>KK113343.1:0-77912 GCA_000611955.2 Stegodyphus mimosarum | reverse complement strand
ATTTTTTTTTTTTTTTTTTTTTTTTTTTTGTGTGTGTGTGTGTGCGTGCGCGCGCACTGGAATAAAGTTCCTGTCGTTGTATTAGAAATGAAATCTGGTTCCAAACGTAATGCGTTGTCATCTATCTTTAAGGTTCTGTATTGATATATCAAGGTATTCTGTTTATTCACATATAATCGCAAAGAGCTAAATTTCAAATTTCTTCGTCGACAGTACTCCATTGGTTGCATGGATCGCTGAACACTAGTAATTCGACCGGTTCGAATCTCGGCAACGGACTGCTTGCATGGACAATTTTGTTGTTTCCCCCCATGTGTAGCTTAAATACGAGAGAGTGTCACTCAGAAAATCCTCCTTGAAGGCATTCCCTTTAGACAGACATTCCTAATTTGCTTTGCCTTAAGCAGAGCAATCCAATGAAAAAAAAATTTATTGAGATACATGTAACTACAGAGCCAGCCTGTTAGCATAGTGCAAGCGTTCTCAACCCTTTTCTTAGAATGATTTTTCCTCATCGACCCCTCACATTTTTTTCTGTACTGTACAACATATAACATAATCATAATTCAAATAATTTCACATAAATAACTTAAAGATAACAATTAGACTAAGAAGAAAAATTTGAAAAAAAAAATGGTTTATTCGATTTATTATTGTTTTAATTTTGCAAATATAAACAAGTTTTCAGACACGAAATCGCGAGTTCTAATTGCACAAAAGTTCAATTTTAATTAATGTGATGGGTGATAAAATATTTTATGAGTAGTGATGCAATTTTTTAACTTAGGGTATTAAGTTGCTTAATTTAATTCTTAAATAACCTCATTAAAAATATTCCACCTGAGAGTTTTTTTTTTTTTGGTAGTTCTTAAATGCACTTATCTATTTTGAGCAAGTTCATGTGACTTGAAATGGATTCCCCCCCATTTAATGGTAAAAGATCCCTTACGTCTTTTGTCACAAGTTATTGTTCAGTGGCCGGATGAATGAGGTAACATTAGTACTCCATCTGACATGTCGTGCATTTAACATAGTTAAGGCGTTTGAGTACATTATCTCTATTTAGTACAGTTTTATTAAAGAATCATAAGTTAGAATACCTATGAAATGTTTATTTAACAAGTTAGGGAGTTTGTTTAGCTCAAACAGAACACAAATAGAATACAAATGAATGTTAACAGTCTTTACAAACATTTAAATCGAAGTGGTGGAAAAAAAAAAGAACTTACAAGAGATTTATTTATAAATATGAAATAGCTTCAGGCTTATCTATTAAGCAATATTATCAGCAGTATATTCCATAAAAGAAGGTAACACACTGAAAAGAATGAAGTACAAATACAAATAAATGCAAGTACAAAATCTTTTTAAGACTTCTTCATCTGAGCCACATAAGTAGAATCCTCTCTCGCCAATATATATCGTTTGGCACTCATTTGTTTTTTACGGTGCCGAGTTTCATTATGCAAAAGTGACACTAATTTACTCTAACACCATCCAATTGGATCTAACAGCGTCCTTTCGAATTCCACCGAAACAGACCGATTGCAAGACGTTTTTATGGTTTTTTATAGCGGAGTATTAGCTACTTAAAAAAATTCTTCCTGAAGGTACCCTAAGACAAAGTGATTCATTCCTTTTCACGGTCATTTATCGTTCTCGTTGAAATACATATTCAAGCTAAATTAATCTTCTATTGGTTTTGCGTGGGGCCAGAATGTGAAGCCCCTAATATGGCACCCAGCCCCGGAGTTAGAGATACAGGGCCCCTAGGCACTTAACATTTAGGCCCCCCCCCACCATCTCAAAGCTATTTTGGAAATTTAGCATATTAAATGCACTAGTACAGAACATATAATTTTAATCGACTTTAATGACTTTAATAAACGTCAGAATTCAGAATAATTCAGTCTATGTTACTATAGTTACGTTATTCTGTAAAATTCATAGAATCATACGACGAACTTTCTTCTGTGCAAAAGAACGAATGACGTCATCATAGTCAATTGACTGTATTATTTCTGACTCTATGTACATTACAGAGAGTGAATTGACCCTAAAATTTAAAAATATTTATTATATTATTTTCGAGAAAGCTTCTTGATAATGCAATCTAGGCTTTTGAGCTTATGTAAAGATTCCGCCTCCGGGGCCTTGTACGACTAGGCAGAAGTCCGGCACTGATGGCACCCAAAGATGTACATCGAACAACTAATATGGAGTTACGTGTATGAGTTACGATCGCATCAGTTGCCTTCATTAGTAGGAACAAACAAAATCTTAGTTGCTATAACAGTTAAGGAATTAAAAATCTATGTTGTACACATTCACGTAGATATTTAATACCATCATATGTATGTACTGTATATTATTTAAATAAATGATAAATTTTAAAAAATAAAATTTAATTTTATTTATCATAAGAAATAAGTCTGTATGTCATAAGAAATAGTCTGTTCATCGTAAGAAAGAAAAAGCAAGTAATCCAGAATAACAGAGTGTTCTGGATATTTGGAGCCCGGAATGTTGAATTCTGTTGAACAGTATTTGTGATGGATGTGTGAGCTACAATATGAAATAATGTACTTAATTTTTTGTTTGCTTTTTGCTTAATTTTTATCTGCTTTATCCAGATCTCAGTAACCCCTGAAGTGTCGGTTTTATGAATGGGAAGTTTGTACAACTTCCGTTGCTATTCCTTGCGCTTCAAAACAAGTAAAAAACTTCCGGATACGGAAGTAACACAATCGCTGACGACATTATTTTTTTGAGTCAGATGGCGCCATGGTATTTTTCTATTGGTTTTGCGTGGGGTAGTCTAGCGCGCGAATTGTTGCTATAGTGTTAGGTTTCAAAGGATGAAATGAACTGCTTGTTGCTCTGTCATTATTTAAACGGCGTTTCAGTTCTTTTAGTACAGAAAGACAACAGTTATTTATAAACGCAGAAATGTACATTTGACCTTCAGTGCGGTTTGTGAGGTTGCTGCGAATTTCTCTTTTTAACTATCCTACTTTAGTATGAATACATTTTGTTGTCTTGAGGAGAGTAAAATGTATTTTAACCGATATGCGGCTTAAGGGAACAAATGAGACAAAATATTTATTTCATTTTTTCTAATATTGTATCTATTTTAATGACGCAGCTAGAGGGGGGCGGAAGGGATGGGCGGCATTTTTTGACTGAGACGTTATTTTATAGCGTGACATTATTTTAATCATGTGGATTGTGGAGGCGGGTAATGAATAATGAGATTCTAAATTGCCATCCGGAATTAAATCGAGAAGAAAAATATATTTTACTTGTAAATAAAGAATTGAAAGAAATCATGACGAGATTTCAACAATTACATACTCTTGTTATGCCTTTTTCTCTTCCGTCGAAGCTTTAAAATGAAAATTTTGAACCTCAACTAAATTATGATCGCAACGATATTAATAAGGAAGCATTCTTCCTAAGATAGAAATATTTCAGAATTTTCTTCCGTTATTTCTAGAGGAAATGAAACTCGTAGAGGAAATGAAGCAGGAACATAGAAGTGAGGCCCTTTTAAAGTTTTTCGGTTTATCAGTAATACAAGCTCCAGAACAATGTTAATATAAAGAAAGTAAAACAGAACAAAGTTAATACAATCTCCAGAACTAAGTTCCAAATACTGTAATGCTCTTGCGAACTTTCGTCACAATTACTGCGAACAAAATCATTAAAGAAGTGTTTAAGAACTACAATGTTTGTGTTCTATTTAAGAAATCTTTCTATACTGTTTACATTGCAGCAGTTAGAGCAGTCAAATAGGCCTCTACAATGTCATCGATGGCTTTTCGAGCAAAAAAAGAAGCAAAGTAATAATATAATTTTTAAATGTTGGAATTGAAGTTTTTCTTCAATGTTAAAAGTAGAGTTTTAATTTATTTCTCCAGTTTTACCTTGACTTACTGGCGCTGTCTATTGATGAAACAAGAAAACTAAAACATAATTTCCTTACATTATTTCCTTAAAGGCTGAATATAAAGATGGATTAGAATTAGGGTCGTTAACTAGAACAGAAAGATTTTTTTTTTGAATGTGAAACGCCTCTAGAAAATCTAATTCACCAATGGAAGATATTTTTTTAATAATTTTGGCTGCAGAAAAATGGAAAGTGGGATTTTCGGACCAACAATGTTGGGCAACGGAGGACTTTAATCTTTACCTTCAGCTTTTAAGGAAATTATGTTTTACTTTTCTTGTTTCATCAGTAGATGGCGCCTGATGTCGCCTTAACTCCTGTCCAGCCATTCTAATCTTATCATTATACCTTATCTGGTTCATTTACACTTTGGCAGATCGAAACTAGTCCTGTGAAAATTTGCAAATATAACGCTGAATTTTGTTGTTTGACTTCTAAATTAATGTTTATTCGGCGTGTTATTTTACCTTAAACAATTATATTTTTATCTTTTCCCACAAAACGCGATTTCGAATTTTTTCCTTCTTAAAAGTTGGAATTCAGTTACAGTATCTGTTATATAATGTCCAGTTTTGTGAAGTTCCACTAAGTTTCATGAAATATAGTTTTATATAAATTTCTTGAACTTGGGATTTGTATTTTCGAACTGAATGAACAAAGCTCTTGAACTACAATCGTGTGAGCTCCAAACGACGTGTATTGAATGGTGCAGGAATATTTTGTAAATAGAAGACTAAATTGAAGCTTAACGATTCCTTAGGATGGTGTGCGTTGTTGTTTCTTTTCTAGATTTTCGTGCGTATCGGTTATGATTGAAGTAGCCTTAAAATTCAAACATCGATCCATTCAGAATTACAAGATCTACAACATAATGCACGTTGGAACAAATTTTGACGAACTAGATAAATGCAACTCCCTCTTTACTTCCTTATACGAAGTAAAAGAAGTTTTGTAATCGCGAAAAATTTGGGTTTCATATTTCAACGAAAATATACATTTTGGCAGCTCTCGAATCCATTTAAAAGCTGCTTTTGCTTGACATCTGTATGTACGGAAAGAATAAAAGACTGTTTTTTCCAAAAAAGGATTGTAAAATGAATTTAAAATGGATTCAAAAGTGAGTTTTTCAAGACCGTCTGTACCTACGTACGTATGTATCTCGCATAATTAAAAAACGAGTAGCCTCAGAATGTTGAAATTTTGTATATTGGATTGCTATAACATGTAGTTGCGCAATCCCTGTTTAGTTGCAATCTGCCGCACCAAAGTATATAAATATATATATATATATATATCCACTCTGATACCCGTCTTGGTGAACTCAGTTTTTTTTTTTTTTAATTCTTATATGTTGGTAAATTGTGCATTTTTTGCTTTAAAAGTGATTTAATTAGGTTGTTTTTATGGCTTTAGTTAATCTGCATGCAATAGTTGTACAATTGTCAACAATTTAGAAGTTTTAAGTGGTTCTCACGCTAACGATGCCGCCATTTATTTACATGTGAAACTCTTAGTAGAATAATGAGTTAAGTCAGTTTCTGCACTAACGTCAGTGTTTTTTTGCCGAGTGGGACCAAAAGTAAACTTTCAGTTTTGTGTATCGAAAAACCGGTCATCCTGCCCGCTGGCCAAATTGCTTGTTTTTGTGTAGAAACGCTAATTTTAATTGTAAATTATTAGTCCAAAGGGATGTAGTCCCGAAGGACTATTACTTTCGTTTGGGCGTTTTGCGTCGTTTCACAAAAATGTCCGATTCACTTTTCAATTTAGTGCTTATGTTTCTTTGTTGGTAATTGAAGTTGCATTGGGTTGGCTATTAGAATTTTTGGAATTGTACTGTGTTGGTTATTGGGTCTGTACTGGATGGATTAATGGAATTGTATTGGGTTGACTATTGGAATTATATTGGGTTGGTTTTTGTGTTCATATTGGGTTTAGTTTAATGTTTGTTTCGTTCGGCAAGTTATTATATTATTAAGCAAGATCCCTTTGGACGTAATCTAAAATCTGAATCCTTTCAGATTTTTTTTTAATTTAGCAAATATTATTTTTTAACTATTTTAACTGTATTTGGTGTTTTATGTTTCTTTGAATTTTGCAATTTTTAATGAATATCTTTTGAGTTTTTATGTATTTTTCCCTTGCCGCGAAATAAGAACCGAATTGATTGAACGAAAAATATATCTGTAATGAAATTCGAGGAAACACATTTAAATAAAAGGCAGCAAAAAATGTGTATAATTTAATAGTCCGTACAAGGAAGTCATGTGGTGTCTACAACAGATTGTTTTCTTTATTATTAGACGCTACTCAAGATATACAGAGGACGCTCAAATGAGTGTCGTTTAAAGATATGTTCATATTGCAAGAGATGATAATTCAGAACCTATAAATTTTGTAATTAAAGAAACATTTCTCAGATTTTATGCTATAAAATATCATTCTTCCGAAAGACTGAAAGACCTCATCCTCAGTTTCTTAAATGGAAAAGAAATTTCAGTTAAAAAGTGTTATAGCCAAGGATATGACTGCGCTTACGTTATGAGTGGTGTCCATGTTTGCTTCCAGCAAACATTGCTTGTCTCACAACTTAAACCTCGTCATTAGTGACGCTGTATTAGTGATTGCAAATAAATTACATCATTTTTTTTATATATATTACAAAATACATATTTATTCCGGGAAAAGTATAATCTGATGGGATTTGCTAACAATTTTTATAGCCGATTCAGAAATATTTTTATAAATGCAACAAAATTACGTTACAGTGAGATTCTGAAAGTTTTCACTAAAATACACCTTATAAGCAATAAAAAAAAGAGGAACGGGAAGAAGCGTCGCAGATTAAAAAAAAAAAAAAAGCACATTTGAATTTATTGTTATTTGTATAATTAGGCATAAAATATTAAATAAAATAAAATACGTTTAAAAAATATATCAGAAAGTTAATATCTAGATGAAGATATGCAATGTTTGAATAATGACAGCATAAATACAAAGAAGTATAAAATTTATTTGAGTTTATTTTAGTAGAATTAAGAAATAGCCGTAAAATGGTGTATAACTGCATAAATTCTAACCGAGAGATAAGATATCATTTTGGTGAGTTTTTGACCCATCGTAAATTTCAATCCCATGAAGAATATTTGAACGTTAGTGTATTTCACTGCGTTTTAAAATAAATTGGAAATAAATTATCGATTTATTAGTATGATAAATGTGAGAGATTGATTTGCATTTTTGGAAGCTCGTTATATAATCCATTCTAAATTAATCTTGAATTAATACAAAAATGTAACAATTTAATAGATATTTACCCTGAAACACTGTACCCAGAATTTACTTTAAAATTTGTAAATGCACTACAGTCATCTAAAGGTGACCTTAATGAAAATATGCCCTTTCAAGGATTTAGAATATTAATGTAAAAAAAAAAAAGTCACTGGAAAGCGACTTCTGTGAAAAATATATACAGATTTCTTACTTTATTTTAACGATTTCCGTTAACTGTTACTACAGTAGAAAGACTGTTTTCAAAGCTAAAAATCCTCAACGATTACAGAAGAAATACGATTAGGAAAACACAATTAAGCTATCTTCCGCTTCTTGCCATGGAGCGTAGATTGAAGCAAACGAAATGGGACTGAAAAATATAAGATTCTTTTGCTTCAACAAAAACAGGCAAAGAGTCGCTTTGATTATGAATTTCATAAATCTATTTGTTATTGCAAATGTAACAACAGCTCACAAAAACAGCAACTGAGCTGAGATCTTTAATCTTGGTAGGTTTTGGTAGCCTTTAGCGGGCCTCGCTTTTACTGCCTATCTTGGAAGTGTGTCTTGAGGCGGTGGTTATTTGAGCTCTAAGGCAAAATTCGCCACGGCGTAAAGGCGAAACAATAACAAGTACTTAGTACGTAATTCGGATAATTAATCGAAGAGCCGTTCGAGCTGTGATATAAATAAACTTCAGGTGGAAGTAGATTGGCAGAGCCTGTCACGTGAGTGGTCACCCATTCAAGTACAGACCTCGGTACAGAGCTGAGATGTTTCTCTCCGGCTTTTGCAGCTTTCTAAATCAGCCGCGCGAGAGAGTTCTAGCAATTTCTGGAAAGCAAAAAGATTAGAATTACGACAACAGCTAACGTACTAGTCAATTACATTTATTCAAATTAAGTATCAATTACAGAGATAAACTTTTAATCAATGTTAACTGTACTTACTGTTGTATTTTTACTTTTCCCTGAGTAGTTTTCTCTTAAAATACGTCACGCGCTGCATTGCACGGGGAAATAAAACAATTTTAATTATAATTCTATTAAAACTATCTAACTAAATGCAAAATTCGTAACACTATATAATTGTGATCATGTGGAAATGTGTGTTATTTGTTAGTTCCATCTTTCTAGTTTGTAGCGAGTAGGATATCGTTGCGGTCTGAGATGACATAGCGTGGCGGTTTTTAAAAGCTAAATTGCATTTAATGGTATTTGCATAAGCGACGAATGTGGTTACATCTTCTGTAATCTTTCTGAAACCAATATAAGAAAAGTTTTTTAAAATGATCATGAAATAAATGATTTCGAATTGGATAAAAAGTGTATTAGGGATAGTCGTTTGCCTTTTGTAGTATCTACGAACAGAAAGAAATACTTGTATGGCATGAATTCCTGGAATTCAAAATGTTTTAAATGGGCCTTTTTATATTGGGGGCTATTAGTAAAAATTTGGCTCGATTCCAAAGAGCGATTGCGAAATCCCCTCTCCCCGGTGCATGAGTCATTTGAATTGGTGATACATAATGCAAAAGAGGTGCTCCTCATGGCGTGATGGCTCATCATTGTTTCATTGGCCACTTCATGGGAAATTTAAAAGCGTGGGGCCTTCGCTAGCGTAACAGTTTCGTGTCATGCATTTCAGTTTTTATTCATTCGTTCTTGTTTTTTTTTTTTTTTTTTTTTTAATTTTGAAATTGACTGATTACTTGCAGCTGTTATTAGAGGGCGATAAATTGTCATTTTATGTACGGGATTCATTGATATTTTCCCTCTCTTTAACTATCATACAGAGATTTAATAGCGTAATATATAGTGATTCTACATTTATATTTTTTTAAATGTAACACTATAAATGAGCAATTTAATTTTAGCAATGATTCATCAAGACTGAGTGGCACCGAATTTTTTGTGTAATGATTTGAGTAAGGAGAAATATAGGCTTCTTATCTTCCTTTTTTCTTCGGAGTTCCTAAATGATTGGATGCTGTTCTACAGCGGAAAATGGAACTATAGCTAATATGTGTATTTGCCTAATGCGAAAAAAATGAGTTGGATACTGAACGTATTAGTGAGCTTGTCCAGAAAGCCTGGACAAGGAAATTTTAGCAACAACAATAAAAAATTATTTTTTCCGCTTTCTTTGTCAGTTATCCACATGGTACATTGGGAAAAACAGCCCACGGCTCCAAACGAACGATTTTGGTCTTCGATGCTTGCTTTAAAAAATATATTATTTATGATGTTCAATACTTATATTTATCTATGTTGCTATATTTTTGTTCTCAGAATACTGGCCATTTTAAAGGCCGCCTAGGGGAATTGGAAACCATGCGAAGGTTTATTTCATTTGCTATCGAATGTTCAAGTCAACAGAATTCAGTTATTAACATTACAGCCTCAAAAGAAACATGATTGCGTTGAAAATGAAAAGTAACTCTTTGTTTAATTTCAGTGTTATGCAGAAAAAATTGTTTAATTTTACAGCCGTTATGAATTTTATTTCATAAAGTATTTCATTGAATAATCTGTTACCAGAAAATTCTCTTTTAGTCATAATAACTTCTAACCAAAGTAAAAAAAAAAATTCGGAAATCTTTCAGATTTTATATTGCGTCCAAAATAGATGTTTTTTCATGTACATACATATACATGTTTTGAGAGCATTTGGGGTAATGTTCCTTTGGGCTAAAAATATTTAAAAACAGCCTACCGTTAGAATTTCCGATAGACAGTCTCGCGTACTGGAGATAATTTTTTACTTTTCCCCGTACAGGTTGCCATTTCTCGCTTTGAAATCGTTGAGTTTGTTCATCAAGAATTCATTAAAATATTACAAAATTTGAAGTACACGATAAAATATTTAAAAACAGCATATCTTAAAAATTTCCAATAGACAGTCTCGCGCGCTGGAGATAAAAATGTTTTTTCCCGTACGGTGTTGCCATTGCTCACTTTGAAATCGCTGAATTTGTTAATCAAAAATTCGTTAAAGTTTTACAAAATATGAAATACACACACACAACAACAACAACAACAACAAAAAAGGTCGAAATTCAAAATTCGGGTTTGCAAGCGTTCATATTCGGGTGGAGGACTACGTTATTAAAAATTTGATGGCTCTAGGTACCGTTGTTTTTTCACAGTGCGAAAAACATGCCTGCATTTATGTAAAATCTTCATTATTTAATTTCTTAATATAATGCAAGGCGATAATATTTGGTGGCAACAATTTGAAAAGTGATTGAGACTTTTATAGTGATTGAACGCAAAATCCTATTTTGAGACTAATAGCCCTTCTGGGTTAACGCTCCTTTTACCTAAAAAAATCTGTAGTATTTTCTAAAGATGACCATTTACTATTCTACAACTGATTCAATATTATTGTTCATTTCTCTATTTACGCAAAGCATTTGAAATAGAAATCCATAAATTGTTTCATACCATTTTTTGGTAGGAGTAGAAGTTCTAGATTTTAAAACGTTTTCTAGAAGGCTTGATTATCTGATTATTGAACTTATTTGTAATCCCTCTAAAATATATCCATGACCGTAGGGAGCGGCACTAGTAAAATGCTTGTCCAGTATTTACAAAATCGGGTAATATGTATTAGAGTGCGGGATATTTCCTAAAGTAGGATACTGCATTAAAATCCGGCATTGTGCGGCACAGTTTGGCCTCTTTACAATAATAGTGATTTTATTTTGGTCTAGTTATTAATCTATTGAACGATGTTTATGTTTTAATTATGTCAACGCATGCGAGGACTATCCTTCTATTAGGAGGGAGGCTGTTAAATTAAAATTAAACCTACAGAAATTCACATCTAAAAGTAGCAATTAACAGTTCGTCGTATGTCTCTATAGATTTTCGTATTTCAAAGACTTCCCAGTACCAGTCGACAATGAAGTATCTTAGTAAATTGAATTTTGATTATTTACATATTTACACAAGAACGTATACTAGAAACAGAATAAAACGAGCATTGGTTGCATAGCGAACTATCACTTCCAAGCAAGTCTATTAAGCAATAAATAAATAAATAAATAAAATACGATTAAAAAAAAAGAAAGAAAGAAAAGTTCTGAAAGGTTTTAGATTTTAAATTACGTCCAAAAGGTTTTTTTTTTAACATTTTGTTTGTTTATTAAATATCATGTCTTTGTTTAATCTTTAATTATTAAATATCATGATATTTATGTTTATTAAATATCATGTCTTTGTTTATTAAATATCATGTCTTTGTTTATTAAATATCGTGTTCTTTGCACTTAAACTATAAAATTCAGTTCAAGAGCAATATCTTCTCACGCGCTGGAGATATTTTTTTTTTTTTCCTGTGCAACGTTGCCATTGCTCACTTTGAAATCCCTGAGTTTGTTGATCAAAAATTCGTTAAAGTTTTACAAAATAAGAAATCGATAATAAAACAAATTCCAAATTTCAAATTTGGGCTTCCAGATGCCCCATATTCGGGTGGAAACGTTCAATATTCAAAATTGGATGGATCTAGGTAGCGTTGTTTTATCACTGTGCGAGAAACATGTATACATTTATGCAGATTCTTCATTATTTAATTTCTTTAACTATAATACAGGGCGATAATATTTGGTTGAAACAATTTGAAAAGTGAAACAACGCTTTTAGTGAATCAACGCAAAATGCCAAAACGAAATTAATAGTCCGTCTGGGCAAATTGCCCTTTTGGACTAATAATCTAGAGCGGACAGTTCCACTGCATGGTTACAGTTAATTTATATAAAGTGATATTTCGTGAAAGTCATTCAGTCTGTTTTTGACACTCCCCACCTTTAGTTTGAGTAGTTTGTTCAATGTTGGTACATGTAAGGTTATTTATCTCTGTTGACTAAGATATTTCGCAAGAAAACGTGTTCCTAAGTCTGGACGAATTTTCTGAATATAGACTTAATATTTCTAAATGTAAAAAAGTTTGTTCAACTTAAGATGGTCTATACTCTCTAGGGTGGGTACTCCTATTTTTCTACTTTTCTTCAAAAACATGGCAGGAGTTATAGAATTAAGATCTTCAATATCATCTGCAGGAGGTATAGAATTAAGGTCTTTAATATCATCTGCACCAAGTCAAAGGACGTGAGTTTATTGCGCTTTCACAAAGTACTGTCAACGTTCATAACTGAGAGATTCATAACTGAGATTCATAATGATAAAATTCAAATCATTCTCTTCCAAGAGCCACCAAACCATGGCGCAGAGAGAAGAATAAATTGCCATTCCGTACAAGATACATTGCATTCAGCTTATAATTTTTTAAAGTGACTACTTTTCAAGTTACTTACTTAGTTCGTCTTATATCTCTATAGATTTTCGTATAGCATTCGACGATAAAGTATCGCAATAAACTGAATTTTGAGACTTTATTTACATACTGGGTGTTCATAATTAAACTTGAAATTTGCGAGAAGTCTGTAGCAAAAACTGTGCAGCAGAACTGCATGAAAATTGGGTAATGGCAGAATGAATTGATGGGAATTTCATAGAGGAATAAAAACATAGGTCTGTTTTGTTTGTTTGCTTGTATTTGGAAGAACACAACGCCACAGAGCCTGTGACATGCACCGTCGCCGGTCAAAAATACGCTTCAATATGAGAGGAATTCGTTATTCTGGCTCTTCAGGCAAGGCGATATGATACAAACAGAGTGTTTATGCAGGATGGTGCTTCTCCACACATCGAGCCTTGTGTGAAACATGTGTTTCGCCGCTATTTCGGTGACCACAGAATCATTAGCCTGCAATTTCCTACAGTTTGACCTCCTATATCCTCTGACTTGATTCCTTGCGACTTTTGGCTGTGAGGATACCTCAAAGGCCATGGTCTACCGTGATCCCATTCCATCTCTATCTTAGCTTAGAGAAAGCACAGAACGTCATGTGCATAACATTTCCCAGTTCATGCTGCTTTCAAAAGTCGAACATGCGATTTTACGCTTTCAGGTGGTAGCAGACAATGGTGGACATCATATCGAGCATGTTTTGTAAACTTGCGTACCTTATTCATGTGTTCTCAATAAAGCTATGATACGGCATCAAGGGGTGGTTTTTGGAATTATTTCCCCCCTCGATAAAATTCCCATCATTTCTTTCTGCCATTACCCAACTTTCATGCAATTCCCCTGCATAGTTTTTGCTACAGAGTGCTCGCAAATTTCAAGTTTAATTATGAACACCCTATATTTACACATAAAAGTATACTCGAAACAGAATAAAACGAGCATTAGTTGCAAAGCGAACTATCACTTCCAAACGATTCTATATATATATATATATATAAAGTAGAATTCTAGAGCGAAAAGTTCCACTACACGGTTACAGTTAATTTATATAAAACGAATATTTCACGAAAGCCACTGCGTCCATTCTTGAAAGGCTTTCTTGGAGAACTTTTGGAGAGAAACTGATTCGCATTCACCTTGCACGCGAGGGGACGGGGGAACCACGAAAAGGCTCAGGCAGTCAGTCCATTCGCCGGGATTCGAACCCGAATCAAAATATTGAACAGTGTTCGTACCTTGTGAGTTAAAGCTGAAGTAGTTTTTCATCCAGTTATATTAACATAGCCTACTTTTACCCTTTTCAGGTATCGCTTTAGGTTATAAAGATACGGATTATTACTGTCAGGGTGATTTGGTAATTATATGTGTAAAAGAAGGATTGGTACTTTCTTTGTTAAAGGGGCCACGGCATTAGCCTTTGGTGGCATTTGAAATCATTACGTTACGGTTTGGCGATTAAGCTTGCCAGATTTGGTTATTAAGCGCGATGGCCCCTTTAACGAAAAGTACGAAGGATCTTATGTAAACTGGTTTGTGTGTTTACGTTACACGCGAGGGAAATTAAAATTCTGCTAGCCCATTGATTAGCAGGCTTGCCAGCCTTCTGCGGTTTTAGTCATTCAAGTACTCTGTATTACCAAATGAGTAATTACAGTACTTACTTATTGATTTAATGACAAAAAAGGAGTTCAAAATTTACCCTTTGAAGAAGAGAAGTGGACGTCAAAACTATATCTGGATATCGAACTGGATATCAACTGGATATCGAAAACAAAAAGTTCGGTGACTACTTTTGAAATTAAATATAAAAATATTCTATGTAAAACCTTGTGTAAAAAAGCAGATGATTTTTAGATGTATGTTTAAAAAATACCATTATCATATATTATTAGAACATAAATTTTCTAGAAAGCTTCGTGTTATAAATTTACGAACTTTAACTGATAACAGAATTTTAAAGAAAGTATTCTTGTATTTTCTATCTTTTAATGGAAAACCAAACTATAGAACTTCATTCCATCTTCTTGATGCTAAACACTTTGAAACGTAGCAATAAATTTATTAAAAATTACCGAACAGTTTTATTTTATTAAAATTACCAAACAGTACCGAACAGTTACCGATATTTTTCAGTTTTAGGTTATGTACTACAGTGTGATTTTAAACCAAACTAGGCAAGACTCTTCATTCTCAGGAAGAGAAAAATTAAATTTATAGATTCAGTTTATGATTATGACGCATAACACATTTACTTTTCTTGAAATAAACAAGCAAACAAAAGAGAACAAGGGGCTGGCAAATTAGCGGGAAAGCTTATGACTCACCACCGCTTAAAGGTAGTATTCTGTACTATGTAAAACATGTTGTTTTGTAAAAAATAGCTACCGCTCGTTTGCTTTGCGTTATTCAACTAAATAAACGAAGAAACAATCGAAATGGAATTTTTTAAAGCAAAATTCGGTTCATTACATTTAGGATCCACTATCTGTTTAATTTACACATTGCATACGAAAACATTTCTCATTATAATATTCCACATTTTTTAATAGTTGGGATATAGAAAGGTATTATTTTCTGCCTTTCAGATGTCAAATTAAAACCTCGAAGAATCAGATTGCAGTTCATATAACACTTTTGTCGCGAATGAATTTATAAAACAGCCAAGGGGCTTTCTAACCCTTCTCATTTTGCCACTGAAAGCATTCCACTCGATTCGAATCTTGATAAATTACGGACTGATAGCACGAGTATTTTCGTGGTGTTCCCCATATATAAGGTGATTACAACTCATTTTCCTTAGAAAGTTTTCCACGAAGGCGTCCCTCCTGAAACAGATATTCCTCGCAGGCTTTACGATATTCTGTTTAAGAAACAAACACACAACGAATGCATATATTTGTTGCTTATAGTGATTTAAATACCGATTTTGAGAAATTGTAATTTAAATACCGATTTTGAGAAATTGTAATTTAAATAATCGGCGAGTGTCAAAATAATAAGCACCCTGAACATATCCTTGGCTCAGCTGTGCTTTTGGGTGTATACAATTACAGTGTAATGATCAAATGAGGTATCTGACGACGTCCATTTTTTTCCAAATATATATATTACGCGAATTTAACGAACTTCTGATTAAAAACTCTGCGACCTGAAAGTTTTGCATTGCCATTCTGCAAAAGCGTAAGATATATAAGTTTCAAATTTAATAAGAATACTTGGCGATATAAAAAAAGTGTGTTGCCACTCAGGAAAATGCAATTATATTAATTTGTCTCGAATTTAATAAAAAAAAATCGGCAATTTAAGAGAAATGTGTTGCACTGCTCAAATTAAAATATTTCAAGGTGTGTTATCGTTCAGCAAAGCGTAAAATATTTAATTTTTCAATCAATATGCGTGTTCTTGCATCACTCGCATTTTCTTTGCTTTTGAAAGTGAATTTGTAATAGTCGTCCCAAAGCGTTACTTTTTGCTTTGGAATCAATTATGCTACTAGAGCAAAAATCGGTTGCTCGATTTGCGCTTTAGGACGATAAAAAAAGGGGGGGTGAGTGGGTGGGCATCACGAACTTCAGAAACAAACTAACAACGGGAAGCAAGATTGGAAAATATTCGAGTACATACTGCTGGATCTAGACGAGTACTGTACGCTGATTTAAATCTTGGTACATTCTATTACGATGCTAATTATGATTACAGTCTTCATCCAAGTGAGGTCGTTGGAAAGATGGGTAAATTATAATGTATTGCAGAGCCCTCAGATTTAAGAATGAAGCATCAGGAATGTTGCTAGGTGGGTGGAAAAGTAAACTTGCCCGCACCAGAAGGGGAAAAAATATATATATATTTTGTATCCCAAAGCATTTTAATAAACAGAATTCAAACACAAACACTTTCTTTCCTTTAACTCGCCCTACAACGCATGCCGGGTAACAGCTAGTTAGTAATAGTTATTAAAAATTAGAACATGGCACATCATTTTAATTAGATCCGTATATTTTGTGTCTCGTGGAGATTTAGAAAGGATTATTTATAACTCTAATTTTCTTGCTATTAAAGAAATTAACATTGTCGTAATAAAACAAAAGCTCGAGCTAGAATTTGAAACTGAGAATTCTTTCGGTTACATTTGGCGCGAAATTAGCCGAGATGTCTGATTTGTCATCGCACTGCACCTCGGCGGCAGATTAAAAACAAAATGAGAATACCTTGTTTGCGATAAGGTTTCTATTGTTTTTGTATCAATGATTTTTTTTTTTTTTCAGCGCCAGAACTGTTAACTGTTATTTATGGTTTTAAATAGACTTTGAGGAAGAAGGCGTATTTTGTTAAATTATGGCTACGTTTTATACGGAATCTGAGTATGTGTATGATTCTGAAGCTAGTAGTTCAGACGAAGATGAATTAGATTCAAGTAGGAGCAGTGTATGTAGATAAATATTTAAAAATTAATAAGAATATTTTATTTTTTGGTCTAAATGTATAGTTAGTTATACCTAAGTATAGTTTTAGTTTTTATACAAAATTATTTTTTGATTAAAATATAATCTCTAAGAATGTCATTTCTCTTTCAAAACATTACACTGTGTGGTATACACATAAATGCTGTGTATAATAATACTACTACTTTAAGTTGATAATTTGAATATAAGAGAAATATTTGTGTTCCTTTATATTGTATTATTTGTAAAACATTACGATTTGTTACGGATTTCCGTTGCCTTCGTTTATTATGAAAATTAATACAAACGTGCTAATTTTATAACTGCTCATTTCTTTTAATCCCAAATAAAAATATGAGTACTTCTTATTTAAAGGAAGTGATTTCAGAGTAGATGTATGAAGAAGTACCATAATCAAAACGCATGTTTTTTGCGGAGTATTTGTTATGTTGCAAATGAATTTTCTGTGTAAGTTTTTCAGTGGAACATGCTTGCATATTTAATTTCTTTCATCTTGAGCAAATTTATTATGTTTGAATTAAAAAACCTTTTTAAAACTGATTGGGATGTAACATTAGAGTAAATACAAATTTGAAATGAATTATTTGCTGTAATTTTCAGATTCATAACTTAGTCTTGTAATAAAAACTCATTTACTAAATATTATACAAAATCTTTCATTTGAGGAGTTTTCTTTGCTGGTGCACACAAAATCTAGTATAGCTTTTGATACTTGTTAACTTTTGTATGCATGTTTTTGTAATCTTTGCAGTATATGGGAGAGTATGTATATATTCTCTTGAAATGTAAATGTACAATTACATTTTATTCATAATTTTTTAGTGGCAAAAAAGCATTTATACTAACTTAAGAGACTGTGTTATGTTAATTTAAGTGAAGAATCCAGTGCTGTAATATAACACAGTATGTTTTGCTCGTAATTTTTCAGAATGTATTTCCTGTGATTTGTTGTTAAATCATTCTTTAAAGTACTGAATCTTTAATTTTCATACTTTAAAGTGACTCAATCTTTGACTTAGTCTGTTTTTCAAAAGTTCATATGTTATTACTATATTGTTAGATTTTAGAAAGTATTAAGCTGAAATAATTGTTTATTTTTCATATTATTATTTTAAAATATTAAATAATTTTTTATTTTAAAAGCAAATACGTATTTTAAATTAAAAGCCAGTCACTATAATTTTATTGAATTTTTTTAGCACCAGATTCTTGAAACTGTAAAAAATGACAGAGTTATTGTTACACAACCTGAAGAGGACAGAAGGCGGCGCACAATCATAGTTGAACGTAGAAATGGATCATTTGGTTTCACATTACAGGTATAAAAATTGTTTGCAAACATTTTTCATGTTTGCACTTTTCAAAATCATATAGTGATCTTTTGTACATATTTGCTCAAATAACTATTTTCTTCTTGTATTGCACTTTGCACATTTTAGTTATTTATGTATTTGATATTTATATATGTAATAACTTACCTGTGATACACCATTTTAGTAGACATATTAAAAAACAAAGGTGTGTTAACTTACGGTTTCATAATTTGCTTTTTTAAATTTTAAATTTCATTATGTTTCTCATTATTAGATTTTATTTCTATCTCTCATGTTTGTTAAGTAATAAAACTGGAAGAAATATTTTGATTTTGTGTTTCAGATGCTGGAAAATATTTGTTTTAGAGTAATTTATATTTATTTCTCACGGATAGGTAATTTTATGAGTCAAAAGCAGTTCTAAAAAATATTTGTTTACACCAATTTAAGTTAATAAAAAGTAATGTGAAAATTTTGAAATAGTTGTTGCTAACTGTGATTATACTGTGAAATTTAATAATGTAATGATATTTTTCATAGTTTATTCTTTATTCATATAAAAAATACAATTAAGGATGTTTTCTTTGATTTTTAAAAAATATATCAATAATAAATCAAAGGGGATCAACATGATAATTGTAGTTCTCTAAAATAGCTGTACGGCTGCAATGTTTATTTATATTTCAGTGATAAGACATTTGAAAGATAACTTTATCATATTGAAATATTATCAATGAAGTCATAGTATCTTGCAAATTTACCAGTTTCAAAGATTTTCATTGCATTTAATATGTAAAAGGTAGCAAAATAGGTGTTTTTTATTTGGAATGTCATTTATTAGAATTCTTCTTCTTACCTTTTAGTGATATTATAATCAACTGGAGATTAACATGTTCTTATGTTACTTTTACAAAATCTTTTAGGTATTATAAATTTATTACAATTCTTTTTTAAAGAAGTAGAATGGTAATTGAGTAGATTTAAAAAATTTTTTAACTGTAGTGAAATAAAACAATTTCGTTTATGAATCAGTGTTGGGGGAAGGGAATTTTGAATTTAAAATATCATTTACCTTCATTCTCTTTTAAATTATATATAAATGAAGCAACACATTCTTTTACATTTGGAGCTTTTCACTTCATCATTTTATAATTCTGAATGTAAAAATTTACTTTGCTGTGGAAAGCTAATATATGTGTTATAAAGAATTTTTTCTCATTATTTAAATTCATTTCTATTGATTAAATTTAATTCTGTTTAATTTTGCTCTTTGCCTTTATTAACTTTCATCCAGTATCACATAACATAAAATTTCTAATTTAATATTATGTTACATTTTCATTATGCACCTGCCACACGTTTTGGCAGTTTTTTTTTTTTTTTTTAAATTTAAACACACACACAAATTGTTTGGTCTCTAGATTGCACTATCATCAGGTTTCGTTGTGTGTTTTGCTTCTCTTTCATGTACACCTAAACATGGGGCAGGTGCATAACAGAAAAGTACTAATATTATAAATTGGATATTGGACTTTTTTTCTTTTTTTGTTTTTAATTAGATTTGCAATGAAAGAAGTAACTGCTTTTTAGGAGAGTGCATTCCTAGTGCCCATTAAAGTATCTGCAAATAATTTAGTAATATTCTTAGTGTTTTTTGAAATAAAGAATATTTATCTTTTTATAAAAGTAATAAAAATAGTTAATAACTTAATTGATTTCATAGTATAACATAAAGAATTGATTTTCACAGTAGCTATTAGTAAGTACATTAAAGTACATATGTACAGTACTTAGCAGTAAATAGGAAACTGGTTTCAAATTATTTATATATTTCAGTACTGTTCTGTTATCAGTATTGGATTCAGAAATGTATGAATGTATGCATGTATGTGTATATGTATACACACGCATATGTTAGTGCTTACATATATACATTCATACATAAACACATCCATCCATACGTGCATGCATGCATGCATACATACGTGCATTTTTGGATTTGGTCCTGTTAACGAAACAGTGCCTATTTCAGTAACTGGAAAATTCATTGCTATGGGATTGAGAGAAAATAACAGAATTCATTCTAAATTTTTTTTTTGTTGTTAAGTTTATAGAAGTTTAAAACTTTGGTCTCCTTACAATGTGTAAATGCATATGCATCTACATGTTACAAAAAAGCAGTGGACCATCTGGAAAGTTCTGCAGTTTTTTTTATAATAAAATACATAAGAAGCTATGCAAAAATGCATACAAATTTTATTTAATCACTTAATCTTATAAGCATTTGTTTTATAACTTTTTGCCATCTCTCTGCAGTTGGGAAATTTCTTCATGACTTTAAAGAAAAGTCATTAAATTTATTCATTAAGTTACTGAGATAGTGTTTGACAGTCTACAAAGAAGTGAACTTCAGGCCACTGTGAGAATTTTGAATTTATCTGAAGAAATGAAAATCCAAGGGGTTTAATCCAATGTCTAGTTATTGTAGGGGATGACACAAAACATTCTAGCCATATTCAGTATAAATCTTTTTCTGACATTCATCAAAATGTGCAGCTGAGCATTGTCATAATAGAAGACAACACCACAGTGATTAGTCCGTTCTGGGTACTTTGCTTCGCTTCTGCTTTTAAAACTGGCATTTGGGAACAATATTTTCCCATATTTAGTGTCTGATTTGTCAATAATTCATAATATACTATTACTTTATAGTCCCAGCATACACAAAACATATTTTGGGGGATGCAAACTCCTCTCTCGGTTATTAAAGAAAGTTCTTTTGGATAACCTGGGAATTTTCTTTGTAATATTATCGTACAATATCCACTTCTCATCTCCAGTAATGAGCTGTTTAAAAAAAAAGCTTTTGTACTTTTTCCCAGCAAAAAATCATTTGCTGAAACTTGAGCAAGTATATTCTTCTCTGTTAAAGTATAGGGTACCTGTGAGCAGCAGCTTACAGGTCCAGTGTTCTTAAAATAATCGTGTACTGTACCTTTTGGAATATTTAGTCTGTTTGATAGTTTCTGAACTGTATAACGTTGATTTCCTGAATGTAATGTATAACAGGGATTTAGCAGTAGCTAATTTTAATAAATCCTTTTTCTAAGCAAGATTGTCGTCCAGAGTGGGCATCATCTCTGATGCTGAAATTTCCATGCTTTAACTTCTCAAACTATCTTCAAACTGTTTCATGAAAAAACAGCACTTCATTCATGAATAGCACAAATTCTATGAGCTGACTAATTAGCATTTTTACTTCCTTGTACGAATTAAAGGAAGTGTTGTATTCATGCAAAAGTTTGGGCATCGTATTTCATGAAAATATCCATTTTGACTGCTCTTGAATCCAGTTCAACAATTTGTGTGTGTGTGTGACATCTAAATGTACAAACAGAATAAAGGACTCTTTCCAAAACGGATTGTAAAATGGATTCAGAAGGGAATTTTTCAAGATGTCTATATGTACGTATGTATGTATCTCACATAACTCAAAAATGATTAGTCATAAAATGTTGAAATTTTATATATTGGACTGTTATGACATCTAGTTGTGCACCGCTCTCTTTTGTTCCAATTTGCTTCTCCAAATGCATACTTATATATATATACATACACACACACACACACATATATATATATAATACCTAACCCGGTGAGCTCATTTGTTTAATTATTTTTTAATGTTGGTGAATTGTATGTTTTTTGCTTTAAAAGTGGATGAATTATGTTGTTCTTATGTTCTAGTTAAGCTTTTACACCTTTAGTTAATGTGCACGCAATAGTTATAGAATTATCATCAAGTTTTAAAGTGCAAATGGTGCGAGGCCTAAAGTGGCGGCTATTTATTTTAAAACTCTTATATTATAGCGAATTAAATCAGTTGGTGAACCAGCATCAGGATATTTTTGCCCAATGAAACCAGAAGTCAACCTGAAGTTTTTTTAGCAGTGAAAATTTTGTCCATTGGCCGAATTGCTTGTTTTCTCACATGAACTCATTTTGGTTGAAAAAAATTTTTTTTTAACTTTATTAACTGTTTTCCTGTATTTTGCAGTTTTTAATGAAGATATTTTGAGTTTTTATATATATTTGCCTTATTGCCAAGGGAGAACTGAATTTATTGAATGAGAAATATATCACTAATGAAATTTGAGGAAATAAGATTAAATGAAGTGTAGCAAAAATGTATAATTTAATAGGCTGTATGAGGAAGTCATGAGGTGTCCAGATGAGATTTTTTTACCTTTTTGAAAATAAAGGAGTATGAATGCTAAAAATGAACTGTTGGGTTCTTCATCCTTTGCACTGCACTGAAAAAATTATGCCTCAACCCAGGATAGAATTACACACTATGATCAGAAACGACATTATTTTAACATCTACTTTAATCAAGGTCACTCTTTATCAGCAGTAGCAAAAAATTAGAAGAAAAACTGCTTTAATTTGAAAAAAGCCACAGAACTTTCTGGATGACCCAATATTATTTGTTGCATATGTTTTGGCTAGAAACTGGATCATCTGGATGGTTTTGAAATTCGGGAGCCTGATGCTTAAATCTTGCATGATTCAGTTACTCATTTTAAGTCCTTTGAACATTTGCAGTGGATATAGAATTTTTTGTGAGATCAATCATTTCTTAGTTTAGCAATAAAACATCTCTGTGCATATAGAATTCAAGGATTTAATGTAAAAATGAATAAAAATTTATTAAATTAAAACCCAAAGTCATAATGAATAACAATACTCTGTATATGGACAGAGTCAAAAATATAAGGGGCAATCAAATGAAAATGAGACAGATGGAAAAAAAAGTAACAAACTGTTTTCTATTTCAAAAGTAATCACTGTAATTGTTAATACATTTATCCCACTGTGAGATAAGACGGTCAATGCAATCATGGAAAATGTTTTTAGTTGTCTACGGAACCATGATTGTACCCAGGCGTGCACCTCTTTCTCTGAAGCAAATTGATGGCCACGAATGTCTTTCTTCAGGGCTCCAAAAATATGGAAAATGCAAGGGTAGACATCTGGACTGTCACGGATCTGGATTTGACTGCTCTTGCAGTCAAAGAAAAAAAGGTCAGCATGACTTTCCCAGAGCTGGCGTGCATGGCTTTGGGGTTTTTCCGTTGGGAATGAACCTATGCGCTTTCCTCTGACGCTTTCTCTCTGGCTCAAAATAATGGCACCAAGTTTCCCCAACTCCATCACCATTTCATGGGACAGGAAACGCTATTCTAATGAATGATACCGTGCTGCAGTGATATCAACATTCCGTTCAACTTCTGTACACAGATCTACGCACAGAGTTTCCGGAACTTCAGATGCTCTATCAAGATGGCATGAGTGGCATTGTGATTAATGCCCAACATGAGCCGATGTCTTCCACCGTTCGCTGTCGGTCTTCTCTGACGGCAGCATCTACAGCAGCAGTGGCAGAAGGGGCAATGATACTATGAGCCTGTCCTGACCGACTGTTATTTTTCAGTGATACTCGACCTTCTCTTTATCGTTTATTCCATTGAAAATAGGCACACGTGACATTACTCTATTCGTCTTACACAGCAGACATTCGGGCATGAATTTCACTTTCTGACACTGTTTCCTCAATAAAAGAAAACGCACTACAGCAAACTGTTCCCCTTTCCTGGCCCCAACAGGAATGGCAGACGCCGGCACAACTCGCTGACCTCACTTCGAGCCCGTCTAACACAAAAATGCCAGAGTGATGAGCATTTATGCTGTTACTTCCTGATTCCCAATACAGGATGCTTCTGACACAAACCTACCTGTGTAACCAAATTCTGAGCCATACTCGTTATATAGTTTGTCTCGTTTTCATTTGACTTTCCCTTATAGTACATAAAAAATATTAAATAAACCGACGCATCTCAGTGAAACTGATCACCCCTCTTTGCAAATGGATGGCGTTTTTTCCCATCTGGCAGTGTGAGGATCTGTTTAAATTACATAGATCATAGGAACTAGTTCCTCGGATTCGCAGCTGTAAGCGCTCCGACACTAGTCGCAGATCTGGGTCCTTCGGAATCGTGATTATTCGCATGCTCTGCTCTAGCTGGGGATCTGATTCCAACGGAGTGTTCATTATTCTCTCTTTCAAATCTGGCTCCTGCAGACTCTTGATTATTTGCTCTTTTCGCTTCCTTGGAGCTGTTCCTTTGAATTTCATTTTAATTCTTTGAATACTGTGGCAAAGTATAGGTATGCATATTAGGTATTAGCTTTTTTATACAATTTTACCGTAATATTTATGTAAAGTAATAAATTATATTTTCATTTATTTACTCATTTTACTAATGTCTTGTAACCAAGAGCTGTGAATTTTTCTTGAATCTTCTTTAGAATTAGTATACATTTACAAACGTAAATATTTCCATCTAATGTAATTTTCGAAGGTTTCAGAACAAAATGTGAATCCTACCGAATATAAGAACCTGGAGGTATATTTATTATCATTATGTCAAATTAGATCAAAAAAAGAAAAGTGCTGATATTGTCAGCAGACAGTTTGCTGTTCTTTGGAATCTCCCTCCAATTTCAAAACTTATTTTTACGCCGTGCTTTGCTGTAGCAAACAAAATATCAATTATACACTCACGTTTGTGAAAATTGCAACACCAAGAAGGAATCGTCATAATTGAATGCAATTTAATACACAGTTGAGTGGTAGTGGTACAAATAAATGATTAAATGTTCAAAGCAAACAAACAAGAACAAGAGATCAGAATAGAATTTTCATCTATCAATTAGTATATTATTTCCATACAGACAGATATGTAATAAAGTAAAATTTCAAAGTTTGCACAAAATGTAATTATTTTTTCTTATAAAATGCTAAAAGTTATGGGCTTTCTGTACCTATTAAAAAATTTTTATAGGCTTTTGTCTTTTAAGTTATATTACTATGCTGTTCATATCTAGTTAAATGAATTTTTTTAATTATGCATATAAATTCACAAATGTATGAAGTTGCATTGGATTAATGGTATGAAATATTGTAGCACATTTACTCAGGTATCAGTTTCACAAATTATTGAATTGTAGTTAATAGTCTTATATATATTCAGTTTCTTCACATATTTCATAATCTGGCTTTTGTCAAAAAAGCTTAATGGAAATCTTTTTATGCGTAATTTGTCTTCCAACAGGCTTTAAATAAGACTTTTGTTTTATTAGAGGGTTCTTCAAGAAAAGAAGTATGAACTAGAACAACTGTGTGAGAAGGAAAGACAGTTACTTCAAGGTAAGCTGAAAGTTTTAAAATAAACTCATGAAATGTTCTAGCTATTTATTAACTAATGCTCTAGTTCTCAATATTTTTAACACTTGCTGTTTAGAACCCATAATAAAAGACTTGCTGTTGGAAGTATCAGTATGTGAACAATATTTTAGTTACTGCTCCAGAAAACCAAAAACAACAGAAAAAGGTTCTTGATGAATGGCTTGGATGAATAAAGCCTGCATTTTTTATGGCGTTTTAAAATTTGGTCCAACTTGGTCCAAATATTTATCTTATCAGTCTTTTAAATTTCAATATATACATTTACATTTATCCTACAGTCTGCAAGAACTGAATTTATTTATTTTTTCTCTTGTTTAAGAGTGTAAAAATTTTTTTAAAAGTAGATTTGATGGTTGATATGCTGATTTTTTTATTATAATTCTTTGATGCATTTTTGTAAAAAAGAGTTCTTTGTTTCCATAAAAATTCTTCTGTGCATTTTCTCACTTATACTGACATTTTCATATATACTGACATAAAATGTGCAGCTTTAAATTTGATGTGATATGCTAATAACAATTCAGTTCCATAATACATAACTTTAATTATTTATGGATAAAATGAATTTTTTCAGGGAAAGTTTTAAATTTTTTTAAAAATCGTTACAGAAAGAATATATCACCTATGATAAAAAAAAATTAAAATTTCTTAAGATTTAATGAAATATGAAAGTATTCTTTTAACTCTTTCAAAAAAGAATAGTGTTTGGAAATAAAATTAGTACTGAGGCGAGGGAGTTAAAAAAGTAAAGTTATCATTTTAAGGCAGCATTTCTCAAACTTTTTTTCAAGTGGGGATCACTTTTCTAATTAGAGTGTTTTATCGACAATCTTGTTCTTGTCATCTAAGAAAGATATAGCCAGAATTCTCGATTTTTTTACTTTTTTTATAACTGGAATTTCCAGATTTGATTTGACTTTCTAATCAGTAAATTTGCAAAATCAAAATCTTTTTCAGGTTTTGTTTTAGAACAAATATATCATTAATATTTAAAAACTTTTAGACTTATATATAGTTTACTGAGAGGTCAAACAAACTTCTTGTTAGAAACTAAGTTTGACTTATATAAAAAAGTTATTTTGGTATTTGTTTTATTTCTTATTAAAGGAAACTACATTTGTTGTATACAGAAAAAGAAAAAACTGATATTATAAAATTTTGAGCAGAAGTATTACATTTTTATCTCCAGTGCAAAACTGTGTATCGGAAATTATAAAGATATTTTCTTTTGAAATTATTATGCGATATTGCTGTTGAATTGAATTTTATGGTTTAAGTGCGAATAACATGATATTTAATAAATAAAGGTAACACACAAAGTTAAAAAAAATTCCCCTTTGGCCGTAACATAAAATCTAAAAGCTTTCAGGGTGTTTTTTTTAAAATCATGTTGGATTTTTTTACCACACAGTATTTTTCAGGATTTTTAAAATGAGGATGTAATCACTCCTGGTTACTATCAGTATATTTATGTTTTAAAAATACTGTTAATTAGAATTCATTTAATTTTGTCCTGGTATTATCCAGTTGTTAATAGAAGAAAAGTTATATTTGATTTCAATAATTCGGACAGTCTTTATATAATTAACTATGATGAATATTGGTACTCACATTAATGACGTGAATGAGTCTGCTGATTCTTCCACAGTTGTTCAATGTTTGGATGTGTACTGGTAACCTTAAGTCTGAGATCAATATGTACATCGAGTGGATTACAGTCCTTTATTTTATATAAGTTAGTAATAAAAAACTTCTCATACACAGAAGGAAATTGTATTATAATTTTTGAAGCACCATTGTATAGTTCTATATTCCATTTTCACTGGTAATGAGGTCCAGAAATTAAACATTCCTTCTGTTTGGAGTTTCATTTTAAGTATGGTGTCATTACAGAGTTCATTTAACTGTTCTGACAGTTTGTTATTTTTAAAATCGCAATGGAAAGGATCACGAGCCCATAAAAATTCATTACATTTATCATCTGGAAAATAAGTTTCAAATTATGACCTCCAAGTTTTTGATGTCTCCAAGATCTCTAATTTTTGAGAATTCTTTTTCAATAATAATTTTCTACTAAAAATGATGAATGAAGTGGAAAAAATTTCTCTGTTTCACAGAACTAACCCACAAACCAAGTTTCCACTCAAACCTCTTTAATTTCTCATGGGCATTGAGAACAGTAAAAAAATTACCTTGTATACAGAGATTTAGTTAATTTTTTTTTTTTTATTAATTCATGTAGATCTGAAAAATATGCCAGTATACTTGTCTCTATGTTACCAGCAAGAAATGCTATAAAATTATTGTTAATTTTATGTTTAAATAACAAGACATTTTTGCAAATCTAGAACTGTAAGGACAGGTTTTAAGAACCACAATTTGAGAAATGCTGATTTAGGTTGTTAAATGAATCTCATAAAACATTAAGTTCAGATTGGTTCTTTGATTGATAGGTTTGATGCTAACGGTTGCTCAGGAATAATATTTCGCACTCTGCATCAAGTTTCTCTTTACTTGCTTTTGTATAAGAAACATTGCATTTAATCTGTGCTTCATTATATAAATATGCACAGTCAATTCAGTTGTTACATAAGTTTTCACAAATTTTACTTTATTAAATTGGCATAGTTTTTTATAAAATTTCTTTTGATAATATTTTTATCATTTATTTATTTATTTATTTTTAGAATGGAAAGATCGTGGCATTCGCATTCCTCCTAGTCCATGCTTAGTTACAAGAATTCGCAATTTAGTCCCCCCTAGTTCTTGTAGTGTTCACAGTTGTGCCAGCTCAGATACCTCCAGTGGTGTGCCTGAAACAGTAATTTCTGATGACACCATTAGTTGTTACGGTTTTCCTGCTAATTGTGTTGGGCATGGAGGCTACAAAAGTCATGCTGGAACTGCACATGCATCTCCTGTTATTGTACCAAAGCAGTTTGCTACATTACCTAAAGCAGCAGGTGCTGTAAGGCGTCCATGGCCTACAATTAGTGGTGGAGCAGGATCTTTAACACCTAAAGGGTCTTGGGATGGTTTAGAATCCCAGTCAAGTACAGGCCTTTCAGAAAGTACTGATTTTTCAGAATCTTCAAGTCAAGACTCTAGAGCACATTCACCAGCTTTGTCAAGAAGGTCAGGAAACAAATCTGAGAGTGATTTACCAGACATTGCTCAAGATGATGAAGAAGATGAAGCAGATAGGGATGAAGTCACTAGATTGTAGTAGAGAACTAGTTAAATTAGCCTACTGAATGTCAGTTTCCTAACATGCATTTGCATCACTCAGAATATCTACATAACTTTTTCTGAACAAAAATGTATGATTAACAAATTATGTTTTCATGCACTAAACTGCAGTTGAAAATTTTATCTAACATCCTACTTTTCTAGTTTTAGTGGTAATGTGGACAAATGTTTTCAAATAACTTAAAAATTAGGTCAAATGTTTTCAAACAACTTATAAATGGTATTAAAATTTTTGTATGAATGAAAGTATTAATATACATATTAGATTTTAATTTTAAATTAATAATTTATATTTTAAAAGTTTAATTTTTAAAAGTTTAAATCTTACTAAAATATGTGTAAATTTTGAATAATGAGTGGTGATAATCCCTGTTTATATACATGCATGCATTTACCTTTATTAAAATATATCAAATATACATTATAACATCTCATGTAAAAAGTGCAAAATACATTCAAACACTGAGCATTAAAGATTTAGGACTAAATTAAAATATAGACTTTTAGATATTTTTTAGGAGTTGTAATAATTTGTTTTAGGCATTTTAATTTTCAAGCTGAACAATTGATTTTCTTCACCTGTGGTATAAAAAAATGATATGATTGATTTATCCTTGTAGAATGATGTTGTATTTCTTAAAACCCAAAGTTTTTTTTTTTAATACACTTAAGGCTGTATTGAAGCTTATGTACTACCAAAGGCTTTAAGGGGCCTAAAACTTCACTTTTTTCCTTTTAATTTACCTGCTGAAGATTTTTGTATATATATATATATATCTGTAAGCCATATTTCATATCCAGTCATATTCTAATAAATCCTATACAGCTGTCTGAGTTTATAATCAAAATATTACCACATTATAAAATACATTTCTTTTCCTTGTCAGTAGTCAAAAGAAAGTTTCAAATAAAAAAAATTAAATATATGGAGAGCTAGATTTATATGTAATATTTTTAATAATTTAAGTATTTTTTAAATTCAGTGGAAAAACTGGGATACTTTTTTAAATTGGGAAAGCATGTTTGAATTGTGATCAATGCATGTATGTTTTTTGTAACTATAAAACTTCTAACTCAGTATTGACTATTATTGAGTATTATAAAAAGTTGTTTTAAAAGTATTTGAATATTTTATTAACACATCTTGTATTTTTCGCCTTTAAAAATTAAAATAAAATTTTATTTTTTAAAAATTAAAAACTAAGGCATAAATAAGTATTACAGAACTGATATTTTGTGCAGCTGTTCTGAAATAATTTTATATTTGATCCTACGATGGCTGGATATCTGGGTTTGTTGAATATCTTATATTATTCATCCCTTTTTTATTTACTGAAATGCAATTAATAATGACTAGTAAAAGAATTCTTTAATTCTTAATTTATTCCCTGAAGAATTCTTTTATCAAACTAGTTATGTATTATGTTTATAAATGACTTTAACTATTTTTCATCACAGAAAATTTTGAAGTTTATTTTATGTCTCAAACTAGTATTTCTAATTCAACAAAAGGAATAGAAAAGAACATGGCTACTCAAAAAACACATTTTGAACAAAACATAGAGCAAAAAATGTTATTTATCATCTGTGAATGGCTAACAATCATATACAGATAGTATCGCAGCTATCTTGTGAATGCCTAAAAGCAGTGGCATAACCTAGACTTCACTCGGGCTGGACCCAAATGAATTTTTTAGAAATTTTAATGCAGGTAATTTTTATTAGTATGCTTTAAAGGTCACCTATAAGTTTTTCTGTGATGTTATTTGAAATTTAAAATGTCAAATATGAAAATTGGAGAGGAATCTTCCTGAATATGTCACTGGCTTATTGTACAATTGTATAAATTTATAGCAGTTTGTATCAATTTATATAAAATAATTGAATATCATTCACCTTTGTTAAGTATTTTGAATTGATACTGATAATTATTCCTGATAATGAATGTAACCCAGGTTTCAGGTGATTCTGTGTTTCTAGTCTATACATACTGTACATAGTTATGTTTGTTATTTAAGAAATATATATTTATTTGAAATTTTATCTGTGCCTATATATGCTTTCTGTGATCGTTCTCAAATTCTGTGTCAATTAATGTTTGTACTTAATCTTTATCAGTCACTTTGAAATGAATAGTGCCATAATTTTTCTCAGACTAGATTCTGCTGTGGTATCTCAAATATCTCTGGAAACATAGACATTTAGGAATCTAATACTGTTGTGAGAAAAATGGTAAAATAATTAAGCTTGTAGGAACTATTTCTCTGCAACTTATTCTTTTTTTTTCTCTATGTCAAAATAAAAAAATAATAAGAAGAAAATGTCATTATAGCAATTAACAGGCCTCTAAAGAGAGGAAATATGTATTGTTAGTATGAAATACCACTGTTATTCCTCCAGTAAAAATTTCAGGTAGTGAAGATAAAGGTAATTAAAAATTTAGGCCAGAATGAAAATATAAATTTGTATTGACTAAAAAAATTGAATAATTGAAAATATTGTCACAAAATAAAAAAAGGCATATACGTGCAATGCAGGTAATTTTCAGCTTTACATAATTTTAGAATTTCATCATATTGTCTAAAAGGTTAGTGGGGCTAATTCAAAAAATGTTTTTAATTTGTAGCACATGTATTTTACCGTAACAAATTTTCATAATTACTGTAATATTTTATTGCCTCCTTCAGTTATCTTTGATTTAGTATTTCGTTTATTCTTCTAGTTTTCTTAAGTGAAAATATCATTTTTACATTTATTAATTTGGGATTTCCACACAAAATTAATACCTCTTTTTCAATAGCATGGCTGTATTTTTGTACATCAGATCTAGTTTGTAAATTGATTTTAATGATTATTTAAGATTCCAAAAAGTAAACTCTGATCCTAAAAATGTAGTATTTAAAATTTAAAAAAATATTAATAATTTATAGTGTCTTCAGAGGATGGGCATACTTTGTATTGCACACAAACTATCTTATAAGTGCTGATTTTTCTTTTGTGATGTTGCCATCACTATTGATTAAAATAATGTCACATTTTGTTTAAATTACCTTAAAATGGACTCTTTAAGTTTAGAAAATAACATCATGATATTTTCCTTTAATACAAAAGATAAGTTTTTGGAGAGAGATTATTAAACTTTTAAATATGATTTAAGCAATTAATTAAATTTAAGAGAAAATTTATAATTAATAACCTGTAAACAGTATTTACAGGTTTAGTTAGTAAAGGTATTGAAGTTTCACTTGAATGATTTTGAAACCTGAAAAGATTTTAGTTACACGTGGTATTTATTTTCAGTTCATAAATTAATTCATCATTTCCATGATTTTTCACAAAATTCCATAAATATATTTATTGCCCCTGAAAGATATGTTTTCCTTGAGACCAAATCCAATTCATAAATAAAGTTCCTTATAATAACTCATCAATAATGATTTTAAGAAATTTTTTTGGTTGGCTTTTTGATGATCAATCAAATTTTCTTTTACAGAACTTCTAAAGTATCTGTAGGAAACATTTTTCAAATCACAATCATGATTCAGAGTCCCTGTTGTTTGTTAGATGGCAACTGAGTTGGTGCCCAAAAAGGGTTAGCAGAATGGGAGACTTTTCTCATACTTTAACTGAGACACATGCAAAATTTCTGAGTTATTTCAAATTTTGTCAAAATTTTTCCTTTTCTGAATAGTTATAAAGTAACACGTAATATACTGTTAGTATGCTTTCCAATCCAATTTTTAAAAACTGTACCATAAAAAGCATGCTGACAGTTTTCAAAGTGTCTTATCCAAAAGAAGGAAGAGAAAAAAAATCTGAATATACACCAGAATTATATTTTTGTGTTTGCCTGTTATGACTAATTTTGTTTTTACCAATTAGATTTTCGACTGGTTACAACTAACCCTCGTAAAAATTATAAATTAACCTTGTTAGATAGTATGCCAATAGTTAAGAAATAGTGAAATGGGGGGTAATATATATAGATTTGTGGTATTAATGTAAATTCAGAAAGGCAGTTAAATTTGATTGATTTGAATACACGTGAAGTCTCTTTAAAAGGTTTATTTTGAATTTTTCATAGAAACATTTTTAATTGTTTAATAATTTAAAATCTCAATATGTTTACTGCATTTTGCAAAAAGTTGCCTATTTATCAAATACTGTACTGAAATTAGTACATCAGTTTTGTCTCCTTATATAATAGTTGCCTATTTGTAACAGTTAACATGTTCTGCTGCCATGTATGAGAGTACTTATTACTGCCAAACTGAGTTTACTTCCCAAATATGAAATAACTCATTATTTATCACCTTACCGAAATCACCGAGTTTTGCTGTAGCAAATGCATATAATGCTTAAGTATTTGGCATACAGTAAGGGGCTAAATAATACACTTGGCGTACTGAAATGGATCATTTATGTCTCAAAACAGAGACAAAAACTAAATGCTTTTTTTAACACAAAATAAATATGTACACAATTTTTTTTTTATTCACTTGGCAAATGTTACAAGCAGACTGATCAAATTCTTGTTCAGTGATTCATGCAAGACTAATGAAAAATACATATTGTATGTGCAATTTTGCATGAATGCAGACAACATATGAGTATTGTTATCTCGTAGATGGTAGACAGAGCAAAAAATATTATATGCTAACTATGAGTATATTCATGTGAATTTTTTTTTACTGCTGTTGTATCTGTATTTAAATAATAAAACAGTGGAAAATAATTTAAAAACATAAAAATACAAACAAGATTGGTGCATTTGAAGGGATGCACCATATCAGCTTTGTCAGCAAATGCATTAAGTGTTTTTAATTAGAGCATTATGTACACAATTCCTAGTTGGAAGATTTTTCAGAACAAAATATTTTTGAATTATTGAAACAAGAATTTAGTCCAGTGTTAATGCCTATTTATATACTTTTTTGTTTTTTATACTGATAAATCATTAAATATTGGGGATTTTTATTCTGCATCTCTCATGAGATTCTTAAAGATCTAATAATAATGGTGATGGTATCATCCTCACTCATGTACATATCTCATCCACACTAGCAATCTAAGAAATGAAAGGACTGATTGCTTAGCAAAGCAAGCTACAAATCTTCAAATTAACACCACAATGACGCTGCCTAAATCATTCTTCAAAAACAGAGTAAAGCAATTCTCAAGTGGAATAAATTATACAGAAATTCTACTGCCTCTCTAACTAAATTATTTTTTCTAGCTCTTCCTCAAATTCTTTAAATATTAAATTTTCTTTCCCTCTCTGTATGTCTGTTCAAAGCTAAAATGGCATTTTCTTCTTTCTGTATACTTTTTTCTAACATTTCATCTGTGAATTTGTTAACTTTATTTTAACTTGCCTCTGTAAGTTTTGTGTAATAAATACTATGTGGTGCACAAGGACTTTTAAATATTCTTAAAAAAAAAAGTAAATATTGGGAATACTACCTATTAGAAATATTGGAATACTTTTAAAGAGACTACATTTTTCACCCCCCCCAAAAAAAATACAAATTCCTAAATTGCATTCTCTACTATCAAAAATATGCTTCATAAAATTTCATTTTATTTTCCAATTTGTCATTTCGTTAGAAGATAATATAAGTTTAATCTTGTTAATTATATTTTTAATGTGGATAAGAAATTAAAATCTGAATATTTGTTTTATACTTCCGATTCTACTAAATATCATACTTAACATAATTCATGTGAGAATTTGGTATATTATGAAAAATATCTTGTGATGAACTGTAAGGCTGACTCATACTGTTGCAGAAAAGTGCTTATTTATCAGATACTGTACTAAGATTAGTTTATTAATCTACTTGCTTAGCTAATATCTTCATATTTACAGTATTACAGCAATTGAAGGTATTTTAAAATGCATTATGTACTATTTGAAAGCTTTAAAGAACAATATTTTTGTTCTTAAATGCATGTCTCTATCAGAATTAATTGAGGAATTAGAGATTGTATTGGCTGTTCATGAAATGATTATATATTTTATTAAGTTTGAAAAAAATCGAAGTTAAATCTGCGAAGAACTCTATGTGACATAGATTTAAAATAAATTTTGTTTAATGAAAACTTAACCAAAATAATTGCCATACATTGGTTAGCAAATCGACAACCTTGTATTTGGCATAAATCTTGCGTCTCAAAAGGCGAAATTAACAAATCTTCAATAGCTAATCATAGTTGGAAATTCAATCACAATTTTGATTTTGGGTTCTGCTAAAATTATCCAGAAAGTTGGTTCTATTAGGGAATTGGATTTTCTTGGAGCTTGCCACATTCACAAAAATTTATCCTGTTTAATCAATGACTTCAATTCCAATCCAGTCTTGCCTAATGCCTTCAAAATTCTACTAACTTAATCCTTCATTTTTCGTTACTATTTTTGCCGATAGATAGTGCTATCGGTTCTTCCACTGGTCGCCTGTGGGTATAAAAATATGATCAACATTTGCTTTCTCGCTTTTGCAGAATATTTTACTGCTGATGAAGGAGGACCCGTTTTGCCTTCAAAAGCGATTTTATAAAAAAAATTTTATACGCCGAATACGAGGTTGTCGATTTGCCTGTCTTATTTTCCATGGTGGCGTGTTTCTCTTGCGTCTTGATTATCACATTTGTTTTCAGAATTTATTGCTCAGTTTTCAGGAAAGCTAGTTAATAGAGTGCTGCAGATATAGAAAGTCAAAATATAAATTTATAATAGTAGACTTATGTGAAAATATAATGAATATGTTAATTTAATGTGAAGGCTACATACATTGACAGCTTACATATCTCTTAGAAGATTTTTCCTCGAAAGCAGTAAAGCAGTTACAATTGGTTTTCTTTATAGTTTACTAGATTATAAGACATTTCAAGATACTACATCTTTTGCACAATATATAATAAAAACTTATTGAATTCATATGAAGTACATCTTCAAACGGAAGGGGTATACACAAAAATCATTTTTAAAAATGGTATTTTGTGAGAGCTGATATATTTATTTTGAGTAAAGCATACTATAATGCTTGAATTACTCCAATTATTTTTCCCAGGACTTGCTAGTTTCAATTTTACCGATTTTCAATTTTATTAATATAACTTAATGCGGGTAACTTGATTTATTTTTTTTATGCCCCTTTAGTTGTGTATTATTTTGGATGCTCTTTTGATAATTATTAAATTTTGAATTATCAAGTATTTTAAGTTCTTAAGGTTGTTCATGCTATTTTTTATGTTTTAAGTTTATAGGTTCTTTTTATATCTGAAGCATTTCGGTGAGCAGTTTCATTCTCAACAATTGAAATGTTTTATGGCATGTCAATGCAAAAATTGTAGTACCAGTTATTTATGTATTGTGAATGCACATTTTCAAGTGAATTTTGCTTACTGAAGGATATTTCTAATTTTTGAAGTACAAATAGAATATCCTATGATAACTGAAATTGCAACTAAGCGTTGGTATTTATTATGTAAACTCTGTAAGAATTTAAATATAATTGTAATAAGGTTTAATGCTAGGTACTTTGTAGTGACACGACAACTTCTGCCCATCTCAATCCCAAATTTAAGCAAGAACACCTTGGAGGAGCAGAATCCATTGATTTATACCCCTCTTTTCCTATCACTAATCTCTTGGGGGACTTCAGCTTGACAAATTTTATGTGCCTCTCATGTTGCAAAGACACTACATATTCACAATACTCATTCCTTTTTTTCTCTAATATTTTAAACTCGCCCAGTGATATGGCAACTGGCTTTGCTAACTGTCTTATTGACGAAGGTAGCATAAAAATAAAACACAAGATGAACTAAATTTTCCTTCATTTATACATTTTATTGTGAATATTATTTTAAAGTTATTAAGCATGCAAAAAACTCTCGACTCTCTTTTGTTTTTCAATATTTCATTTGTACTTAGATATTTATTCATAATCTACACCAAACTAAGATTGCTGTTTTGCATAGTTTAAAATTATATTTTAACATGTTTGTCTTTTAATTTGATGTGAAAACATACTATCATTCAACCTATATTTTTTGCTAATTCACTTGAAAAAGAAAACTGATGTAGACAGCATGCGACTGCCTTCTATGCTTATTAACACATTTTTTGCTGCACTTCATGTAAACTTATTTCTTTGCATTATTCTAACTTAATTAACCGAATCCTCAAAACAAGTTGAAAATGACAGCAAAAATTGAAAATTCTGAAATTAAATATCCCAATCAACTTTTGTTGTATGGCAGTCAAATTTCTTATAATTTTATTTTTTCATAACAAGTATAATACTTCCCCAACTATAAGTATAGGTACTGGTAGGTAGCATTAAAAATTAGATTTCGTTATTTGTCCAGATGTTTTTTTTTTAATTTGAAATTTCCAAACATGAATAATTTTCATAATTTAAAAAGCTTCTGTAATTGGAAGTATGTCTATGAAGATAAAGGCCAGGTAAGGGGAGTGAGTGTATATATATATACATACTCACCCCCTTACTTGGCCTTTATTTTCATTCTATGTATATACACACACATACCTTTGGTAGTATCAATTGCAATAAAAAAGGGAGGTGCCCAACTAGATGTTATTGCAATCAAATATACAAAATTTCATCATTCTGTGGTTAATCACTTTTGAGTTATGTGAGATACATACATACAAAAAAATCTTTTTTGATGTAAAGAGTCCTTTATTTCGTCTGTATGTATAGAAGTCATGCAAAAAAATAGTCAAAATGGATACTTCCATTGAAATTTGAAATCTTCACAATTATTATAATTCCTTTATTTCATACAAGTTAAAAAAAATGCATTTTAAAGAATTATGTGATAGTTTAGCAGCACTGCATGTTTTGCTAACATCTCCAGTTTTCTATGAAGGATTTGCATCTGACAATATATGCATTATTGATGTGATATATATTGCAAGAGACATTTAGTTTTATTAGATGCATCACATTTTTCAGTATTACGATATATATAGGTTTATTATATTAGTGTTATATATCTAACAATAAATATACTTTTTGCAGCTCAGCATTTTAAAATGTGCAACTATTTAAATTTACTTTTACTCAATTCAATTTTAATTTCATTTCCAAGCAATAGTTGTTCAACTTTTAATAAAATCACTAAATAACGTCATTATAAATTATGCACAAATGTGTGTCTATGAATTGTTTGAAATTTTCAGCATGTACCATCTTTTAAAATGAAAATGCATATTAGCTTCTTGCTCTTTGTATATCATTTAAATTATTTTATTGGAAATTCATACAAAACATTTTGAGACATTTGACATTATAACTGTAATTTTGTAATATTTGTAGGTGTATAATTATGCATTTCAACATCTTCCTCTTTTGCATGTATGCAAAAAAAGCATTAATATTAATTGGCATTTCTGAATTGGTATATGAATGAGAATACCCAAAGTAAGATGCATAAATTTTTCATTCCTATGTGCCTTTAAGCCAGATTTTTATTTTAATATATGTTGCAATGTAATTAAGGGGAAACTTGCACTGCATTGTGGAATTTTATGTTTATAAATAAATAAATAATTTTTCCCATTTATTGTGCAATATATTTTTGGAATTTTATACCAAATTTTTTCCTAACCAAAACTATGCAATTTTACTTATTATGAAGTTTAAATTAGATATATCTAAAATAAATAATTTACATATTTTATGTTAATTTTCCTAGAATTATGTTTGTGTATCTATAATACAATAAAATAATTTCTATACAATATGCATAGTGCAAAGCATTAAAAATTGAGAAAACAAAATATTTAAAATAATAATTATAGCTTCATGGTCAGTAATTAAAATTGTAGATTCTAAATTTATTGATAATTATTTATTGTCTATATATCATAGCTGCCAACTCACCCGTTTTTTAGTCACGTCTGCTGATAAATCACCAAATCTCCTGGTTTCCCAGCAATATATGAAATTTATTGAATTAATAAAACTTAAATACGGCAATTCAATTCCTCCCACTTCTGATTTTCAGAATTTTCTTAATAAATTTTATTTCACATAATTGTACTTTTTTCTTATTACATTTTATTGATCTTATTAAATTTCATTTGATCCGAGTTAATCTACTGTAGACATTTGTAGATTTTTATATAAAAATAAGTTAATATTTTCATTTAATTTTGTTTATTTCAATATATGGAACATTACTAAGTTTAATTACACAAATACTATGTACATTAATTTTAACAAATTTAAAAGTACTTTGATAATTAAACCCAATGGCATAGGAATTAGCCAGCCTGGTCTTATGCCTCGGTCTCTTGTAGCTTAATGCATTACAGAAAGGCAAGAGGAAAAAATATTTTATAGATTATATTTAGGGATTGTACGACTGTTCTACTCAGAATTATTGTGATATGGGAATGATTTAAATATATTCTATATTAGCAAATTTACTTTATAAAAGTAACCAGCGTATATAATATCCTTCAAGTTAAGTTTTTAAAATAATGGTTAATTTATATTAATCTAATACAGATGATACTGCCAAAAAAAATTACAACAATTTGAATTTTATTTACTTTTGCGTTTTAGGTAAACAGTGAAAATAAAATGTAAAAATGTGTGAATGACTTACTTTTATTCTATCTAATGGCAGTTTGATTATTTAGATCTATAAAATATGTGCATTTCAATGTAACCAAGTAATTCCATTTAGTTAGACCTATAAATAAAAATTTTAAATCCAAAATTTTCAAGAAAAAATTCAAGTCAAACTTTCTTCACTCTTCTTTTCTTTATTTCTTCATGAATATGGAAAGAATGTGAGATATTACAAAATTCATTACTATGCAAGTTTCTTGAAACGCACAGTTGTAATGACATGTTTCATGTCAAAGCATGAAATTTATGTTTTTATTTTTTGTGGAAATGTCATTATTATTGTTCTTGTTACTGCTTCATAAATTTTTATTTTGGTAAAGTGCAAATATAGAATTTTTTTAACACTTTTATCAAATTTCAAACAAGCATTTAAAAAATATGTTAATCATTTCTTGTGAGAACTTATTGAGTAATTAATGTGCAAATAAGCATAAATTTCATATAAATGAAAACTCACTTTATGATAAATGTATTACTAGTCTGAATTTTTCATTTTATGTTTGGGTGAAATTTATGTAAAACGATTTTGCCTTGTTATGAGATACTCAAAATGATCAAAGAAACAATGCATTGTTAGAATTTGTACATAATGTATATTTTACTTTTTCACTTTAATTAAATATGTGTATCCTGTAATTTATATATTGTCACTTAACATTTCACAAAGCTCCTTTTTTTTAATTTTATGCTATCATATTTTAAGATAAGTCTTTATGTACAAAGCATATGCATGTTTTGTTTTCAAATATTTTATTAAAGAGTTAATTGAAGAAGTTCCTACATAACTTCTAAGGTTTGAAATGCTTTAAGCGAAATAGTGATACATTTTTCAGTTTTTTAAATAAATAAATTTATAAAAGCTGAAGTTTTGTTTTTATTAAAGTTAAAACATCACAAATTTATACTTAACCCCTTAATGATCGGATAATTTTCAAGAAAACTGTCATAAAAGTGTCTATTTTTTATTGAAGAAAACTGTATAAAAATTAATGTATGTACAATATATGCATTCATTTTTAATTTTTGGATTTTTTTTAGCTTGAAATTTTTAAAAAATAATATTTTAAGAAAAGCCAACATTCAGGGTTATTTTGACTCAAATTTCGTTTTTAGTAAACCATCAAAATTTAAGAAATATGTGTTTTAAACATTAAAAGAGAATTTTATTAAACATACGCATAATATAATCAAAGCATGGTAATTTTTTCTTGTGTGAAAAATTTCAAAGCATGAGATGCGAAGGCCAACGTCACAATCTGGACAGTAGTACCGAGTTTCCTTCCTACACCTCTTATTGTTTTCATCTCTTCTGGAACAACAAACTTTGCATTCTCTTGATGGTTGCCGTTTCTTATCAGTTGGGGTTATCTGTCTAATAAAATGTCTTTCAATCAAACGGTTTGGATTATCCTCCAAGCTTGACTGGCCTCTTTTTGAAATGGTATCTGATGACTGATACATTTCAATAAGTTAATCTACTAATACATGAAACATCAAATGGGATTTTTTTCCGCCTTGTGTTTTGTAAATAAGATATGAGTTAAAAATAGTTTGGCCTAACAAATAAAAAAATAGTTTCTTATTTTTCTCTTTTTCGAGCAATAGAGTAATCTCCAAGATACTGGTCTGCAATATCTACCGCTCCCATATTTTTATTGTAATCTGTGACAACTGTAGGTTTTTTGACAACTTTGTTATGACACTGTACATCTGCCATGTCATTTGTGTGAATTGTAGATAGCATAGTAACATCTTTTTTATCTTTCCACTTCATGGGAAGGACTTTACCTCGACGAAAAGCAACATTTTCACCTTTTGCGATTCTCGTTTTTGCTAATTCTTGAGGCATTTCTTTTCGGTACAGTTCCATAAGTGTCTGTTTGAAATTTTAAAAGCATGTCTGCCAATTCTGATGAGATATAAAAATTGTCTGTTATCAAGCCTCTTCTAAAATAAGGAAATTGTCTGTTATCAGACAATATCCTTGTTTTAACAGGATATTGCCTTTTGTTTTGCTCCCTGTTTTAGCCTTAAACAAGGATATTGTCTGTAGAGGCTTGACAAGTGACATCACAACTTGAATTGATTGAGGCAGATCTTTATATTTTGCATCAAAAACCGTACTTTTTCCAGTATATATAATTTGTGACCATATATACCCTGAACTTGATTCACATAACAAATGCGATTTTACTCCAAAACGAGATCTCTTTTTCGGCATATATTGTTGCTATCCTAAATGACCTTTGAAAAGCATGAGGGTTTCATCAATTACAATATCACATCCAGGAGTTACAGCTCTTTGAAACACTTCATTCAGGTGCTGTAACACTGGCTAGATTTTATGCAGCTTGGGATTTGGATGTGTGTTACAATCAAAAGCTTCATTATCTACAAAATGCAGAAACTTGTGTATTTCGTAAAATCTATTACACGGCATTATACTTCTGAAAAAAGGTGTTGAAATTGAATGTTTTTTGCTGCAATACATTTTCGTATCTGGTTTTTTTACAATACCTTGTAAAATAACTATACTGAGAAATTTAAGTCTTTGTGATCCAAGGTTTTCTATTTTTGGATAGGCAGAATCCTGGAGAATTTTGGTATTGTTTAGCATATCTATTTGTTTCCGAAACGATGGGATCCACTATATTGTCATTCACAAAATACTTAAAATATTGTAAGACACCAAAGCTTGGATTAAAGTTTATATTTACCTTTGGTGTTCACCAAAATTTAAAATGGGGGGGATGCATGATCTGCTGAAGTAGACACGATTTTAATCCACGCCCGTCCAGGCAACAGTACAGATCCATCATCACTGCTCTCAGATTCACTAACCGAACTTTCATAAAAATCAGTTACTTCAGAATCACTTTCAGATCCATTTATACTAAAATCGGAATCTAATTCACTATCTGACTCGATAATGTACAGAATAAAAATATAAGTATATTTTATTACAGAACAGAAACCACGTGCATTCACAATGAGACTAGGTGACTGAGCTAACGATAAAATACAAAACAATTATCATAAACGCACGTTTGATTAGTGCTGACATCTAGTTTAAAATAAACTATCTTTAATTGCATAAAATATTATTCTGGTACTGCCATCTGGTGTGTAAAATGAGAAATAAAACTTTTTCCGGGCAAAAGAAATGAATAGGTTTTAATCCTTTTAGCATGTTTCTTTTGAACTCTCCAGCCCGGAAAAATCACGGGCATGAGAAATAGAGGGCGAAACACCATCACACTGTCATTTTGACGGGAGCGAGAAGGAAGGGGTTAATAAGGATACTGAATTATGTATTTTATGATCTATGACATAATAGAAGAAAAAGCAAATTTATTTTGTATTGCAGTTCCAAATTATTTTGGCTTTCTGTCTTTCAGCTTCATGAAAACTTCTATTTCACTTGTATCAAATATTAAATGGTTAAAAAGGTAATACAAAACACACTAAAAACATATTCAATGAAAAATATCAGAAGTAAATTGTATCGACTAATACAAAAGAATACTAAAGTGTCATTGGCCAAAGTATGCAGCATATTTAATGTGTATTTTCTTCCTTTTAACTTTATCTACCTCTAAATACTTTTTTTTTACATACTTAATAAGAATTCTATTATGAAGTAGTTTCTACTGTTGAAATTTTTCTTAATGTAATAATTGCTATAAATGGATTAAAATCTATGATTAAAGCAAAGCACATTAAGATTATCTAGATTAGATCCATAATTATCATATGGAGAATGTAGAATAATCATGATATTTTATAGAAACAGGATAAAATATTATTGTGATGATGGATACATAAAAACAGCAGAGTAGAAAACTTGTAAAATATTTGAATATACACTCCATTCTGCTTCACGCTCAGTGAAGTGTTCAGTGACCGATATGAAAAGATTATGCACAAAGCAAGTACATTGTGTGCACACATTAGAGGAATCAACAGTGGTTGCCAACAGGAAGCCTTTGTGGAAGACATTTTAAGAGAAAATGGACTGTATTTACATCATGCAAGTAGCCCAGTCAACAATCAAACACACTGAGAAAAATATTGTTCTGCAACTTTAGCCACTGTATCTGTTGTGGAACTTTTATAAATAGGTTGTTATGTCTATTAAAGGTAAGCCACATTATTCCAATAATAATATATTCTCATAATAACTGAATTTTAGTCACAGTTTCACATAATTCAGTTATAGGCTTTACAGAATATTTCATTTGTATTTAAGAGATATATATCTAATTATGTATGAAAACTTTTATGATTTCTTTTAAAGGGACTTAATAATAGAACTACTCATTATTTATAAATAATTTATTACAATGAACTGGAGAACAAGTATATCCACATATATTATATACATATTTCATTTTGTTAAAAATTTATTTTATAATTTTCCAGTCATAATTCAAAAAGTAATACTGACTGAACTCATCTCAATTAACCTAAATAAAACTTTATCCCTTGTGGAATGTTTATATACAAATATTTTGCATTTAGATACATAAATTACAATTTTTCTCTCTTTATATGTATATAAATAAAGTTCTCAAAACTCAGAAGCAAAGTCATCCTTACATGCTGGAGATAAATTAAGTTTTAAGCCAACATCACTTTTCCTACTTTCAAAACTCCTTTGCTGCATTCTTTTGCTATCATCATATGCCAGTTCTTCAATGAGTGATAACTGCAAGAGAGAAATATCTTGTTAAAGATTTTCATGAATGTAAAATCAGTTATATGACCATACTATTTATAACATCTTTCTAGTAAGCCTGCAGTAAATGCTAGATTAGATCATTATTTATGATGATGCTTATCATACCATTTGAAATGGAGTAAATGAAACTTTCTATTGCCACTTAAAAGCACACCACTTAAAACCCAGATGGACAGAAATACTCCCAGTCATACAGCTGGTATACAGCAGCTATCAAAAATGGCTTAAAAGTATCTTGTTCTGAACTAGTATATAATAATAAATTTGTATATCTTTCCTGCAACTAAGGGAGCTGCTCTTTCTGGAAATCCGCATATTAGACAGGAGAGGATACGCAGCTGACTTGGTCACAGATTAACTCTCTCAGATTGGGCTGGAGAACTGGGTCCCAATCCAATTCCTGGCCTCAGCCTGTCTATCAAAAATTCTCATTATGTCTGGAGATCCGGGAACCATTCTGAATTTTAACTGTAGACTTTAAAATGCTCCAATAACCCCACCTACTTGCCGGGCCCGACGGGCCACCACTGCCTGTTCTTGGCGTTTGGTGAGGGGCGTGACCTGATCACCTGAAGATCTGACTGATTGTTAAATTGCTCCCGCCAATACTATGCAGGTAACATATCACATCAGGACATTATCTACCAAATTCAGTGCCATCCCACACCGAGCTACAGAACCATCATTTCTATGACTTACGCCAATCCCCAGGCCGTACAGAAGACCCAACCTCAGGTTCTGGAACTGCCAAGCTTAAGATTTTATACCCCCATGGCCGAGACTGCCCAGATACAGATCATAGCTTCACAGAGTTCTCTGCATCAACCTCTTGAGGGGGGGATTAGTATCTAGATAATCACACAATTCAATATGAGTGAAAGATTGAGGGCATTCAATTCTATTGCCACACTCAGAAAGTGGAAATGTCGAATCTTTTGCCATCTTTGCAATCCAAGTGATATGTATTTTTTGTACTGATTATGTAGGATGACCTTCAGGTCAACCACTAAAACCAGATAATATCAACTGTGGCAGTAGTGGTCTCAAACTGGTGGCCTCCAAACACATTTCAATAATGAATTTATTGTAAATAATGTTATTACAGTTTTAGAAGCATACAGATAAGGACTAAGCTTATGTGCAAGACTACTACTGAAGAAAATATAGAATGAATCTATTAATGTTCTGTCTTTGTATGTGTGTAAGTTAGTAAATTTTATGTGTGTAAGTTTAGTTATAATCAGTAAATTTAGTTTGCCAGCCACAGCTGGTAGTGCTTCAGTATTTTGGCAATTCCTGTTTTTTTCTGTTGAGTTGACACTTCTGATATATGCTTTCCTCAAGTCAGTCACTAACTGAACAGCAGGATGCACAACTGTGCAAGTCATACTGCTCTGCAAATAAAGACAAACGAATGTGGTTTGTAAAACCATTTTATTTGTACTTGTTGTTAGATCTACATTATAACGATACCTATCCTTTAGAACTGAGCATAACTTTTGAATGTTACTTTCATTCAAAAATTCTTCTAGTAGAATAAAATTGAATAAAAGTTATAAATAAAATTATAATGGCCATTTTAATTGAGAGATAAATTTGTAAGGCATGTGTTTAACAATAGACGATAGAAAACTGGGCAAAGTAGGATGCGCTTTTCAAGAAAAAGAGGTTTTTGAGAATTAAAGCATTTTGACTGACAGTTTAGTAGGAATTCTGGGCATGGCAATTGCAGAGCTTGAACTGTGGAACTTAGTAACTGAATAATGAATTGCATCTACCCATAAAATTACAGAGAAAGTGTTAACACATAAAACGAAGCAGCTTAAACAACTACATGAAAGAAATATTAAATAAAACAAACAAGTAAATACTAAACATTTTTTGGTAAATTTTGATTCCCTCAAGGTCACAAATGCTTCATTATTTCATAAACTTTTCTTTTTTTTTCCACCCCTCCCCTTTTTTTAAAATAATTTCTTCATGTTAGTTCACTAAATTAAAACTGATGATTCAAAATCCATATTCACCCAAATCCTGATGATTCTGGATCAAGGACTTTGTACTGAATTAGCTTTAGTATAAAATAGATATAAAATAGTTACATAATAGTTTACATTTTAAAACATTTCTTAGATTTTTGTTTTTAATTTAATATTAAACTCCTCTTTGAGGTGTTAAGACCGTAATCTAAAGTTTTGAAATTTCAAGTTTCTCCCAGATAAAATATGATATTCCTTTCATTATTCACTGAATGTTTATAAAGCACTATATCTTTCAAATGGATATATCTAAAACCTAAAAACTTCTAGAGGGCAATATAGCACTGATTTCAGAAAAGGATTCATGATAAGTGTTTCAAATGTGAATAATATAACTAAGCTTTATCCAAGTGATTACAAGACAAATCTTATCTTGACTAGCATGCGTACATAATCTTCAGTATGGAAGTACATGCTTTAAATTATAAAATATAACTACTTACTCTTGAGGATTTCTGACATTTTCTTACTATTTCAAGAGCCTGTAACTGCTGAGCATTCAAACGAGTCTAAAAAATTAAGTGATAGGTTATTTTAAATTGATTTGCATATAAAAGATATTAAATTTGAACTAGTAAACAACTTAATGCTATTTTTAACAGAATCATCATATTTTTAAGAAACTACTTTTATAAAAAGCAATTTATATGAATGCACTACAAAATTTAACATTAAAGTAAAAAACACTTTTTACGTTTCATTTTCGATTTGCATGTTTCTTAGTTTCATTATTCATACTAAGACCTTCTTTATTTTTGAAAGAACATTAGTTTTCCCTGCATCCAACCCTATTTTCAAAAGTACCATTTTAAAGTGCTTTTAAAAGCATTCTTGTGCTAAATGGAAGTTAGTATTTATTTATTCATCTACCTTTTGAGGCACTTTTATGTTCCCAAGAGATGTTATTTGTTTTTAGTAAGCATGCAAAATCCTTTCCAGGCAAAATAAAATCCATACACATGATCAAGGCTTAGAAATTGACAGAACAGAGAGAATTTACAAAGGGTTCTTAGAAGTGTTGTAACTCCAAGAAACATACAACCATTAATTTATTCATTTATTCATTCATTTTCTATGCACCATTGCACACAGCCAATTTTCAGAGTATTTTCTTTCAATATATCTAAATGATATAAATTAAAATGCACTTAATTTATTATACACGTTAAAATATCTTCAATTTATAATATACTTAATATTTGAATATAATTTTAACAATAATATGTGATTCCAATATAATTTTATAATACAGCTAATAAAAATTTTATGGACATTTGCAGTCTTTCCTGAAATTAGTAAAAGATGTTTCTAATACCATACGTTATATTATAAGGTACTTTCTCCTTCGTTTCCCCATGCCTTCATGGTGTAGTTGGAAGCATACTTGATGCGTATTTGGGAGGTCCAGGGTTCAAGTCACAGCGAGGGCACTACACATCTCCTGCTTCAAAAAAACCAAATGATTCTAAGTGGTGCCTGAGCTAAAAGATGGTGGATAATAATTTGTCACCACCAGGGTCATTGGCTGCCCACGTACTTTCCTAAGATTGCCATCACCAAATTAAAAAAAAAAAAACTCCATGATTAATAAAATTTTTATTTCATACTCACTAAGTACTCACATATGGCAAATTGTATAAAAAGTACTTACATATGACAAATACTTAAAATAAATTTTAAATATTTAGGCCTGGTATCGCAAGAGTCCAGCTGCCCCTGATTTTGGTCGCCTGCAGAGTTTTACATACTGCACCCCCACTAGGAACGGCCCTGGTAACCACCAGGATTTGGCAGTCGGATTCCCTAATTCTCAGTCACTCTTTAAAAGTGGAAGTATATAAGATATTTTCTCCCTCCTCTCTGCATGCCTTTGTGGTGTATTTGGAAACATACTTAATGCATTTATTTATTTTACGAATGCCAAACATTAGTGCTTAAGCCATTAGTTCACTGCCCTCCAGTACTTTTTAACAATGTTCTCATACCGAGAAAGTGCAATACAATTATTTAAATGTTCGAAAATCATAGGCTGATTGGAGTCACACAAAATACAGTTTGGGGAATCCACCACTCCAATTTTGTAGAGGTGGTCTCGCAAACAGTCATGCCCGTTCAGACATCTAAACAGAAGCTACCACTGTCTTTCTTGGAAAACTGGGAATCAAACGTCTCTTCCCCCAGAATCCTCCAACTCTTATCCATAGAACGATGAATCATATCCTGCTTAAGAATTTTCGTAAGAGTCAGGTTAACAAACAATTTAGTCACATAAAATGAAAGCGGTCGATTAATACGTTGCATTATGAAAGTTCCTTTCTTAGCCAAAGTATCAGCTTTTTCATTTCCCATAATTCCACAGTGGGCTGGAATCCATTGGAAAGAAATTCTGTGTGCATTGCTTTAAGCAAAGGCCTACAGTCTAAGATTCTTTGGGAACTATCTTGATAACTCAGAACAGCTTGAAGCGCACTTTTGGAATCTGACAATATGACTATCTTTACAAAAGAGTGGCTACGAATCGGTTGAATAGCCAAAGCAATAGCTTTGATTTCACCATCAAAGGCCCCATTGGTAAGTAGAAACTGAAAAGCTCACTACAGGTACCTGCTCCAGCACCGCACATTCTCTCTAAACATAGAGCCATCAATGTAGACATGCAACCACTCATTTTGAGGACAGCGAACTCCAATAGTTTTCATTGCAATAGATCTTAATTGTGAATTGTTCATTTTGTTTTTAACAACTCTTTAAATAAGATCAAGATTTATATTTAAATTTAAAAAGTCCAACGGATAGTGTGGAGGAGGTAAAATTAAATAATCTCAACTGCAAAGCATCAGATTCCCTCTGAGCAACCCTGTATAAAGCCAATTTGAGTTTTAAGATTCCTAGAAGTTTCCCCATTAGAGTTCCTCCAAAAAGGGTTGTCAGGTAAATGCACCAGCTTCTGATATAATAGGATTGCTTTTCTCTCACTACAATCATGAACAGATTCCAGACTGGTTAAAAGCTGCATTTCAAGAACAGGAATAGATCTCAGGATCTGGACTACATTCTCCAAAGCCATGACGAGCATCTCGCTACAACGACCAATAATTGGTTAAATGTAAATTTCTAAGTAGTTGTCTATGTCTCTCTGTCACAGCCCTACCTTGAGCCAGCCAAATATTTTAAGACAGAAAATCTTCTTACAGCTTTATTTTTCAAGTGTTTTGCATGTTTCCTTCAATTTAAGCATGGATCAAGGATGCAACCCAAATATTTTGTTGAATCGTTATGTTGAACATCTACACCCTTATATGTGAACTTCGGGGTAAAAGTCTGTCTGTTCAGGGTGAAGAACTGGCACATGCTCTTATCCTGCTTTACTCTCATACCATTCTTTTGAACCAATATTCCAGCTCTTTCGGAGCACCATTAAGAGTCTCATTTAAACCATCCTGCTTCTTTTTAGAAGCACTACTCCAGATAACCAAATCATCGGCAAAAAGGGCAGAATCCACCCACGGTGCCAGAGTCTTCGGTAAATCATTAATAAAAACATTAAAAAGAAATGGACTGATGACTGTTCCTTGTGGAAGGCCAGTTTCAGTCTGTTTAAATCTAGAAAAGTTACAGCCATATCTGACAGCAGAATAATGCTGTGATAAGAAATTCTTAATCCATAAAAACATCCTTCCATTTATTCCCAAGTTCTGTATTTCTGAATAGTACGTAGTCTCCATGCTTTATCATAAGCTGATTCAAAGTAAATGAATACTGCCTAAGACAGATTGTCTAAAGAATCCTTAATAGCTTGACTAACATAAGACACCTGCTGTACAGTGGAATGACATTGTCTGAATCCAGCTTGTTTAGGAGACAAGAGACTGTTATTTTCCAGAAACCAAGTTAGTCTAGAGACTATCATCTTTTCCATAATCTTCGACAAAACACTAGTCAATGCAATAGGTCGATAGCTTTTAATATTATCTACAGATTCATCCCTTTTCAAAATACGGATAATAATGGCTTTTTTCCACATGGTGGGTACATAAGAGTTCCAACTATGATTAAAAACAAATAGAAGGATTATTTGAGCATTATATCCTAGATGTTTAATAAACTCTGGATGTATATTATCTGGACCTGGACTTTTTCCTATCTTTAGGAAATTATTAACTTCTTTTAGTTCTAAAATGTCAAAATCTCTATTAAAAATCTCTTGTCCAAATCCCAAAGTTTCATGGGAGTCCTTGATCAATTTCTTCATCAGCTTTTGATCTCCCTTAAGTTCACCACTCAAACATTGATTACAAGCATAAAAATTCATAAAAGCGCCTACTTAATGCATGATTGAGAGGTCCAAGGTTCAAGTCGTCGCTAGGACATTCCACATTTTTCACATCTCCTGCTTCAAAATAATCTAACGACTCTACAATATAACTAGCATAAAATCATTAGTTTTTTACACTTCACAATTTTCTATTTTTTAACTGTTTGAAATTTTTAATGGTTTATTCTTTTTGAGGTAATACATTAATCTACAGTTTTCAAACTTCACATTTTAAAAATTCTTTTAGGAATATCTCAGCAATTTTTTCAGAATTAAAATTAAACAGTTAAAGGCCAACACATGATAAATTATTTTGCCTTAAGATGATGGGAAAATCCTACATATTTAATAGAAAACATAGTTATAGTTTTGAATTTTAGTAATTTTTGGTGCTACTAAAAGTATAAATAAGATTAGTAACCATATTCTCCTGAACTTTTGCTGGATTTCTGAGATTTAGAATTTTTTTTTAAATTATTGATTAGTTTATTGTTCAATTTTCTCTTTTGAAAATTATTAAGATTCTAGAAAAATTAACTGATTTAAAAAAAATATTTAACAAAAATGAAGGGGACCATTTGTCTATCTACTGAACTCTGCCCCATTCAATGAAGAAACCGCAAGGTGACAATTTGAATCCTCTGCTGAAATTGCGAAAAGCATTGATCGGCCATCTGCTCATCATATGCAGCATAAGGCTGACAGCATGAACATCGATTAACCATGCTCGACAGAAAATTTGGTTAACCTTGTGAGCGGAACCACTAGTTCTTAATTAAACATATAAAGTAATAAAATAATAAAGTAAGAAAGGAAAACATATACAACATATACAGATGGAAAGAAGGCTTGATATAATTTTCTCTTGCTCTTTAAAAATGTGGATAGGACATATTATAATCTTTACTTGCTCTCAAATACCTGCTTATTCATGAAATACGGTTAATTATTTATAATGACCATGCCTTTGTTTTCAATAACATATTTCATAATTTTTGAAGCACAGACATATACTTTGTATTGTAGAATAAATCTTTCACTGGAATTTTTGTTGCAAACCCTGATAAATGCTTTACTCTAATAACAAAATAATGGACATGTTTAGCATCTTCTAGATGTGCTGGTGTTCTGCACCCACATCTTATATTTCTTCTTAAGAATCGCTCGAAATAAGGTGGAAACTTTCCATGATTTGTTGCAAATTACATTAACGAGAAATTTGTTTTTATTCTTTTTAAGGATACTTATGGGAAGTATTCGTGAGTTAATCTTCCTGTATCTGCCTCATCCCATTTGTGCAATTTTATTAAAACTTGTTTAGAAATTTTATTCTTGATTGTAAGTCTTGAAATAGTAAAATGAATATCAATCATAGCTTTTAATGTGGCTTCATTCCCTATTATACCTGCATGTCTCTGTATCCAGTTTAGGCTAATAGGATTGATTTTCAGTTCTATGTTTATTGTTTTTTGGAGAGCTTGAATAAGTAAAGATGTTTAATGCTCAGAAAGGCATTTAGGCATAAAAAGACCTGCAAAGCTATTGCTTCAGCTTAGTAGACTGTGATTGAATCATTTAGTCTAAATTTTTTACATATTAACTTGTTTATCTTTGTAAGCTATAAATGTAGCTCCAACTTTATCCTGGACCTTTGATCAATTTGTAAAAATTTCTATTCCTCCCTTTTTGGGGGGGGGGACATTCATATGCCATACAACTGGTGAGGACTGAGCTGGGTATTTGCTCAATTTTGGGATTTCCTCTACAGAACTTGGTATTAATTTAGAAGTCAAACAACAAAAATCAGCATTATACTTGCAAATTTTCACAGGACTAGTTTCGATGCTTTTGCTGAACCATTATCCTCAGCTACCAAAGTGCAAAAGTAACTTTGAATTAAATGAACCAATAAATTAAATATACCAAGTAAACTTGGTATATTTAATTCATCTACAATGCAGTTCTTGTGAAATTGAAAGAGAAGGAATAACTGTGTTTCCTGTTCTGATTTAATATCTAGTTGAAGGATACCACAAGAACTTAAAGAGCAGTTGTTGGTGTAGTACAAAGGGCTTTAATTATATGCAGTAATACTATTCATTGAATTTGTAGCAACCAATTTGTTGCTCTTATTGTGCTGCTATAATCCCACCTTAGAGGGCAACCATATAATGCTAATCTTTCAACTGCTCTTTGATACAGTTCTTTCCATATTTTCCCTTTAAGTCTCCATTTGTGCGTCATAAAATGATTTAAATAGTTCACAATTTTGTATGTTCGATTTCAAACTCAAGAGATGCAAAACCAGGGTTCGTACACATTTCTGCGCATGGAAATTAAGTACTTTTAAGGACCATTAATGAAAAAAATTAAGGACCTATGAATAAATGGGAACTGAATAAATTCAATTAAAAATATTATCTAGGCCTGAACTTCATTTTTGTAATACCATCCTAAAAAGAAAATAGATCCGTAAGTAGGATGAATAATTATTAAACATGAATTAATTAACAAAATTATTAATAAGTTTGAGAATAAAATCAACTTTATAAAATGTATCAAGCAGCATTAAATATTTTACATTTATAATAGTTGGACATATTTGAAAGAAAATAAGTGACATTTTATTTATGTTTTGCTAACAGTTAGTTTTATGATTTTTTTTAATGCTTCATTTTTGTCACATACTTGCTCAGTCTAGAGGTTTAGTAAATAGCAAGTAGATTTTATGTCAAGCAGCATAGATTAAAATTAGAAGAAGATCATACTCAGTATGATTAATAAAAGATCGCCTTGTCACCGCTGCTGCTTGCCTAGAGAGAGACCTGCTGATTAGAACTAACCTAAAAGGCCTGATGTAGGCACGGTTGGCAAGATTTGAAAGTTAGCTGGATTCTGTCTGTTACAGTTAGTGTCGTAGCTTCGTATAGGTCCAATAAACCACTAAAGCACCACAGGTGGTAAAATGTTTTGTATTGTTTTAAGTTTGACGTGATTTTTTACATTTTTGTGTTTTACCTTGTGGCCACAGTAAGGATTAATGAAAGACAATAACTCGCTTTAATATGCAGAGGTAATTTCGAAGGGTAAGCAGTTAGTTATAAATAATTAAATTAGGTAGTTAGATAACCTTAGTCATTATGGATTTACATAGCCAATATGAAATTTTATTTATTTTTTTTAATAATATTTTAAAAAAGCCTCCAGGCATTTTGGCTAATTTAAATCAATTTCCTTCTCTTTAAGCATGCTTTCTAACAATCAGAAAATTGTCTCAATACGCAAATCAGTGTTCTCACTAGTTTTTGCATGCTTTATCTCCTAACTTGTCAACCTCTCTACAATATAGTTATGAGGCTTTACTTGATCTGGTAAAAGTTAAATAGTCCAAAATCTCCCAGCAGACGTGAAGCAAATTATCGCTATGTCTGAAAGTAACTACAGTGTCAGACATAGGTTTAAATAAGCCTCTTATTTAAAAAGACCTTAGAACATAAAGGCATGTTCTGACGCTCACAAAATTAGTTACAGCTCGTGGTAATGTAATTAAACAAGAACAGTCAAATTCAAACTAAAAATGTGGACAAGTGGTCAAAGACTATACAATTTAGTTTTAATTTAAGCTGTCTCAGTAACTCTATCATATGAGGAAATAGAAATGGGAAACTATACTAAAGGCTGAAATCATAAACAACTGGGTAATTTATATAATAATAATTGTACATATCTTTGAAGAATAATTTTCTTTATGTATTATTCAGTCTCTTTCTTCAACACATTTCCTTTTTATTTTAGAATTTTTGGATTTAATTAAGGATTTCTGTTATTCTAAAAAAACTAAATGCATAGAGAAAAAAGCTGCTAATTTTATTTCTTTAGCAATCTCAAAATTGAGAAGAAATATCAAATATATATGGTAAGGGCTGGTTATAGAGCTGATGTGGCAGAAATTTTAGAATTTAGTGACAAACTAAGCAACAAAATCTAGAAATGTCATAACTTTTAGAATTTAGAGCAGGCACTGGAAGCAGAATTTAGAAATGCACTAGGCAGCAGAATTTAAGATTCACAGAGATTGCATCAGGTGGAAATATGCCTAGCGTCAGTTCTGTATGATGCATTAAGGCATATTATATGAATCTTTTAAATTGTCAGTTTTCAATTTCTTTATTAATAAAAAAAATACATTTCTATAATGCCTGTCCATGTGATAAGATTAGAAGCATTCCTGATATTTTCCATGCTTGTGTCCAATGAAAGTTAGAGAAAATAAAGGGAACATAAACATGTTAAGAAAAAGATTCTAGTATCAGAAGTAAAACATTCAAATATTATGTTTTCATTGTTCTTCAAGGCGTTCTCGAAAAAGTAAGAAATTCATCCCAAACGTTCTGTAAAATACATCCATTATGTGCTAATACCATGGAGACATTTTTAATTTTGTCACATATTACTGGAATCTTCTAGAATCGTGGGCCTATAAATCTTGCCTTCAAATCCTTCTAAACTTTTCAAGCTGCAGTATCTAAAATCCCAAAGAAACATTATCCCTACCAATTCTGTAAAAGCCAAAAGCCAGAAATATTTTGAAAAAAAGGAAAACTGTAAAATAAATTTTATAGAGAAAATTGATGCATATTCTGAGAGTTCTGAATATTCTCAGACAATTACATGGGATAAACTCTTACTATGAAAAAATTAAAAAGAAAACATTTTTAATTAATTACATAGCTAATTTCGCGTTTAGTAAGAACTGTTTCGTAAATTGTGTTTTATCGCATTGTACCTTGTTTATTTCTCGGATTCAAAGTACTGTATAGTAAGTTAAAATGAAACTTTATAATATGACAGCAAAAAATAAAAATATTTTATTATAATGTTTTTTTTAAATATAATTTCAATATATTACCATTATTTTAATGGAATTTATTACTGTTACAATGTACTAAAAAAGTTGTCGAAAAATTCTAAGATCTCGGAATTAAAAATTTTCTATAAAAACTGATCTTAAAATCGCCAAAATGTTGATATGTCGCCAAATTTAGAACCGTTAAATAAAAAAATTCACATCACCAAAAGCGAAAAGTTGTTTAAGAGATCTTCATTAGAAAAAAAAATGAATTTCAAAATGCTTATGTTTCACTTCTTGCTTAGAAACACGAATATCCCACTATTTATATTAGAAATAAGAAAAAATTATAACACATGAACCCATTCAAAAGATAATCATATACGTCAGTGAATCGCCAAAAATATTCCTCCAAAATGCTAATTCACACTCAAACTGGCAGTCGTAAAAACAGACAGAAATTTCAGATAATTAAAATTAAGGACCTTCTGTCGATTTTGGCTGAAATTAAGGACTTTTAAGGACTAAAAATCGATTCCAAAAAACCTAAGGACTCTTAAGGACCGTACGAACCCTGAAAATCCAGATTAATTTAAAAAAAAAAAAAAATCAAGAACAATCTTAGATATTTTAATGTATCATTATTTTGAATAGGAACATACTTCCATCGTAATCTTGGTGGATTTTTTTACCAATTTTGAACCCTTAGGAAATGTTATCATTTTTGTTTTAATGCCATTAAAATTAAGTTTATATTTATCACTCCATTTTTCTATATTCTCCAAGGCTTTCTTCACTTTTCTTTCTACATCTGTAGAATTTCTATCACCAACAATGACGATGAAACCATTGGCATATGCTTGAAGAATGATATCAGTTAAGTCTAACTTTAATGCAGTATTAGCCAAAATGTTCCACAAAATCGGGCTTTAATTAGATCCTTGAGGAAAGCGCTTGTAATAATTTTTGAAAATATTAACACCATCTCCTTTGTAGATGACTTTCCTATTATGAAGATAATTCTTCAGTAAATTGTAGAGATTTGCTGGATAATTAAGATCTTGGAATATGGCAAGTATACCCGGTTACCAAAGATTATTAAACGCGGGCCATCACACCTATTTTGAGCATAATTATCTTTGATGAAGGTTATAAGACTGCCCAATTCATCCAACTGTTCCTTTATTCGGCATAAATCTTAAATTGGTACTGATGTAATAGTTTATTATTCAAGAGAAAGTACCTAAAACTTCGCCCCACATAGAAACATGTTGAGATAGAGAGATATTGGTCTGTAGGCACTAAGATCTGATTTATCTTTTCTTTTTGGGGGAAATAGCATTAAATTAGTGACCTTCAATGACTCAGGAAAATAGCTAAACTTATGGCAAGAGTTCACGATATGCAAAAAAAGTTTGCTATTTGCTAGATACAGTTCTTTTAACTAATTCTAAAGTAATTCCATCAACACCTCATGCTCTACTTTTATTTGCCGTTTCAAAGATATCTTTAATCTCATTATGTGTAAAGTGGAGATCATTTTGAGTTCTAATAGTATAATCAGCTTTTTCTCTTATTAAAGCATGTTCTGTAGCATCTGCCAACATATCATCTTGTGGAAAATGAAAGAAAATAATGTATTCCACTGTTTCTTGAACAATCATTGTAAATGATAGTTCAAGAAAATTACAAGCGCAAGATTGTAAATGATTGCTCATGTTGTTTCTTTATTTGAAAAATCTGCAAAGGAGAGAAGCTTTTTCCTTTTGTCAAGTTGTAGTTGCCAAACAGCAACATAGTAGAAAGATTTTTGCAAAAATTATTCTAATATTCTAATTATGCAAAAATTATTCTAATAATTCTATTATGCGTTTATAAAGAACTTCTTCTTTTGTATAAATGCTGCTTATAAAACACTTCTTTTTTTTATTTCTCTTCCACTTATTCCAAGTCTCACTGTGATACTTTCGCATCAATGCCCTTACCTTTTTCCTTTTAATTCTTTTGTCCACCAAAGATGTGACTTAAGAAACGTTTTGGAAATTTTATGCACAATTTTTGTATTATTGTACAGGTTATATAGGTTCTCACTGATCTGTGTAACTAATTTGTCTATTTGATTTTCTGTATGTAAATCTCCAATATATTGGAAGTTAGTAGACAAACCTTCTCTTAAAGTTATCCAGTCTGCTACAGTTTCATTCTCTGCTTATTATTTTGTATAATTAACACATTGTCTACTTCGAATCAAATGATCCAATGGCCACTTAAACTAAAATTATCTTCCACCTTCAGTTATACATAAATCCCCATGAATTTTTTACCATAGTGAAATCTATCCATGACTCGGCTCAATTGGCTAAGCATGTGGCTGGACTGTTGGGGTTCATTGCACAACATAAAACCAGAGGTAGCTACAAAATCACATACTTGAATCCCTCTGACGTTTGCATGAGAAGGGCCACAGAGAAGATGTTTTAAAGTAACCTGTAACAAAAACTGAAGATAAATAACAACAATAATTAAACTTCCGTGAAAGACTATGTAGGTTCCTTAGTAAATCATCTAAAGGCAAAGATAGCGAGAAATAGATGGAGCAAATTATAAATGGATCGGGTACTATAATTAGAATTTCTACAGTGTGCTCTGCACAATAGATTTCCAAGACTGAGAGACCGTTTAGTTTGATTCTTTTAAGATCATAAATGCTTCATTACTTCATAAACCATTATTCCATATCTTTAATTTTATAATTTCTACATGTCATCTCACTAGATTTAAACTGATCATCTAATATCCAGAAAAACCCCAAATCTGGAATCGCTAAAGTTCTGACGGTTCTAGAACTTAAATCTGATTAATCTGCAGCTTAAACATTTTGTGTTATGGATCTGGAATAAATAAACTATGTTACAAAAATTATCTTCTGATTTGAATTGTTTTATCTGAGTGAACTATTTCTTCCCATGACATCTAGCATCCATGGCAGGACAGCTGTGCATAAAGAGCTAAAACGTTCTTCAGAAAACAAAATTAACTATTAAATACAAAAATAAATTTAAACAAACCTCTCTAAATGATGAAGTTTTACTCCTAGTTTTAAAATTTGGTACCATCACAGGCTTTCTTAAGCGTATTCTTGGGCTCTTAACACTGATTTCATACCGCTGATGCCTTTCACATTTTAGGCAGAAATATGTTAATGGCTCTTCATTTCCTTTCTTTATTCCTCCTAAACAACTTGCATGGTAAACATGACCACATCTATACATCAATTAATAAAAAAAAAATCATGAAAATTCAATATTAAGATATAATTAAAATCACAGCATTAATTATTGGAATTTACATAATAGGGATCACATCTGTATAGTTATTGTGAATTATTACTAAGAAATTCATGCTTTGAATAACATTTATAAACAGATTATGATTATAAACAAAAAGATGGAAATTAAATACTACATTATTGGGGGTAAAAATGCTAGAGTGTAACTCTAGCTCCATTTCCTTCGGTTTTACATAGTATACCATGAGCTTACATGAGCAAGTTATTGCTCTAATAAAATATATAAATAAAAAATACAACACTGCAAAGGAAAAAAATCTGATGTGCACACCACAACTTGTATGGCCTATTAAATTATATACATTTTCTGCTGCATTTCATTTAAACTTATTTCTTCAAATTATTCTAACTTAATTAACCAATCACTGAAAGCAAGCTGAAAATGATATAAAGGATTACAAATTTTGAAATCAAATATCCCAGCCAATTCAAATTTCTTATAATTTTATTTTTCATAACGAGTATAAAACTTTCCCAAATAGCATAGGAACTGGGAGATCACATTAAAAGTTAGATTTTGTTATTTGTTGAAAATTAACTTTCATTTTTTAATCTGACATTGCCAAAACATGAATATATTCATCATTTAAAACACTTCTGTAATTGGAAGTATATGACTATGACCAACTATTGCAAACACATGGTAAAGACTTTTAAGCCAGATAAGAGGGTGGATGTACACACACACACGCACGCACGCACGCACACACACATTTGGTACTACCGATTGTAATAAAAAAGAAAAGTGCACTAGAAGGTATTACATCAGTGCAGTCCCATATACAAAATTTCAATGTCCTGTGGCTAATTGTTTTTGAGGTATGCAGCATACATACATACATACATTGTACATATGTATGTCATGAAAAAATCCCTTTTGAATCCATTTTACTATCCATTTTGGAAAAAGCAATCTTTATTTTATGTAAAAATGTCATACAAAAATTCATGCAAATGGATTCAGGAATGATCAAAAGGGATATTTCTGTTGAAATATGATACCAAAATGTTTTCGCTATTATAGTACTTCCTTGACTTCACACAAGGAATTAAAAAGAAATGTAAAAAATTAAATAGAAATTAAATCAAAATAATATTTAAAAATTCAAAAATTTAAATTCAGAATGGAATTTCAAAAAGCAGAAATTGCCTCTTTAGTCTGAACAACCTCAGAAAAGATTCGTGCCCACTATGCAGTAATATGACATTAAAAATATTCAACAAATTATTTGACCCATTAAACATATTTTATAGGATAAAAACATAAAAACATATTTTTTAAAAACTTGAGTAACATTTAAGGAAAAATATCAGAAAAATCAAAAACAAATAAATCTGAAAACAACTTTCAGACACCATTAAAGTTCAAAACCTAAATAATGTATATGACAAACTTGTAAAATTGTATATTGAAACAAAATACTCTTAAAATTTGTTACACAATTATACCCTACCTGAAAACTATGATTTCAACATTTTCATCATCTCCTAAAGCATTTCTGCAAAATAGACATACTTCATTATGGCACGTGAAAACTTGATTTGCTGTTTTGCAGAGATTTCTCAGTTGCTTATGTAAATCATCATTTAAAAGTTTGGTTGTGGTTGAAAGCAGGGTCTACAAATAAATATATTTCTTATTTGTAATTTGAATAATGTGGAATATAAAGCAGGGTCTACAAATAAATATATATCTTATTTATAATTTGAATAATGTAGAATATAAGAAGATAAGAAGAAATAAGAAAGTTTTGAAATTCCTTACATCTGGAAGGAGAAACAACAGTATTGAGCAACAATATTGATGTTTCGAAATACTCAATATTTCTTAGGTTTGTTTTTGTAAAAGCAGTCAAGGACCATCTTTCAAGAAAGGATATATGAGGGAAGTTAATAGGAAAATCAGCTTGTATAAATACAATACAAAGAAAAGAAAAGAAAAAAAAACTATTCAAAGAGCAAGCAACTGTCTTATTCTACCTGACTGAACACATGATGAAATCACAATGTCCTGCAACTTCATTTGTTGTTTTGGGCGTGGATCCCACCAGATAATTAAAATCAAATATAAGAAATATTTAGTTCACTATCATCTATCAGCTCCTTTATTATCAACTGTTTAATAGTCATACCAAGGCAAAATCTTTTTAAGATAAACCAGTTTACTGCATTTCCCTCTCCTATTGCACTTTATCAGATACATACATATACAATGTTTCAAAAAGATTGTTAAAAGCTTTACTTCTTTAAGCCTTGACTGGAATCCTGATATCTGATAGACTATACTTTAAGTAGCATAATTATTCCTAATTGTTTGATAATATCACCAAGGATTGTGCCATTCCACATAATCTTTATCCACTGTATGGGGTCTAATTTATAGTAAACTCACAACATTATATTAAATCATAAACAGTCTTTGAGACACCACATCTGTCTTTGCATGAATAAATTGTAAGCTGTTTATAATATTATTTTCTAAAATATTACACCTCTCTTAATATTACAGTAAACTGCTTTTAAATATTCAAAGAAAGATGCATCCAAATGCTCCTCATTTGAAGAAACTACAGTAAAATAGTTAGAACATTCACAGAAATTTTGTGGTGTAGAGCATCGAGGAAAATCTATAACAAACTGAATTTTTTTTTTTGGGGGGTGGATCTTAGTTTGAAATTACACATGACCATTAACAATCTTCTAATTTTTTAGACACACAAATCACAAAATATGGATGCATCTGTATAATCCATAGGTGAAGAATCAGTCCAAGCAATAATGTTATTACCTCTTCAGCAAGGCCTTTAGAGCCAGCAATCAGTAACACAAGTTTCTAGTAACTTTTGGAGATGATAAGTATACTATCCTCTTTGAATTTTAGAATATGATTTTGTTGTAACCAACAAGTAGTATGTTTAAATATCCCAAAAGCTTTGAGAAGCCATTAAGGGGGGGGGAAGCAATCAGGGCTGGCATTAAGGTGTTTGGTCAAATTTTAAAAAAATGTGAATTTAAAAAACAGGTACCTTTTAAAATCATCTTTTTATTTTATTTTCTGTCAATGATAGAATAGTTTTTAGAAGAAGAAATAAAACAACAAAACCATATTTTTAATTATTAAATTATACTTTAATAAAGTATTTAATTTAATATTTATGTATAAAAATTTAATTAATTACATAATAAATGATTTTTTTTCCTATCTAAGCTTTTATTTCTCTGTATTTTAGAAAAACAAAAGTAGTGGTTTTTTTTTTTTTTTTAAATATCTGATTTAGCATATACTAAATTTTCAACTCCTGTTAATACAAGTTTCACAAACCATTCTAGCAACATATCATACATAAGTAAAACTTAGTATTTTACTTTTGAAAATGATCCTTCAACACCAGCTGGCAAAGTCAGTAATATTCTTAATGAAATAATGATGCAATTCCAGATGTTTAAGAAAAAAATTGAGGAAAAATTACAAGTTGCTCATTTTGGCATCTAACAGCTCTGATTTAGTTAAAGTAGCATTTATTATTATATTTGTGATTGACCTCCTGAAAGCATCCATTAAGCATAACTGAGAATTTTAAGAAAAACCCATAGAATTTGTCATTTTTTATGAAATAAAGCATAATGAATATTCTACTAATTGGAACTTTTACTCCACAATAGCCATATAAAAGATTTTATTTCTACAAGACTGTTTACATAAAATTATCTGCTTTCTTCTAAGAAAATTTTATAACTGGAACTATATGTTTGAGATAAAGATTTAAGGAAGTCAATATATACAACTGCAATTTTTAAGTTCCCTATATGCATTCAAAGAATCTTACATTCAGAGGGGTGCATAAAACACCACAGTATTACATTAATCGACAATCATAAACACAAGCTTTGGAAGATTTTTCCCTACTCATAGTAGGAGGCAGTTAAATTAAATATAGCCAGCTGTTGTTGCCTCTTCTTGACTGCTTTTTCTTCGATTTTCCTTATTACTTTGTTTGCTTTTCCTACATTACACCTTAATTTTCTCAGCTTTTTACTTTTACATAATTTTCTAAATACATAAATGGGTTTATTCCATTAGACCTTTTTTCCTTCTTTTACTGCCCATGTTGCTTATTTACATTAATTCTCTCTCTCTGTTTATATATATGAATATATATTAGTTTTATTCAAAGATTATAGATTTCTTTTGAATAAAAAAAAAGATGTTTTAAATAAATAAAAAAACCCTACAGTTTATTAAATGTTTAATCAACTCATGTTTTCATCTAATAGTCATTTTTATAGTTCAACTGTATACTCATGCATTTATATGTAGTCTTTCATTTTAGATCAATAACAGTTAATATAATTATAACCATAACTGACCAATCAAAGCTTAAATCCAATTTTATTATTATTTATCACAATATTAACCAAATGATCTCATCCAGAACTTCAGTAAAATAAAGTTTATAATTACTTACCTTCTCATAATTGTAGGTTTCAAACATTCCCATAATAAGCTCTCTAATTTCACCAAATTTTCCTGTATTATATGCAGGATCCTGAAAACAAAATTTGTACAGCATAAAGCAAATCTAACACCTAATATTTACTAGCAAAAGCTGAGTTTTTTTTTAGAATTAACTAACCTGAACTACACGCTGAAGAATAGCAGGTAGAGAAATATAACCCATCATATTGTTTAGTAAATGCCTTGTTAGTTCCTTAAATGCTGAAAATATGTTACAGAATATTTAATAAAAACTTACATTAAGAGATTCCTGGAATTATATTAAATATTTTAGTTTCTCTACTAAATTTATATTTTAAGTCAGTTACTATGCAAAAGCTGACATATTTTTTAAACAAGCTTTTCCATGAAAGTAACTATTTTTATGATTCAAGATTCTTCTCATGATAAAGAATTGGAAAATTTCCCTTTCATCAGCTGACACAGCACTAATGCTTTTAATGCTAATAAATATGAGAAGACAAATGATAACTCTTCAATATGTTATGCATAAAATAAATTTATATATATTATGTATGCATAACGAAATTAATATCACACACCTTAAGAAGCTCAGTGAAAACCCCTCAACGTTACATATTAAAAAAAAAAAAAAACAGAATTTGACTTTTCTGAAAATCCTTTTTACTTACCAGCCTTAATTATCATAAGTTAATCAGTAGGATGCATAATTTTCATGTTTATGAAATATGTGCAAAATTTACCAATATTAGCAATCTAATGAGACTTGAAGGAAAAACTCTTCAATCTAAAACATTTTATCTCACTTTTAATTTCATTTTAACCATGTGTGCCAGCTTATTTTTCAACAAGTAACTAAAATATAAGTCAGTATTTGCAGTAACTGAAGAAACAACCAGCAAACAAGGACAATTTTGCAAATTTGTGTATTTGCAAATTTATTGAAAACTATTGATTCAGAAAGACAGCAAACATATTTTTTGACAAGTAAAACTTTTTTACATGCTGTTAATATTTCCACCTGTTTTCAAGCAATAACTGATGTATTGAAATAATACAAAATAGAATATCTTTAAGTTAAAAGCAACAGACCTCATGCTTTACATGACTATTTGTTTCAACTTACTGGAAATACTTGTTGGAGACAATATTTTGCATTATCAATGCTGAATACAGAAAGGGAACCCTTCTAGTTATGTATTTATAAAAAAATTCAAAGAATTAAATACAACTATATCCAAAACAAGGCAATATTTTCATATTAAAAAAATTAAAATTGCATACTTAATGTACTTAAAAGTATTTCAACTAGCAGCAAAACTTTATCCAGCCTTTATGATAAAAAAATAGATATACTGGTTCAGCTTTTGTTATCTGAGTGAATATATACAGCACATTGTTGCTTTTCACAATGAATATAAGGACTGCAGCTCAAATGTTGCTTTTCTATAAGGATGTTTATAAAATGAAATTTTCTCACATAAAATGCAAATTTAAAATAGCTTTTCCTTCTAAATTCTGCTCAGAAGTTGTGAAACTGATTCAAAATTTAGAAGGATGAAATTATACACTTCACTGGATGCTCACATCCAATGTAGTCAGACAGATATTTTAACTCATTAAATGTTCCCTTGGTCTCTAAGAACTGGCCTTACATGAAGCAATATAGGTAGGGTGTTTGAAAATTTTCTATTAAGCACAGTGATGGTCGTTTTGGGAATAAGAGAAAAGGAATTTTGACAAACAAGAAATATGTAGTTGATCGGAAGCTCAACTACTGATGATAGCAGGAGAGAACAGTTTAAATACACTGGCTAGTACTTATGCTATCAAGTAAAACAAAGTTATATTTGCAGATGATTTTATACATCTGTAGCCACCAAAACTCCTACATCCTACAGCTTTGAAACCAAACTTATTATTGGAATGCATTTTTAAAACAGCATTTTTTAACAGATTCCAAAAGAAAAGCTCACTAACAGATGCAATCATTTTTACAAACAACAAATTAGAGTAATCAATCAATAAAACTTTGATGTCACATAAATTCTTAAAACAACAGTATTCTGACACAAAAACTTCACAAAGGTAGCTAAACAAAGACTTTACATCCCTGTTAATAGCATGGATACTGAGAGATACTTTAGTATCCATAGCATCATAGTTACAGATAGAAGACTCAAGAGAAAAATGGGATCAGAATGATGTTAGCTTCCAATTCTTTTTTATTTATTTATTTATTATTATTATTGAAGCAGTTTAAGTCAATTGCAATATATTTTGAATAAGTGATTTCACAAAACATCTTTTTGCCCCTTTAATACATTCAAGTACCCCAATTAAATTTAAAAAAAAATTCTTTGCACCCAGTTTTGTTTATACATATTATTTTCAAGTAACATTACAAGCTTTTATTAAAATCTAAAAACTAACAATCCACAAATGCTTCGTAACATTTAACCCTTTTCAGTACAGAAATTAGACATTTATTACTAATTTAATACATTTTTATCAGTTCAGGACTTTTCTACTAATTTCTGTAATGAGATGGCCACAATAGCCAGGGTCAAATGTATATTCATTTGATCATAATTTCACATGACTGTCCTTCCTTCATTACAAATTAACTCTACATGTTTACTCAAACATGTTACTACACACACCATATATATAATATTAGCTACTTTTATGAACAATTTTAAAATGTAATTTTAAAACTGTATACATAAATTGATAAATAATTCACAAACCATTTAAATATTCGGCATTGACTCTGCCTCTTAGCTGTCTTTGAGGAGCCATCATTGATTCTAATAGTGGAAACCAGAGTAGCTGCAACATAAGTTAATTTTAATATAACTGAAGAATAATAGTTTTTTTACAGATTTAAAGCTATTTTTCCTTAAACAACTTTCACTAACCTCTCTCTCATCCTGATTCATTTTATTTGAATTTCTCTGGCACAACTGAATTATGACTAATACACGACTTTGGAGTTCATTCCATGAAGCAGAAAATTCCAAGTTTAATGGAGTAGATGACGTCAATAATTCTTGTGAAACTTCTTTGATTTTGCACTGCAAACCCTATTGTGAAATGCATAATTCTTATAAAAATTATTTCACAATCTAGAAACATAAGTAGCAGTTTTAAAACGTCTGTTTCAAGCCATGGTACCAATATATAAATGTCTATCCAATCTATGTAAAATTTCATTAAACCAGATTACAGGGGGCTGGTTACATTTTATTACAGTGATATATATTAAATTCTACATTGACATACCAGATTTCTTTGATTCTAAAAAAATAAATAAATAAAATGCTAAAATAAATCCAACAAACGTTTATTATAACAGAATTTGATTCTACTCAACCATCAATATATATATATATGTAAGTACGTATGTATGTATATATATATGTTACTGTGAAAGACCGAAATTGGAGAATGTCGACTTTCACCAAATACGTCAGTGAAAGATCGAATATAACATTGCATTCTTGTACATTCGGACCCTCACCGGTGTATGTCGACAATCACAGATATGCTCCGGTGTAGGTCGAAAAGAGAGGCAACTGGCTGTTTCCCATAAATGCAGTTGTAAAAGCAAGGGCCTCTTGTGAAATTGAAAGTTAGATTTGAATCACATAATTTAGTAAGTTTTTTATTACTATTATTTTATTTTCTCATTTACTACGTACTGCATAATTAAGTAAGTTTTTTAACTTCTATTATTTTCCTTTCTCATTTTGAATGTATTGTGTGTTTTAAGTACTTGTGTGTTTTTTCGCGACTGAATTACGGAGAAGAAAATATAATATTCTCATATATTCAACATTCACCATTAGTACATGGTGAATGTCGACATTCACTGGTGTAAGTCAGAGATAAGAGTATTTGGAAAATATTTCGGATATACACCAAGCGACTATGTGAATGTTGACATTCACCAGTGAAAGTCGACATTCTCCAGATTTCGGTGTTTCACTGTAACATATACACACACCAAAGAGTCATTACATTATGAACACTCTGTTAATAACATGTAGGACCACTTTTAGCCCTCAAAACTGCCAGCACACGGCATGACATTGACTCCACAAGGTACTGATACGTAGTCTAATGTAACTGGTCCCAAGCGCTCGTCAACTGGTCTTGCAATTCTCGAACATTGTGAGGGGGTAGCATGGCAGCACGAATTTGGTTTTCTGGTGGGACCACAAATGTTCTACTGGATTAATATCAGGTGAATTTGGAGGCCAAGACATAACTTGAAAGTCACTGGAATGTTCCTTGAACCACTCCATGACGATTCAATCCTTATGACATGGTGCATTATTCTGCTGTTAAACACCATCCCCTGCAGAAAATACCAGTTGTCATGAATGGGTGTACCTGGTCTGCAACGATGTTCACATAATGCACAGATGATAGGGATTGTTTTATGGTGATTATGGATCCTAATGTGCTCCATGAAAACACTGCCCACACCATAATACCCTGCCACTGTTTTGTCTTTGTCCAACTGCGTATCCGGGAGCCAGGGTTTTGTTTGGAAATTGGCGTAATTAGCAGACGCCTGTCGATGTGATGGACCAGAAAACACGATTCATCAGACCATGCAACTTTTTTCCATTCTTCAAATGTCTAATTCCAATGTGTCTTGGCGCACTGCAGATGCAGCTGGCGATGACGTGTCATCAGTGCAGGGACATGATTTGGCCTCTGGCTGCGCAGGCCCATACACAGCAAAGTACACTTCACAGTGTGTTGCTGTCTGGGTCACCAGTGTTGTAGCTGGTGATGATTTTGGCTGTTACAGTTCTTCAGTTACGGTGAAAAATGCATAGCAATCTCCGCTCTCCTCTGGACTCAATGCGCTGTCAACGACACACTGCTGACCAGCGACTTGTCGTTTCCCCATCCATACACCACTTTCGATGTTTTCTTATACCAACTGCACGTGAAGAGCCCACTAAACATGCCATTTCTGATACTGATGTTCCCAGGCGCCGAACTATAACAATTTGACCTTTATTGAAGTCATATGAATCAGCTGCTTTTAACATTATGTTGTTAATCGTGCTATATTTGGAAAGACAATTTATAGCCACTATATATACTTCAACATCAGCCGAACACACACAGCAGTTTTGTCCCTGAATGAGCCCATTGTTATAGATGAGGGTGGTCATAATGTAATGGTTCTTCAGCATATATATATATATATGCAAAAATACCCACGTTCTTTTATTCTCAAACAGAATTAGAAATATAAAATATTTGGAAGAATTCCTATTGAAAAATAAATGTGGGAAAGGGGGGAGATAGTGATTCTATAAGGTACTTCTCCCACCTCCTTAGCATGCTTTCCTGGTATAATGGACAGCACGCTTGGCACGTATTTGATAGGTCCGACGTTCGAGACCCAGCAAGAGCATTGCTCATTTTTCATCTCTCCTGCTTTAAAAAAATACCTAATGTCCCTACAATTCTAATATAGTACTTTATAAGAAAAAATCTGATGTGTACACCACATGACTTCCTTGTACGGAATAAAAAATTATATGCATTTTTTTTTCATTTCATTTAAACTTATTGAATTGAATTAAATCTATTTCGACGATAGTGCATAAACAACAATAGAATAAAAGCACTCTTTAACATTCACTATATTTATTTACCATAGCAGCACTCAGACGCTAGGTTCACTTAACAGAGTTACACCTCATTTATTTTATAACTCAGAATGCACAAAAATTACATCTGAAAAATTATCTAATCCTTGTCTACCTAATGTGCATACGCTACTCATAAATATTCTCCTCTGGCCAAGACAGACTTGCAACAATATTTGCTCCTACTACAAAACCCTTATTTCCTCGAATTTCATTAGAGATATATTTCTCATTCAATTGATTCTGTTAGCATGCAGATTAACTAAAGGCATAAAAACCTTAACCGGAAGATAAGAACAATTCAATAATTTTTAAAGCAAAAAATGCACAATTTACCAACATAAGAATAAAGAAGACTGAGTTCACGGATCAGAGTAACATAGTGGGCATATATATATATACTTTTTGTGTCGCTGATTGCAACCAAAAAGAGAGGTGCACAACTACATATTATAGCAGTCCTATATACAAAATTTCAATGTTTTGAGGATACTCACTCGTGAGTTATGTGAGATACATACATACATAAGTACGTACAGATTCCATGAAAAAAAATCTCTTCTGAATCCATTTTAAATCAGTTTTATAATTCGTTTGGAGAAAGATAGTCCTTTATTCTGTCCTTACATGCAGATGTCAAACAAAAAAACCGTTTAATTGCCTTCAGTAGCGGTCAAAATGGATATTTTCATTGAAATATGACACCTGGAATTTTTCATGATTACAATACTTCCTTTACTTCGTACAAAGAAGTAAAAAGGTTACAGTATAATTAAAAAAATATATCATTTACATAAATATTTAAAAAAGTAATGATGCAAACAAATAATTTTAAATATTAACAACTTTTAATTTAGTAAAAGAGAAACTTTATGAGTACTTTTCATTTACTTGGGTGCAAACATCACCAGCCAAGAACAGACCGTTTTTCATTTAGGCAACATGGTAAAACACAATGATATTCAAAAATAAATATAAATTATGCTAATTTCCTTTAGAATTAAAAAAAAAGAGTGAAAGAGAACGTAAAAGAATAATGAATAAAAAAGGAAGGGGAGAAAATAAAAGCTGATTAATATAAAATAATCCCACACACTGAAACCTTTTCATTTAAACACGAAAGTAGCATTTGTAATACACATATGCAGAAATAAATGTTTTTTTCCACTTGAAATTTAGGGCTAAAAACTTTTAATATTATTTAGAACTTTTTTAATGAATCATCTGTTTCTCTTCTCACAAGAATTTAGTTGGGTAAGATTATACCGGTTCCTCAATACAGTACCAAGTCCGAGATCTGGATGTCCAATATCCAGAATGATCTAAAATCAGGACCTTAAAAACCACCAACAACTCTTTTTTTTTTAATGCACACACATTTGATTTTTTGCTCCGTAGATAAAGCATGTGGAGAGTCCCGATTCTTAATTTCACTTCGCACTAAATAAATACCTGTCTATTGAAGAAACAATAATTTAGCATAAATCTGTGTGATTAATAATTTGTTTCCATAGCTGCATATGTGCTTGGCATAACCTCAAACCGAAATATTCTACGTAGGAACATCATTTATTTTACGCCTACTAGTATTTTATATCTCTGTTGATAAACTGGCAAATCATCATTTATTATACTTTGCTTTCATCGTCGCATGTTTATCAACCCATGACAACTTGAGTAAAGACTCATGTAGCGATGCCCAACAATTTCTTTTTATATTAGTACGAAGAAGTATGGTAACCTTTTATGTTGACATTATTACCCTTGCAATGATTACAGATTTAAGCTAAATGTACTAAGAAATATGATAAAAAAAGATTTAAAACAAATTTCGTTCCATATGCTAAAAATAGAATTTGTTAACAATACTCATAGGTCAAAAGATTATATTTGTGCTATTTGAATTAAGAATAACTGATTTGTTTTTTACATGACACAGAACCGGCATCAGAGATCGTATGGCCGCACAGGGTAGCAGAATTTAGGGAAAGTGTTTTGGAATTTAGAGAATAAAATTAAAGGATGAAAATATTTTTATAATTTAGGGAAAGCACTAGAATCCAAAATTTAGGGGTGGCAAAAATGTAGAACTTTAGAGGCGCTTGGTAGCAGAATTCAGCAATTTAAGCAATTTGATGAAAATTAAAGTTTCAACTTTCGATCCTGTTGAAAAGAGTTTCTAAATTCTGGAGCTAGAACAGGATCTACAAAACGAAAGCATGTTTTAATGTCCATTAAACAAAAAGTGGAATTGCTGCAAAAAATGGATAAAGGTATATTCCGTCTCAAAAATGTTCAAGGAGTATGACATTGGAAAGTCAACTGTATATGACATAAGAAAACAGAAACTTTAAAAATTTTTTATGGATTCCGACACTCCGCTCACAATGAATAACAGAAAAATTATTCATTATGCTAAAAGTGAAGCTCATGACAAAGTGATAATTGAATGGGTCAGACAGTGTTGCAGCGAGGGAGTACCATTGATGGGTCAAATGCTAACGGCACAAGATACTGAAGCTGCTGAACTATTTGCAGATGAGTTTGCTGAACTCATTAATAGTTAAAAGTTATCTCCAGAATAAATTTACAATGCTGATGAAACTGGTCTTTTCTGGCAATATGAACCACAAAATACCTTGGCAGCCTCTACAGAAAAAGCTTCAACTCATGCCAAAGATTCCAAGGCCAGACTAGCAATTTTAGCATGCGCAAATACTGCAGGAACGCACACGTGTAAACTTTTCATGATCAGAAAAAATACAGTACCTCGGAGCATTTAAAGGAGTAAAAGCTTTCCCGTTATATATGATGCAAATAAAAGAACACAGATGACACAAGTGTTAATGAATGGTTTGAAAATCATTTCATACCCGAGGCTTGGCAGAATTCGTTTGGTTTACCTGATAATGTAAAAATTGTCTTGATTGTAGACAACTTTTCGGCTCATACTTCACTTAAAGTTTTAGTGAAAGATAGAACATCCGTATTATTCTTTCCTTCAAATTGTATGTCAGTCATTCAGCCTATGGGTATCAGAATAATGTACACGCTGAAATACAGTTCTAAAGTAGAATTCTTAAAATCCATGTTAAATTTCTTGAATAATGGCAAGACTATTAAAAAATTTTTGAAATATTTTAGCATAAAGTTTTCTTTGTGGAGCATTGCAAGATCGTGGAAAAATGCATCTCCAAATACCTTAAAAATGCATGCCATAACTTATGGCCAGCTAGCATATTCCATGGTGAAGTTGATGAATATGTAGCCGTAATGTAGCCGTGAATGTTTTTGGATACTGCAAACCAAGTTAAATTTTCCAATTAATGCTTTTTGACAATGCCCCCATTATCAAACAATTAACGAATGACAAAATCAGTAGTATGGTTCTAGATCCAGAAAATATCACTATCAATAGTGAAGAAAGTTACAGAGAGGTTATTGAAAATGAAAAAAATTTGATTGACAAGTTAATCGGAATTCTTGACACAGCAATTACAGCACTTAAATAATGGAACTTTGTAACTGAATAAGAAATTATATCTGTCTACAGAATTAAACAAAAAATATTATACATTTCAGTTCTTCTGTTCTTTATTTTTTTTGGTATAATACCATATTACATATTATATACATAATTACTCCTAATTGAATTCTATGAGCATAGCACAATTGCTGATTTGCACCAATCAACTTTCAAACTTTTTTCATAACCATTACTTCATCAGTTGTTATGGATATAATATCTTCTTTCAGGGATAATTCATGTTTCCCTAATTTAGATTTAAGCACTTCCACACATTTTTTGGCTGGCATACTTCCTGAGACATGTGTAAGGTCCTACATTCCAATTTTTTTTTGAATGAATGAATATTTATATTTCAATAGTGTCTATTTCTTACACTTGTCCATTCATCAAATGTAAGATGAAAGTTTTTACCATTGACTTTTAATTGTATTAACTCGTGTTTCAATTGTGAACACCATTACTGTAGTTTATAAGACTTCTTTTTATAGTGTTAATGGATGCTGGTGGTTTTTTAAACCTCTGGCGGATAGTGATTTTCTTAATTCAATAGAAGTGCAGAACACTTGAAATGGCAAACCATCTAATGCTGTCATTTTATCATTTTACTTATAATTTTATCCATCTTTTTTTTTTTTTCAAAATAATCTAAAATTCCTGATGACTTGGGCTTAGAAACTGTGCTTAAATTTGTATCTTCATTGCCATTAGATTCTTTCCTCTTTAACAAATTTGTATCATGTTTCATTTTTAAATGTGTATGGAGTCCGCTTGTACTTTCTACATTCACTTTAATAACTCTTGAACATTTTTACATTGTGCCACCATATTCTTTACATCATATAAATAATGAAAGCAAACTGAAGTATTATCAACAGATTTTTCTATGTTCTTTAAAGTTACTCTTATTCATTATTATGGGTTTATTAATTATGAGTGTATAATAAATCTGAAAAATATTTTGAGCCATAACATATGGTATGCAAATACAGTGTGAATAACAAACTCACCAATTTAAGAAATATTGAAATTTTTTGAAATATTACGCACTTTCTTCACAACTACAACCTTGTTTTCACAGATATGAATATCAGAGTACGAATCCTGCGTGTGTGGAGTATCACTCTGAGGTGTAATAGGACAGGACAGTCTTCGCCTGCCTCCTTGGATGTTTCACATATTGTATCCCTTTTCTAGACTGTAAAATGCAACTTTGCAACAGTCTAATTAATTTCGCCCGTTAGGAAGACATAAAAACAAACATGTATACTATTTTTCTATGCTGGCGATCCCTGAATATATAATGGAGACAAAAGATTTCTAGCAAATACCGAAAAAACGGTATTTAAACTTGTGAATAACGGTATTACAAAATTGTACAATTGGCTAAAAATACCAGTATTTGGTATCCCGGTATAGCAATCCCTAGTCATACCAAATGTCAAGCAACATTTGTGTTGGCAACATTTGGAGATTGTTAAGACACAGCAGGAGAATTTTTGCCCATATTTCTGGTTCTAGAGCTATGCTTACAAACAAATTCCATGACTTAGAATCAATCAAACAGCAGCATATTTTATGAAACAAACATAAAAATACTTAAAAATCTGAAAGAGTCCAGATTTTAACGATCGCTCAAAAGGGCTCTTAAAATTTAATATGGTTTATCAGTAGAGATTATTGATAGAGATGGCAAAAGCAGAATCGTGAAACATTTTATAGTATATTAGATGAATACGCATTTAGACTAACATGGGAATCTTGGATACCTTATGCATATTTAAAAAGTGTAAAAATGTCTAAAGTACTTAATTTGATATATCAAGAATTAAATGTATTTTTATTTATATTAATTAGATTAAAAAGTAAAACAATAATATTCTTAAGAACTGCATCTATATCTTTTAAATAGTTCAGTTTGTTAATTAATAACAGACAGATTAAATATGAAAGAATAATATCTTATATTCTTTCAAATGGCAACAGACTCAAAACAAAGTAAAACCACAGAAAATTATGTTTTGAGACTAACAGTCCTTTTGGGCAAGTGACCAGAAATTCAGCATTAAATAAAAAACACAGTAAACAAACATAAAATGCCTTAAATAAGTACACAAAAACAATACACAGGACTACAAAATTATTTTAAAAACCTAAATTATGAATAAATAAGCAGAAATATTTACATCACTTTTACAAAAATTTACAATATTATACAATAATAAGTATGTTATTTTATAAAAAAAATTATCAGCTTATTAATAAATATACGTAAATATGCTGATAGCACTTCATTTGAAGAACCTGATATTTAACCCAATTTATTTTTTCTAAACTTTTTATAATAAATGGTATGATCAAAAGCAATTTATGGTATTAATTTGTTACTTTACATAACTGATATTATTAATTTTAAATTTTTAAACAGTTGATTTTCGGTTTTCATAACAGAGGTAAAAAAATACTCCCAGTTCCCTTTATGGATGATCTAAAATTATCATAACTCACACACTGCTTTAGAGTACTTTTTTTATCAGATAAAAATTTCAAGCAAGATTTATTGAGAGACAGCAAAATATTTCACAAAGAAATATATACTTACTTCTAACATTATATTAAATGCTCCATGAATGTCACCTGCTCTTTCAAGAAGAAAAGCAGTAGCTTCCATTGCATTATGTTTTCTACAAATCTGTGTAATAAAATATAATCTGTCTATATTCTTTTCATCTCAAAATGACTACAATAACTTAGAAAGAAATAACAGAATGAAATATAGAGTATCTAACTATGCATGGTTTATGACAAATTTTAAAAAGATTCACTATAAAATGAGTAACTTTAAAAGAGCATAAAGAAAAATATCTAAAGATTCCTTACATTTGTAAAATGACCTAAATACCCATTTTGAAAAACTATATATTCTAGAAAAGGCTTCTGATAACAGTTGTAAAAGACTTCCAATTTATTTCTACTACATATAGCTCTTACAAATTGTAATTATGTAGGAACAGGGCACCGACTCCCACACAGACACATAGACATAAAAAAAAAAATAATAATAATAAAAAAAAACCTTAGATTGTAACTTAAATAAACCCAGAAAAAAAATCTAGTTTTTATCATATAGCAACACAAGTAATATAAAACCTAACACTTATAAACAACTTTTATTTAAATGTATTGAGACTTTTCAATCCATTCAGTTCCCTCTAGTTACATTTTTTTACATTCTTACATTTTTTTTTTCAAACATTCTTCGTATCTTTTATGACACGTTCCTTGTATGACTACTTTTACCAATTTTAATTTAGGTTAATAATTATATTGCCCGGTAGGTTATTGATTCGGCCTTGTTAGCTTTAATTTAAATTTTAGCCCAGCCCTACTATTTATTTTTGAATTAATTGTTAAATTATTCTTAAGTTCCGCTGCAAGTGATTGGTGTTATTTTATGCGTGAAGTACAAGCATTTGTGTTAAGAGTTTGATGAGTAATAAAGGAATTATTTTACCCTTTTTCTGTGCAGGTATTATTCATACCTGTGCAAGAAGTTGCCAGATTTTCTAGTAAAATCATTTTACTTTATGATGGTGAAGAGAATTAGATTTTACAATCTAGAAGATCTAATATGTCTTCAGAAATAAGGTGAGGGAACTGCATTGCTAAATGTAAAACTGAAAATGACAATCTGGCATGATCAAGCCCACTAATGGGTGTCATTCTTTTATGAAAAATCTAAACACATTTTTATTTTAAACTGAAGAGACTGAATGAAATAAGTGCAATCTGAAATCCTCAGACTGAAATTCAATATTCAGACAGCTTATTTCCCCAGTGCATATCCTGAAAAGAGCAATATATACTTAGTTTCTTTAGTGATCATAGCCGTGCAAACATTCCCTCCACAAGCCATTTTGTCCATTTTTGATTCAGAGTGAAAATAAAAAACTAATGCCCTAACCATTGCTCAATAATAATTTTTACTACACTGTCCTGAGATGGCCACCGACATCCGAGTGGTAAAGTCATTGAACATTGATAATTCGACCTGGGTTCGATTCCAGGTAAAAAGGTTGCCTGCATGGGCATTTCTTGGTTTTTTCCATGTGTAATGTGGATACTAGCTGGTTTACTCAGAAAATTCTCCATAAAGGAGTTATTCCCCTTAGGCAAGTGGCCCTAGTGTGCTTTGCCACAGCCAAATAAACATAGCCACGGAATGACTAACTAATTGTGTTTGCTCTAATTTGCAGTTTTTATGCTTAGCAGCATCTATAAAATTTGAACCATAACTTATTATCTTTTACTATTATGAGGGAAATAACATGAGATACCTTTTATAAATATTTCTAGATATAATGGTAACACTTTTACTAATAGTGCATCTTTTTTTGTTTTTAACAATGACTGGACCCACTCATAGTACTCATCATAGGGGCAAAATTATCACTTCCAAAGCAAAGCAGATTACTAATTGCAACATTTTTTTTTTTTTGAAAAAGATCTTTAACAACTTGATAAAACCCTTTTGAAGTACCATTTCTGGCATGAACAGTTCCAGGTAAATACATCTAAAACATCATTTTTTTTAATATCAAAATATCTAACATCAAAAATTAAAACTTGTGACATAGCTATATGTGCACTTTTATCTATTATTAATGAAAACTTGTTCATGCATATGTATGCATACACTTTCATGACCGGTTGTGCCATTTTAAATAAGATAAGAACTTTAGTCTCCTTTACTTGAACTTGTTTTGCAACACTGCTATCATGAAATGCTTTTTACATACTTTTATAAGGTGATCACATTCCACAAATGGAATATTATGCTCAGAAATGCATTCAGAAGACGCTAACTTTTCATTTGCTATTTCTTCTTTCTCAGTAGATTTACTTTTTGGGAAGAATGTGTCTTACGTTAATCTAAGCAATATTTGCACTTTTTTTAAACCGTATTTTTGTACACTAGTACAATCAATTTACTTGTCTTCTTTAGCTTCATTTCAGAAAAAACATAGTAAGATGCACTTTTTTATTAATGTCTTTTTCGGCTAATCTTTTAATTCTACATCTTCTACCAATCCATATGTAAAACTTTGAGTATATGACCTTTTACTCATCTTACTCTCCTAGAAGCATGTTCTAGACATCGTGGGTGTGGCTAGTTAGAAGTTATTTTATTTAAAAGTGCTCTATAAAATAAATAAATAAAGCACTACTCCAATGAAAAAAAAACATGCAATAATTTAAAATTATTATATCACTTGTATACAGCACATGTAAAAATATAAAAATCAAATCAGATCGTGCAATAATCCCACAGACCAGGGGTCGGCAACCTTTTTTGGCCGCGGGTCAAAATCAACCAAAATGCGAGTATTAAA
>KK113342.1:51718-75196 GCA_000611955.2 Stegodyphus mimosarum | reverse complement strand
TAACTGAAGCGCCCTGATCGGTATAGTGGCTAGCGAGACTGGCTGCTATACCGATAGGCTCAGATTTAAATCCCAAAGAAAGCATAGATGCGCTTATAAGTACCTGTGCGGCATGGAATACTTGGAATTCTGGACAGCCGAAAAGTTCTGGGGGAGAGGAATGTGAGACCCTCAAAATATTTTCCGATGTACTGTGCATCAAAACTGGAGCGGTTAGTGTGGCTGGCCTATATTTGTAAAACCAGTAGTGAAATTCAGGTGTCCGCCCTCTTGTACTGTACCTGTCCTTAACTAAAGAAGATAAATTTATACTGTACCTGTCCTTAACTAAAGAAGATAAATTTATATGGACATAGAAAAAATGGCGTAATGTTTTTGTTATTGATAGAAGCATGTAATGATATGATGACAAGGTTGTTACGACTCCTTCTAATAATGATAACATTTCCTGAAGTTTCAGAAGTGGTAAAAATTTCACCAAGATTGCGATGGAAGAATGTCGCTATTCGAAATAATGATATATCAAAATATGTGGGGTTCGTTCTTGACAAAAGATTAACCTGGATTCCGCACCTCTCGGAAATACGAGATCGAACACGCAACTGTAAACTATTTAAATAGTTTTATGAAGCATAAGTGGGGACTTAGAGGGAAAATATGGAAAGAATTGCACTTAAGAGCAACTAAAAAATTAATATTATACGGTTGCCCTGTATGATGGCATTACAGTGGCGCGGTAAGAGCGATAAATAAATCGCTACAAATTCAACGAATAGTGTTACTATGTGTAACTAAAGCGTTCTGTACTATACCAACAACTGCTGTTTAAGTTCTTGTTGGAGCGCTTCCACTAGATATTAAAGCAGAACACAAATCGAAGTTATTCCGTTTCTTTCACTTTCAAAAGACTGCATTATAGATGAATTAAATATACCAAGTTTTATAATGAGAGTAGAAGGTCCCAAAATTGAGCAAACATACAGTTCAATCCATATTAGTCCTATGGCATAGGAATGTTTCCTCCCCATAAAAGGAACAGAAATTTTTACAGATGGATCAAAGATCCAAGATAAAGTTGGAACCGCATTTATAGCTTACGAAGGTAAATAAGTTATAATATGTAAAAAGTTTAGACTTATATGATTCAAGCACAGTTTGCCAAGCCTAAGCAATAGCTTTAAAGGAAGTCCTTTTATGGCTAAATGCCATAGTCACTTTTTCAAAAGTAATAAGTCACTTTTTCGAAAGCAGTAAGTCACAATATGCGAGCATTTATACAGATATCCAAAGTGTTATGCCCCACGGAGAAAACATCTTTAACTTATGTAAATTCTTCAAGAAACAATAAATATGGAAATCGATATTCGTCTTATTAGCCTAAATTGGATATACAGGCATAATAGGGAATGAAGCTGCTGATACAGCAGCTAAGGAAGCCGTGTTAAAAGATATGATTGATATCCGTCTTCCTATTTCAAGACTTACAATCAAGAATAACATTCCTAAACAAGTTTTCATAAAATAACACAGAAAATTGGACGATGCAGATATAGGAAGATTAACTCAGAATACTTCCCACAAGTATCCCTAAAAATAAATGTCCTCCAAGTACAATTCGGTATAACCCAAATGCGCGAGTTGAAATCCCCTCCCCCTCGTCTGTCTACAGCCCAACTGCGCGAATAAAGCTTTTTCTTCCGAAGAAGACCCCTTCCTTTCAAAAAGCTGCGGGTTTCTACACTGCTGGCCATCCAAACTGCAACACCAAAGAAAGGCAAGAAATATCACAACAAAATTTATTTAGTAGATAACATGTTAACCAAGTATCAAATGATTAAATTTATAGACTTCTGTGAAGTGTGGTTCCTTCCAGAATCAGTAGCCAGAGTAGCCGCCATTGTTGGGAATCACCGCTGCCACACGCCTCGGCATTGATTCAAAGAGACTTTGGATGTGTTCTTGGGGTACAGCAGACCACGCAGCTTCCACACGTTGCCAAAGTTGATCTGGTGTTGCAGCTTGGGATGTAATCTGGGTTAATCATTTAGCAACCATGGACCACATGTTTTCTATCGGGGAAAGATCCGGAGAGTGAGCCGGCCAGGAAAGCAATTCAATCTGGCGATTAACGAAGAACCCTTGGAAAATGCGTGCCACGTGTGGTCGCTGTTGAAAAATGGCTGTGGGCAAGCCCTGAAGGTAAGGAAAGACAACTGGCTCCAACACTTCGGAGATGTAGCGCTGGCTGTTTAAAGTACCGGTAATGCGTACTAGAGGAGTGCGAGAGTGATATTCAACACCGCTCCATACCATAATACCCGGTGTAGAACCAGTGTGGCGGTGCATAACGCAGCTGTTCAGCATCCTCTCTCCACGGTGTCTCCAGACTCGAATCCGACCATCATGGTGTTGCAGACAGAAGTGTGACTCGTCAGTAAAGACAATTTTATTCGATCTGCCATCCATATCCTTCTTTCATCGCACCACTGGCGACGGAGACGTCTGTGGTTCTGCGTCAAGGGTAGACGGAGCAATTGACGTCTTGCGGACAGACCACTCTGCTGTAAACGGCGTCGAATGGTACGCACAGACACTGGATGATGCGTTACAGATTGAATGTGCTGTGTTATGGTTCGTGATGTGACTGAGCGATCCGTCACTGCCATGCTCACAGTGTTCCTGGCATCACGTGAAGTGGTGCACTGAGGTGGATGCGGTCGAATACGTCGGTCCCTCTTACCCTCCTGAATCCAACGGTCACATATCCGCATTACAGTTGTTTGGTTTCGTTCAACACGAGTACCAATTTCCCTGAAAGATAACCCACATTCTCGGTAGGCCACTATTCTTCCTCTGTCGAACTCGGATACTTGATCAAACGATGATCGCTGTTTACTACAAGGCATAATTGATCGTTTTTTTTGAAAAAACCAGAAGAAAAACACAATTGCCGAACTTGAAATCGGTCGAAAACTTCAAGCCTTAAATAGCGCTTTGAAGTGGCGCCACAGGCGCGCGTCATGTGCGTCTGCGCTGAAATTCTAATCATTTGCATATCTCACCTCCGCTAATGCATGTTGTAAATTTCATGTTATTTGCATATTTAATTCAGGGTGTTGCATTTACGGTGGCCAGCAGTGTATCTAGTTTTACTTTTCGAAGCCAAAAGCAGCCAAAAGAAAGAGAAAAAGGGAGAAATAGGATTATATATCCCAAGAACAAGTAAAGCATATCTAAAAAGAATTACTTGAATTAAATGAAACTTATTCTTATTAGATATTCTTTTCTTGTTATAGATAGCCTTTACTAATATTACTACTTCACTCTTTCTTCAAATTATTTTTACAAGATATTCTTTGCTTGTAATTAAGACTAAGATTAATTAGATAAGTGATATCTAATCTTAAGCAGGCTAATTACTTGAATAATAGTGATAAATGTTAGAGCTGGCAGAGAAAATAAAAAACGTATTAGTAAACACACATATTAGCATTGGAAACACGTTTCATTAATTACAGTATTAGAGAATAGTGTTATAATAGTATTATAAATTACATAAATGTAAGGAATACGAATTTTCAAATTACATCTTTTAATGCTATTATTGATTTAATATCTTTCTTTGATAATAATAGTCATGGCGTCTAAACTAGAGCGGAAAATTTAACATAGTTAACTGGCTTTCCGATGATTATTCGGTACTAAAGTCCCGGAATAATGTTAAAGGATAGTACTTAGTATTTTCAGGAAAATTCCGGAATCAAAATGTTGCGCAAATTAGATGGAGAAATAATCCATAATTTATTGATATCCGTATGAAGTCTGTGTTTTTAGAAAAACATGTGTATGATTTGCACCAAGGTATCAGTCATAGAAACCGAGTTTATTTCTTTACTTCCTGTTTTCTTATTAATGGGATTTTCAAAGCGATATGCTAAGGTAACGGGGAAAATTACCTATAAATAAAACTTTGTAGTATTTTTTAAAGATTAAATTTTAAAAATATTTTTATTTCGTAAACTGAAGTTTTACAATCTAGTTTTCCATATTAAATATTTACAGAGAAAGAAAGAGCTGGGCTATAACTGGGATTTGAAATTCCGGTCATACTGCCAATTTTTAGTGGCTTTATGGCTTGGTTGTATGACTTCTTGAAATTAGGCTGATCAAATGCTATATGTTGAAAAATATATTAAAGAAAAGAAAAGATACAATATTCGTGATCATAAAAGCATACTGAATTATAGATTTGCATGTTTGGTAAATGAGTTCAACTTATCTGTATGCCATTATGAAATATTAGGAATATAACATAAAACCATCAGTGAAGAAGGAAATGGCAATTTAAATCCTTGTAGTCTAAATGTATAGCATTAGGAGTATTTACTGTTAATTCCGATACTGCCGATAAATTTAATACGAATTATAAATGAAGTATATTATAAATCGGGAAACAAAGTGCATTCATACCAAGGTGTTAGAAACATCTTCCGTTAACTGGAATTATGATGCAAGAGTTTATGAAAATTATCATTTAAATATAAGTTGGCATAAATACAATATAACAATATACAAATTCTAGATGCATGAAAACTTGAATACCATAGAACAATATATGAAAAAGAAAAGTTGGAGAAAAAGTTGGAGAAGAGGAAGTTGAAATCTCAAGATATGAATAAGATATGAAAGTCAAAGGAAGAGAAGAGTGAAATACGGTTATAGTAATTGGAAAAAAGAATAAATAAATATATAACGGTTTCTACTATTGAAATACGGAATTTGTAAGAAAATGGTGTGAATGTAGAACAGCTTAACAAACCTAATTTTTAGATTTAATCAAGACGATTTTTTTAATTAAATTAGAACTATTTGCCTAAAATGGTAAATTTTAAAGTTAAAACTATTATATACTGTATAAGAAGATTCGTTAATATTTAGACAAGAAAACTGATTTAAGGTGCGCTGCAAATCCGATATTTGAAAGGTTGATTTATATATATATACAAGGTGTCCCAAAACGACCGCATAAACTCTGCACAGCTGGATTCCTCGTTGGGAATACATAAAAACTGCCCAAAGAAGCGTTTCTGTACGATCCATAGTTTACGAGAAAAATACGAAAAACAAAGTATAACGTCCTTGTCGGTGCAAGAAAAAATGCTTTATTGAACATATCAACAGCAGTATATGCACAATTTAAAGCAGATGTTCAAAGTGTCCGCCGTACATGTCGAGGCAGGCTTGAGCACGCCGTGGAATGGCTGTCATCGCACGTTGCGGCATCGCGGGGTCCACCGAAATACAAGCAGCATGCAGAGGAGCAACTAAGTCCATTGGTGTTGTCACTACGTCTCAATACACCAGTTCCTTGAGATAGCCCCATAGGAAAAAATCCAACGGTGTAAGATCTGGCGAACGTGGCGGCGATAGAACCGGACCCCCATGTCCAACCCAGCGGCCGGGGTATTCCATATCTAGCCAATCACGTACAGGAGCACAGAAATGCGCCGGAGCCCCATCATGCTGTAACCAAAGTCCCTGTATTGCCACTAATGGTATGTCATCGAGGAACTCGGTTAAGACCTCATTGAGAAACACCAAGTACGACTGTCCCGAGAGCCGTTCAGGCAATGATATGGTCCAAGCAGGCAATCCCCAAGTATGCCGGCCCACACGTTAAGAGACCAACGTTTCTGATGTTTGTGCGGCCGGATTGCATGCGGATTGACCTGGGACCACATTATAGTCTGGAAAGACATGCCAATACAGTTGTTGACATGTCCAATAAAGTGTTTTTTTCTTGCACCGGCAGGGATGTGATACTTTCTTTTTCGTATTTTTCTCGTAAACTATGGATCGTACAGGAACGCTTCTTTGGGCAGTTTTTATATACTCCCAACGAGGAATCTAGCTGTGCAGAGTTTATGCGGTAGTTTTGGGACACCCTGTATATACATAATAAAAAAACTTATGTGTGTGTGTACATATATAATAAGGATAAATGACTTTTCGTACCACCCATCTTCTTGCGACGAAAAGCAAAATCCAAAATCGCGCAGTTAGTGGGTTTTCTTTGTTCTATTTCAGCCTTCGTATATAAGGTGGGGCTGCTATTGTTTCTTGTGGGGAAATTGGCACTAAGAAGAGGGTCTTCTGAATAGATAAGAAGGGGGGTCTTCAATTAAATTTTTTGCAGTTCGTATTCTACCGTACAATTAGCAACAAATCATGAAAAGTTTCCATCTTATTTGCAGCGATTCTTAAGAAGAAATGTAAAGCGTTGGTGGGGCGGAACATCAGCATATCTGTCAGATGCTAAACATTATATATGGCAATGTGCATTACTTTCAAATGTTAGAGAAAAGCATTTACTAGGATTTGTAACAAAAATTCCAGCGAAAGATTTATTCTGCAGTGCAAAGTGTGTGTCTACACTTCAACAAATTATGAAGTATATTATTAAAGGCACGATAATTAATCATATTATATGAAAGAATTATCAAGTATTTAAGAGCAAAAAAAGATTATAACCTACATCTGCCTACATTTGTAAAGAGTAAGAGAAGAAGAGAAAATTATATCAAGTCTTCTTTCCCATCTGTATGAGCTGTATATGTTTTCCATGCTTACTCTATTATTTTGTTACTTTATATGCTTCAGAAAGCATCAGTGGGGTCCCGTTCACGAGGTTAACCAAATTCCCAGTCGAGCGCGGTTAATCAATGTTAATGCTCTCAGCCTTACAGCTGCATATGCTGAGCAGATGGCAGATCAATTTTTTCGGCAATTTCGGTGCAGGATTTAAAATTGACTCCCTGCAGTGTTCTTCACTGACCTGGGAGGGCGTTCAATATACAGACAGATGGATCTTAAGTTAATTGCCCCTTTACTATTACACTGGTGTGCAAAACTTAAGCAACAGCAGGTTTTTTTGCCATAACTCCACGAGAAATCAACTGAGAGACACGAAATGTAGAAATGAAGGAGAGTATTATGTACGTAAAGGATGACGAAAGCATCGGAGCTGAAAAAGGAATACAATGCATACGGTATGGAATCAAACAAAAACAAGCTTAATTGAACGCATAGTATCGTGACTCATGATTGTCTATCCAAGAGGAAGAACAACAAGCAGATGTTCCTTAACACATTACCGACCGGCCGTCGATTAATTGACGTTTGCTCCCTAGCGCTTACCGACCGGCCGTCGATTAATTGACGTTTGCTCCCTAGCGCTTACCGACCGGTCGTCGATTAATCGACTTTTGATCTTTCTGTTAGATTTGGTTAGGTTAGATTGACAAGTAGCAAGCAGCAAGCATTTCGCATTCTTTATTCAGATAATCGGTGCTTTTTTCTAAAGATCAAAAGTTGATTAATCGACGACCGGTCGGTAAGCGCTAGGGAGCAAACGTCGATTAATCGACGGCCGGTCGGTAATGTGTTAATATGGGATATGCCATCCCCTCACTGCAATGGTTGCTTCGCACCGTCTCCGCATACTCAGAACCAGCTGGTGCAACATTTCTTGCGGTAGAGTGCCCATTCCTCAATCAGCATCTGTTTGAGTTGTTGGGTATTCTCCGGAGGATGTAAGCGTGCTGCAATGCGTCTCCCCAAAGCATCCCACACATGTTCGATGGGATTTAAATCTGGGTAGTACGCTGGCCAATCCATTCGAGTGATATCTTCACTTTCCAGTAGCTCCTCAACCCGATGTGGCCGTGCATTGTCATCCATAAAAATTAAGTCTGGGCCAATGGCACCTCGGAACAGACGCACATGGGGAAGGAGTACCTCCTCACAATAGTGATCCCCGGTTACAGACCCTCTGTCGAAAAGTGGAGCTCAGTTCGCCCGTTCAGCATAATGCCTCCCCAGACAAGAACTCCAGGACCACCGTTACGATGTCTTTCCTTGATGTTACTGGGATAAAACCGGGTTCCGGCCTCTCTCCAAATCAAAACGCGTTGAGAATCGCTTCTGGTACTGAACCGACTCTCATCCGTAAAGAGGACACGACTTCATTGATCAGTTGTACAGCTTTTGTGCTCTCTGCACCACTGTAAACGGTGGCGTCGGTGGCCAACTTTCAACGGGAGGCAGCGTTTAGGACGGCGGGCGAATAGACCCCTGTGTGAAGGCGTCTGGCCGCAGTAAACCGCGACACCTGTCGCCCCGTTGCTGTACAGAGTTGCTGAGCAATGGCGCTTGCTGACTGCTGTCGGCCTCTTTTCGCCTGCAGGACGATATATCGGTCATTCCCTGCTGATATCGTCCTCGGGCGGCCACCACAAACCTTTCTAACAGCTGTACCTGTGGTTTGGAATGCTTTCCAAGCGCGCGAAACGACACTTTTGTTGATTCCGAACTCTGAGCTACACTGATGACAGTACGCTCCTCCTCCAGCTTTCCGATCATTCTTCCACGTGTGAAGTCGTCCAGGTGATTTCTTTTAGCCATATTTCACGAACTGACTCACTGCCACTTGCAGCAAATATGTTGAATTGCGTCTCCGTCCTTCCTTTTATTCTACTGTTGAGCTGCGCGCGCCGACATCACGCGTTTTGTGTACGCTCAGGTCGCCTCTGGCGTTTCGTTCCTGATATTTGCATACGCATGACGTTTCTTACTGACTTACATGTTCATTGTACTGATCTCCAGACCTCCTTTTCTACAATTTCATGGCTATCTGCTAAATTTTTAGATTGTTGTTTAAGTTTTGCACACCAGTGTAAAAATGCCTCGTCTATGCACTAATTTACCCTCATTCAGCCTTAGTTCTAAGGAGTAACATTCAAAGTGCAAATTTCACTTTGTTCATTTAACTCAACGAAAACATCAAATAACAAAAAACTTAAAAAGACTATCTTATAAGGACTTATGACTGCGGGCGCAGAAAGGAAAGCCAATCAAAAGAAAATTCAAGCTAGCTAAACAACTTTTATAATCCAGTTTTTGAAAAGCATCAACGCCAATTTTGCAAAAAATGTATCTAAAACATGTATTTATGCTTAAGTTAATTATAAATTAGTAAAACCGAATAATAACTCACACATAATTTTTTTGTCAGTTACAGTTATTGTACTATCATTAACCGTGTAAAATCATAAGCTAAAAAAGGTATTAACTCGTGACACAACGAGGTGGATTAGTGTAATTGTATGTACGAGAAGAGATATTCAGCAGCTGAGTTTAGAAAAGTATTTAATTTCTACAAAAGAAATTAAAAATAATTTCTGTTGCAACAGAGAATTTTAACAGTACGTTCTGAGAGTTGTGTAGGATTATTAGCATTTCAAGCAGGCTAGAGGTAAATAGAGGAATTGGAAAGAAAAGTGTAATTCATGTGGGGCGATTAATTATTATAAGCTACGTTATTTGGCTTACGCAGTGCTTGCCGAAAATTCCAACTGCCCATCTACACATTTATCTATAATAACGTAATAGCATTTTAAATGTAATACTGTACTCTGTTAACAATTTTTAATAACTAATTCAAAGAAAAATACACTAAAAAAACACGCAAACATATCAGGAAGATGTCTGATTTTATTTGTCTTAATAGCATGAAAAAATTATCTTAATAACTGGAATTCAGGTTACATAGCTATCATGTATTTATCGGAGTAGGAAACACAGAAAAATAGTAATATTTTCGCCGAGATTCGCATCCAGGAATATTCGGCTGCTAGCTGAATGCGCTTCTGATTGCACCATGAAGTTGCGCCGTGCGAAAGAAGACAAGTTTGTATGACTGCTGCTCTGCTGCGTTTATGAAATGAAATTTTATCTAGTACTTGTTTTTCTTATGCTTTTTGAACAAAGCTTATTTTTTTAAAAAGAAATCGAGTTCATTTGGAAACAATGTCTTGTGAAATTCCTGATAATTTGTGTTGTTTCTTCCGGCAGTATACAACAAATTTACCTGCTATGTTATTTTAATATACTCTTGACAATTATGATTATCATTTCTTCCAAGACCATTTCGATAAAAAATAATAAATGAATATCGGAAACTAGTCTTTTGAAAAATTCACGTACAAGAAATCGAAAGTGCTTTCTTAACATGTGTGACTTCCAACGACATCTGTCAAAGCCTTCCTTTCACTTCTTTCAATCGTTTGCAAATAAATTCGCTTTTAACAAAAAGCATTTTCGCGTTGGTTTTTTCCCCAAAATGGTGAGTATAACTGAGTAAAGAATACACATAAACACTTACTTAACAATAAAATTTTAGGTACAGAAGCGTTTGAAATGTTGCAAAAAAGCCTTTGATGACAACACTTTATCAGAAACACTTTGCTTAAGAAACACTTTACTTTACACTTTAGAATGGTTTAATATACTTAAGGAAGGTAGAGAATGCATTGAAGATAAACCTTGCTTTTGTAGATCATCCACTTAAACTGATGAGCAGCATGTCAGAGATCTGGTCTGAGCTATCTTCGTTTGACAATTTACAACGTTATTAAACAAGTTGCTGTTTGGACGCTAGCAAGTAACACGGGTTTCCGGAGCATCGCTTCTCGAGTTGTTTCAAAATACAAGCACCACATGAAAATTTTTTGCGAAAGTACTAACATGTTAAAGTGGCCCAGATACTGCTTTTAGTTCTTCTTAAAACGCATTATTACAGGTGAGGAAGCACCTGTAATACAATAACAGTTCGACAACAAATGAATAACGCATGGAAAGGAAAGAAAGACTGAAAAGACTATGCCAGACTTGGTTAAAAATAAATGAAATATTGATTTTCTTCGGCAGTCTTAGAAAACTATTTGAATTGTGACAATTTAACTTGAGGATTTTGCACCAGGATAAGGCCCGTTCTTTCAAGGCTGTTGCTTTTCGTGAAGTTTTTACTAAAAATTCAAAAAATAGAGTTCCATAAGCTTCGTATTCATCTGATACTGTCCCTCAGGATTTTTCCTTATTTTCAAGCTTAAAATTGCCTCTTCGTAATCGCTGTTTTAGTCTATTGGAGAAATAAAAGGAAATTCACTAGAGTCCTGAAGGGCTTTTACGAAAAACACTTTAAAATACTTTTTGAGGATTGAAAAAGAAACGTTGGTATAAGAAGGGAGGATATATAAATATTGAGGAAGAAACTGAAATCTTGTGTTTTATGTAATCATTCTCGATCCTTTTTACTCCCAGCAGTATCTTGTAAGGAATTTATAGTACAAAGGAAAAATAGTGGCATAGAAACAAAATCAGAAAGAAACAGCATTGAATAAACACCATTAATACTTCGAAGAGAAGGTGTTGAGGATTTTCACTAAAGAACTCCTTCACTTGCGGGAAATATTTGTCATAAGCTTTATATGCAACCGGTCAATCTCGCTCCCGAAAAAACCCATACCTTGAAATCATATGGGAATGATTGGACTTATTTAATAGTGGATTGGACTTATTATATTTTGGACTTATTTAATGAAGAAAAGCCCTAATTAGGTCTTTTCTTCATTAAATAAGTCCAAAAGTCTTTAAGTGGTATCAGTTTTACTGTGACTTAATATCATAGCAAATTTCCTTTTCCTTACAGTTTAGCACAGCTGTTTTGAACAGTTTTAGATTTTTGATTTTATATTCTACATCTTAAATTTCTGGAGATTAATTCTTAAACTAGTAAACTTATCGAAAATATTTAGCTTAAAATCGTGACAAGTATTAAACTGGAATCGGAATAAGAAGACTGGACTACAGGTATGTTTATTTTATGATTTTTGATACCTCTTTTAATTTTTTGAACTTTTTCAAAGGTAAGTTTATAAGGTACTTCTCTCGCCTTCTTCGCATGCCTTCGTGGTGTAGTGGTCAGCACGCTCGACGCGTAACTAAGAAGTCCGTGGCTCGATTCCCGTTGCTCATTTTTCCTCTTTCCTGCCTCGAAATAATCTCATGACTTTACAAGTTCTTCGGCGAGGTGTTATACTGTAATCTGAAAATCCTTAGTTTGCAGGATTTTTTTAATTCGTCTTCGTCTGAATAGCCGTTTAGAATATTGATAATATATTCTTAACGAAGCTTTTATTAATCGTTGACGGCATAAATGCATGTTACATAATTTGTTATTTTTCTCATGTCGTTTACTGTTCATAATGTTTACGAAACAGACATTTGTGCAAAAGAAGCAAAACAGAGAAATGATAAAAATACAGTATTTAGATGATAAGGGTTTCTTTAAAACTTAGTTTAAGTGCTCTGTATGAACCAAATCCTTTAACGGAATTTTTTTTTTATCGGAAAGAAAGGAAACCCTTTTTTTTGGAAGGCCTTTCAACAGTGTAGCGTTTGGAGCTTCAGGGATGCATATGCTTCGTACTCTTATTTCGCGATGTTAGAAAACAGATACAGTATTTTTATTATATATTTGCAATGATTAAAGTCTGATCTGTAGGCTGCTTTTTTTTTCAGTTTGTCTAGTATGGCAACCTCACTGTCTAAAAGAAAAGTAAACAAAAGTTATGAAAGCATTTTAAAAAAAGGATAATCAGATTACAAACAAAACATAAAGACGATTATCTGGCTTACTAGAAACGGTATTCCTCCTGAAGTGCTTTAAGACTAAGAGAAAAAAAAACTTGTAAGTCAAACTTGTCATCAGCAGCAGTTAACGGTGTCATCGGGTTTCAACTCTTAATGCCAGCTTGACTTCATCTCTTATAAATGATTTTCACCCTTGTTGAGAGGAGCAAGAAGTCAGTTTTAAATGTACATAAATATCCGAAAGAAATTTTTAGAAAGGCATTATAAGTGATATATTTACTTTTGAAATTCATTGAAAGCTTTGCAGTCAATAGGCAGATATTCGATTCTTTACTAAATCACAAAGGAAAGATAAATACTTCAAGTTCAGCTGTTCCATAGTGGTCAAAGTACTGTTCAAGCCCAGATGATAAATATTTTTGAAACTTCATGGTTTTACTGGAGCGTACATAGCAACACATATGGGAATAGAATTAATCGACATTGCATAGAATGAATAGTCTCTTTGCCGGCATAGGATAGCAGCTTAAGAATCGCTGTCAATGCTATGCTGAGGTTAATTCTCAGCTGGTGTCTATCCTGTGACAGTGCCGATTCTATTACGTTAATGTTGAACATCTGCAGGTACCTTAAAAATAAAAGTTTAATCGAACACTTACCTTCTTTATCCTTTCTGATCCTAGGATTTGGTCATATATATTTGATATAGCTTTTGGCCAATATAAAATTCGTCTACGCTGTGCCAATGTCGACATTGATGCTATGCGGAATGCCTGAGTCAGTCGTTTTGTCATATCGATGTTATGTCGGTATTAACCCTATACCTGTCACGACACTGAACAGGTGATAAACGGGAATAATCCTTTTATACGTTATTACAATTATCACTATTTATATGATATGTGTTATCGATGGTATGTCCGCAAATAGTATCGGTCGTAAGCCAGTATCGATCCTATGTCGATGCCAGACTTGCGGACAATTCAATAGACGCTACGCAATGTCGATCTTATGAATGTAAGCCGATGCATATATTTTCATGAATCTATGTATGCTATCCATTTATGCATGCTTTTTTGAGAAATCTATGTTATATATTTAAAATACTCATATGCGGGTTTCTCTCTTTACAGAAATGCAGAACAGTCCTGTGAAACCTTTCGTTAGCCGAAATAGCATAAAGCTGAAGCTTGAAAAAATACTTCCTCCTCTCGTTTTGTCCCACACGTATTGATTGAAGGACAGAAAGAAGATCAAATCAGTGCACGTCATGATGGCAGATATTAATCCGAATGACACATATAAATCCTGATATTTTTCAAACAAATTAGGACAGGATTATAACAGACAAGACAAAATAACTATTTACATTTATCTGCAGACTCACAGAATCTGATTACCGCATTAGCCTAGGGCTTAAAATCATTCTATATCCTGTTTTCCTGTCGATCGGAGAGGAAAAGGAAGTAAGAAATTGTAGAAACTACTATACGCGCTTATTTTTAAATTTAGAAAATACTTTTCTATTATCTTGGCAAGCGTTAAGGTTTTATTCTAGGCATGATTTTGTTTTCTTTTTACCATGTCGATGTGCACCTCCTATTTTGGTTGCTTTGGTATTTTGGTCCAATCGGCCGCGCCAAAAGTATATAAATATATGTATGTGATAATAAAAAGAAGCTTAGAAGTAATTTTAATGGTGTAGAAGTGTGGATCCGCAATGACTAGGAAATTGGAGGCGAAGGCAGATTAAATCTTCATTTTTTTATTTCAACAAACATGTTGTGGCCACAATCAAGTTGGCACATTAATTGTGCCTATACCGAACAGCTTACATTTTAGATTAATTTTCAGTAAAATAGAAGGAGCAGATAGACAACAGTCCAGCTAGGCCAAAGCGTTGAAAGCAAGTGCGTTATGTTCAGGGTGAAATCTTAATTCAGACTGAGTTAGTTTTAGTTCTCAGTGCATTTTGATTGGATAGTTAATACTTCTGTAAAATTACTATTGGCTGCTTGAGTTTTAGTTCCATTTACATCACCAGAATTATGTAAGAGTCATATGACATTGATTAATCGAGAAATGACGCAGTGTAGAGAGATGTTACTATTTTTAGAATTGAGAAGGGAAATTTACGTTGTTAATTTAATCTTTTGCATATTCTTTATTTTTCTTAGATATATATATATATATATCTGAATAATGGAATAATTATAACATAATATTGGAAAATAATGAAATAATTATAACATAGTGTAAATAAATGAGATTATAATTTAGAAAGATAAAAATCTGAAATTTGCATTTTTTTTTAATGTTTTGTAAACATCTAAAAATTTCCAAAGTTCGTGCTACGATAAAATTATTATTATGGTGATAATTTCTGATCTGACTTCAGAGACATGCAATTAGCTAACGAGTTGTGCTCAAATTCAGTTTAATCATTTGTTTGCTCTGTAATTAGAAACTGTTTTTACTTATCAGTCAAAATATCAAAACAAAATATAACACTCTAAATCGGAAACATAAATTTTATTATTGAATTTTTTTCAGAGTTTTCGTGCTTATCTTGATTTTTATACGAGAATGTGTTTTTAAATTTTTTTGATTTTCAAGATAGATTGCATGTTTTCAGCCTTCAACTTTACCATATTAACTTTTTCATTTCCTTACTACAACATGGAAAAAATTTCGTTCATTCTATCAATTTTCTCTCATCGCTAACGGGTTAATTATTGGCTACTTTTTCAACCTCATTTTTATCTTTTATTTTAGTGATACATAATTTTAGATTTCCCCCCCCTCAGTTCTCATTTTTCACATCCAAAATATTTTACAGATGAGTAGGATTTCTATGTTCTATATTTCTATATTATTGTAAAAGCGAAAAATAGGCATTTATAATGAAAAGGTGTTATTTAATTTTTTTTTATTTTAGTTATATCAGGTTCCCAGACGCATGTAAGAATCACAAATTTTCAAAGTGAAATAAATACCTCTATTGACTGCGAGTTTTTGTTCTCGGAATTAAGCCCATTTTTTAAAGGATCCTAGTTCTGAAGGTTTTTTTTTAGTATTTAACTTTTACATGTTAAAAAAAATTATTTCTTGAAAACTTTTAAAACAAGGGCACGAGTAAAACAGACTTAAATTTCGAAATAGCCTAATAATTACCATGCTTCCAATATATATATTTATTTATCTTTTGATTATAATGTTTATATTTTAGAGAAAACCCCTTTTTTTGTTAAGGATAAATGCCTAAATTTTGTAGACATTAAGTTATACCCATGCTGGAACGTGAAAAATGTACAATACTCTCGTCGGAATTCGTACTCTGGACCTTCAGAATATGCGTCGAGCGGGCTTCCAGTTACACCACAAAGGTATGCGGAAAGTAGGAAGAAAATGCCTTATAATTAAAACAGAAAGGATAAACAATGCGATGAAATGATGTGATGATTGTACACAGAAAATAGGTCTTAATTCGGGAAGAAAAAGAAGTAAAGTTATTTATTTTAGCCATTTGGATTTTCTCACGCTGATCGCAATTATGTGGAACAACTTGTTTACTAAATTTGTAATAAAATTTTGGCTATGGAGAACATAAAACCGTCCAGACAAAAACCACATATTAGTACCAAGCATGCAATGTGCTAAAAAAAAGCCGGATATAATTCATGGCAAAAGTACAGCTATGAAATTCGTGAAGTTCCTTTATTGGGTGATGCTTTCGAGAAGAATTTCTGAATTTAATTATGACCAATTGCAACAGTATGCTTAAGAACAGCCTAAAACTTGCTGTTCAGTTAGATGAAACAAATGATATTTATATTTTCTCACAATTGTTAGTTCATGTAAGATATGTGTATGAAGGAAATATGCACGAGCAATTACTCTTTTGTTGTCCTTTGGGAGCACGCATAAGAGGGGGAAGACGTTTTTCTTAAAACTGATAAATATTTTTACAAATAAGAGTTTACATTGGAGTAGTTACGTCAGTGTCTGTATAGAAGGTGATAATAGGTGAGAATCGTAAGATTTTATTAAAATTTAAAGCTGATGGAAATAAAAATATAATTTTTGCTTATTGTATGATCCATTAAGAAACACTCGCAGACAAAATATATCACCAGATTTGAATTCTGTACTTTGCGATGCTATCAAGATCATTAATTTTATAAAAAAAAACCGAGCCCTTAACAGCCGTATTCTTTCAAACCTTTGCAGAGATCTGAATTCCTATTACTAAATCTTATTGTGCGAAGAAGTACGATATCTCTCAAGACGACGATGTTTATCCAGATTACTACAGACTGAAAGATGAAGTTGTTATACGGAGTGTTTGTTTTGTAACTTCCCATTTCTATCAATTATAAAGTCGCTACACATTTTTGAGAAATATGCTCTAATTGTAATTTTTTTGAAAGTGATCTAAAAGAATGCTCTCAACAGAGGAAAGAATACCCTGTTTGTGTCCGTTAACGTATGATATGGATTAACGTATGAACAGATGCAGGAGGACTTCGCCCGAAAATTCCGCAAATAAGCCCCTACCAGAGCAGCTTTTAGTGTTAAAGATGAAAACCTTCGATAACGCCACAAGTTGTGGAAAGTGTACAAGAAGCGACTATGCATAGCCCACAGGCATCTACGCGAAGACCCAGCCGGGAAGTCGGTATTTCGCATACTGCTGTTTGGAAAACTCTACGCTGTCATTTAAAAAAGCATGCCTACCATATTCAGACTACAAATAAGCTTGAAGCCGAGGACTATGCAGCTCGGCAAGCCATGTGTTACGATTTGTTGGAAGCTGTGGAGAATGAGAACTTATTGGAGAATGTTCTCTTTAGCTATGAAGCCACATTCCATCTCAGCGGCCATGTTTATAGGCATAATCTAGGCTAATGAACAACCAAACGTGTTAGACGAATCTCAGGGAGACACACATAAAGTTAACGTATGGATTGCAATAACTAATTCTAAGCTCTACGGATCTTTCATGTTGCATAGTTTTCATGGACCATCACTGTAGAAATTTATCTCGATATGTTGCAACAATATCTTGAGCCACAGTTAGTATCAGATGGCATTATTGACACTGTTGTCTACCAACAAGATGGGGACCTCTCCATTTTGCCATTATTGTGCGTAATTACCTTAATGAAACTTTTCCTGATAAGTGGATTAGTCATGGCTTTCAACGTTTTTGGGTTCTACGATCACCAGACTTATCTCCTGTAGACTTTTTCGTATGAGGTTTTGTTAAATCCAAAGTGTACTGAGGGAAGATTGGAAACATTGAACAGAGAATTATACAGCAGCTTAAATTACACCAAAACTTTACGTAAGGTGTTCCGGAGTGTAGTGGAGTGGTGGGAATTGTGCTTAGACACTCAGTGAGGCCACATTGAATTGTACTAATTTAGTGTTCTATTATGTTGCGTTTTCATGTAAATAATTTATATTTCATAATAAAGCCTATTTAAGCAGAAATGTATAGGGACTTTATAAATACCCTGTATTTTAACTGAACAGATATCCGAGTTTGCTGACTTTTTTTGTATTGCTTTCAGATATTTTCGAAAAATTAAATGATTTAAACATGTCACTTTAAGAAAATAATAGTAATATATTTACTTTAAAATATAAATTCAAAAGTTTTTTTAATAAAATGAATATGCGGATAATAGATTTTTAGAAATGTTTAGAACAATAGATGCTTTTGTTTGAAAATAACCTTTCCAAAGATTTAACTATGGAAATTATTTAAAAAAAATTATAGTTTGAAGTGTGTGGTGACACGATTATAAAAATACATTCCTTCAAATTTTGATCTTGAAAACAAAAACTAGGTTCACAAGCCTTACTCAGATGACATGGCTAATGAAAACCATTTATCATTAAATGCTCGAGAAGATTTTGCCCAGTCATTGAACAACAGGGGTTTAAAACTTGAGTTTTTCGAGAAAAATCATTAAAGGTATTTTGGCTAGGGATTAGGATAGATTCCAACAATTTCTGAGATGGCTCTAAGCATACTTCTAACATTTCCTACTACGTCTTTATACGAAGCAGAAATTTCAGTATTAACGAGTAAGGTTCTACTGGCTATCTGCTGTGTAGAACGTGAAGGAATAGTGTTTGCACAGAAGAAGGGTTAAAAATACCCTCAATTTAAAGTAATTAAACTCTTATTCGAGGATGCTTGCCTGTAAACTGTAGGTTGTTTCGATCTTTGCTCTGTGCCTTCAACTTCGGTAGGCCTCTTCTTCATTTTATCGACCGGTGGTCTTGTTTGTAGTAATCTTTCTGTGCTCCACCTCCTTGATGTATCCTGGGGCTGTCTACTGCGAGACCTTGTCATGACACGGCGATGCTTGTTTCTAGCCGGGACGTTTCTTTCACCCTTGAATTTTTTCATCGCTGGATCTTCCACACGTTGAGGGATTCTTTTCTTCGGAATTTTGCTGATTTGAGAACTTGTAGTTTCTTTAGTTGTTTGCTTTTCCGTGGGTGGTGGAGGTTGTGATGGGGTCAGAATTGTCCCTGGGGAAGCCGCCTCTTCTGATTCGGAAGCCTGGAAGAAATCGTGTAAGACATCGAAATCTTTACGTTCATAATATTTTTTCAATTGATCCGGACTAGCCTTTATTCTTTTTCCCGATTCTGTTTTTAAGTAGATCATAGCCCCAACGATCTGTTGTACAATAAACGGCACTTCAAATTTATGGGCGAACTTTGATACGGCATTTTCTGGTGCACAAGACAAAGGGAATTTTCTTTACAATACCTTATCTCCCACTTTAAAATCTGATTCGCGGCGTTTCCTATCATTGTAGAGTTTCTGCCACTTTCTTGCTACATCGGAATTTTTCAAAGCTTCATCTATCAGCTTTTGAATATTTGCCTGTTTAAATTCTGGTTCTCGCTCTTGAACAAAAAAAAACTTTGTCTGAAGGAGTCAACATCTTCCTACCCAGAAATAATTCAGCGGGCGTTTTAACCGTTGTATCATGCTTGGCAGTTCTTAAAGCATAGGCTAGTTCATCAACGCAGCCATCCCAGCGTTTATGATAATTTTTAACTTAACTTCTAATTATTTTAACAATATTTTTATTAACTCTTTCCACGACGTCTGCTTGTGGTCTGTACGGGATCATTTTCATATGCCGTATGCCAAGCCCTTTACAGAGGTTCTCAAAAATTTGACTAACAAATTCCCTACCATTATCGCTTATTTCTTTTAACGGTGCACCGTATTTTAAAATACACTTATGTAAGAAAGCATCTGCAAGTATTTTAGCTGACGCTCGCTTTAAAGGAATTATTCCTACCCACTTAGAAAAATAGTCTGCAATCACCAAAAGATATCGATTTTTATTTAACTCGCGTTGGGAAAAAGGGCCAAGAAGGTCTATTCCAAGGATCTCGTTAGGAAAAGTCGCGTGAATGCTATTTAGATACCCGGCCGGGCTATAATTAACGTCGTTTATTAACTGACATAACTTACAGGACCTGACATACGCTGTTACTATCTTCTGTAGTTGCGGAAAATACACCGTCCCGCGTACTCTACGCACCGTTTTCCTCACCCTTAAATGACCGGCTGTGGGGCTGTTATGAAGTTCCTGCAGAATACTCAACGGTAGTGTGGCAGGGATGGCTGGTTTCAGTTCGTGGTTTTCATTTGTTGATTTAGTATAGAACAACAGATTATCTATTATCTCGTAATTTAGGATCCTATTTCTAATTGCATCAAGATCTGGATGTTCAAAATTATCTGGATCCTTTAAATAGGCATAGATATTACCGAATTCTGGACTCTTCGGCAATTCAGCTATAATTGTTTCCCGGCAATCTAAAACTTTAGAAGTTAACATAGCACATTTTATTTGATCCCCATTTTCATCCAGTTTAATTTTTGAACAAGGCGTCGGCCACTGTATTTTCCTTGCCGGGAGTGTGCTTAATTATTAAGTTGTACTCTTGTAACTTTAAAGCCCATCTGATTAACCTAGGAGTTAAATTCTTTTCAGAATATAATCTGCCTACGGCCGCATGATCAGAGTAGTTTGTAATTGGGGCTTTTCCAAAGTAGACCCTAAACTTCTGAACTGCCATTAACACTGCTAACGTTTCTCTTTCTGTCGTTGTGTAGTTCCTTTATGTCTGACTCAAAGTTTTGCAGAAGAATGCCAAGGGGTGCCCTTTTTGAGTTAAAACTGCACCCACGGCGTAATCTGACGCATCTGCCTCAATCTCCAAGTTCTCGTCCCCTTCCCGGAATTTTAACACTGGGGTATTAATTAGAGCTGTTTTCAATTTTTCGAAAGCGTTGTTTGCCTCCGCTGTCCATGCAAACTTGGATTTCTTTCGTTTTAACACTAACAAAGGTTCAACAATATCGGAAAAATTTTGGATAAAGGAACGATAATATGAGCACATGCCAATAAAGGATGAAAGTTTTTTCGCAGTATTTCGCGGAGGATAATTTTTAATTGTTTTTATTTTAGAATTCTTAGTTTCGAGACCATTAGCTGAGATTTTGTATCCTAAATATCGCAATTCCTTAGTTGCGAATTTACATTTTGCATCATTAATGGTTAAACCTGCTACTTTTAATAATAAAAAAACTTCGAGGAGATCTTTCACGTGTTGTTCGGTAGTGTCACTATTTATGATAATGTCATTGAGATAAATAAAAGTCAGTTTTCTCAGGACTGGACGTAAAATTATGTCCTTAGCTCGTTGAAAAGTTGGCGGGGCCCCGCAGAGCCCAAACGGCATGAGTAAAAACGCATAAGTGCCCGATTTTGTAATAAACGCTGTTTATTCACATCTTCTGGTTTCATGGCTATTTAAAAGTAGCCTGAAGTAAGATCAAGAGTGGTCATATATTTTGTACAACTAATTTTCCGTATTATTTCTTCTATTGCCGGTAAAGGGTAAATAGGGAATTTAGTCATGCTATTAAGTTTTCGGTAATCGATCGCAAAACGATAAGCTTTTGGATCCGAAGGGGGCAAGTTATTTCTCTTTCTGCATAGTATAACTGGGCTAGCATATTCACTATTGATGGGAATAATTATTTTATCCCTTAGCATTTGTTCTATGTGATGTTCTATTATTGCCTCTTTCTCCTAATCATATCGATAAGGTTTTGCTTTACAAGGTACGTTTGATTTTAGTTCTATCGCATGGGTAACAATTTGTGTATTCCCTGGGTTCTCAGAAAATAACGTATTAAATCTACTTACGAGTTCTTCCAGCTTGGCTCTTTCATCTTGTTTTAGATGTTGAAGATCGGTATCTGGAACATTTACTTCTTCCACCACCTTTGGCAAAATATCCAAGAAAATAGAATTTTCTGAAAAGTTTATTGTGGCGTGCGCCGCCCTGAGGAACTTTGTACCTAAAATTACATTGTTTTGCAAATTTTTAGCAACAAAAAATAAAACTTTCAAAACTTCGTTTTTTACCTGAACGTTCAGCGATAGCTTCGCGACACATTCGCAAACTTTCGATTGTGCGGCAACGATTTCTGTGCTACAATTTTTAAACAGTCTTATTCTTCGGAAATTTCTGTAGTAGAATTTTTGGCTTAAAAAATTTCCTTCCGCACTGGTGTCCACGAGTGATTCTACGGGTACGTCGTTCAGAAGAACCTGGATTACCGGTAGTTGGGAATTCTTGACTACCACGGTATTTACATACAATTTAGAGGGATTCTGCAATGCACAGAGGGTCTGAACCCTCAATTTCTTAGGCTCCCCTCTATTCGTTTAAATTAATTTTCCTCCCGATGTTTGCTGGGTGCGCTGGCGGTCTTTGGCTTTACTGTTTTCATTTTTGCTCGTTGATGGCGTAGTTAGAAAGCGTTTTCCTCCGTTGCATTTGTTTCTTTCTGCGGCCGGCTGTCGGGAGAACTGCTCATAGTAACCCTGGGTAGGAAATCTCGAATTCTGAAACTTTACGGCTAATTCGAATAGCTCTTGCAGCTTTCGTGGGTTTCTCAGCTCCACGAAATCTTGTACTGCGGGTAATAATCTTGGAAATATAATTTCAATTACTTCGTTATCGGGCTTCCTTCCATATAGCATATTCACTAGCTTGACTTTACGCAGGATAAACTCGGTAAGGTGTTCAACTTTCCGTTGATAAAAGCTGTAGAATTCGGCTTCAAGTTTCGCACGATCTTTCACATTCGAGAAGGCCTTTAGGAGCGCCGCTTTGAAATTTTCAAAATTGTAGGTGAGGTTTCTGACTTCCCTAAGTAAGAATTTTCCAATCCATTTCGACCAAGACTACGCCTGTCCTCGGAGGGCACTGGAGGCGATAGCTGCTTTTTGTCTTTCTGGTACCGGATACAACTGAAAGTGCGTCTCAGACGATTCCAGGAATGAAGTGACGAATTTTTTACCGTCGAACACCACTGCTGGTTTAATTGCTGCTCTCATCGTGTGTATTAAAAAGCCAAATCCATCCAATGGTCTTGTAACCATCGGGTCTACGACTTCTGTCTCTTGTAAGGATGATTGTCCGTCTGATTATTTGCCATTGGATGTTCGGGGGCCAGATGTAAGATTCTACTGACTATCTGCTGTGTAGAATCTGAAGAAATAGTGATTGTACCGAAGAAGGGGTTAAAATACCCTTTATTAAACTCTTTAAATTATTTACAATGCGTCAACTTGACGCTAACATACTACGCCTCTACTTGGGGGGGGGATAACTGAAATAGTAGAATCAAAACTCAAAATTGGAGAAAGTAGAACAAGTAGTAGAATTAAACTATAGGGCTCATACAATCCTGTATCCTACAGCGCGTAGATGAGTCTGGTGGCAGCAAGATAATAGCTATTAAGCCACGTCTAACCAGCAATAACTGCTAAGCGGAAGCTTGCGTGCAACAACGCACACAGATTTCCCAGACTCTCTCTAACTTTCCTTACTGGAACGTCGATATTTAAACTTTTCCTCCCA
>KK113342.1:34342-45323 GCA_000611955.2 Stegodyphus mimosarum | reverse complement strand
TAGAAAATTCCAGAAACTTAATTACACAAAATTTCACTGGCATAAAAAGGCAGCATTTTATTAAATCTAGAATAATATTTAAAGTACAGAAAAATATAAATCTTCTTAAAAGCATTCACAATAAAATTCTTCAGTCTTCAGTCATAACAATTTCCTGCATTATGTGTACAAACGGACACAAGTAACTTATTTGTAAACCTTCATACTGATATGGGAAACATTAAAACAAAAATAAGAAATAATTTTTAGTTTAATTAAAATAAAATATTTTAATTTAATTGTAATATAAAGTACATATTTTTAATTTTAATTTTTATTTTAATACACATATTTTTGCTTAGAAGAGGTGATTCGTAAGACTTCTTACAATAACGAAAGGTTTACCTTGTATATTAGCAAGACTATATTGCAGTGTCTTTAACAAGTCTATATTACATAGTATTAGGTAATTATTGAATTTATGTTATTCCATAGCTATTTCAGCTAACAACGTTTACTTTAAATATTGCAGATTTGTTTTTGAATAAGAGAATTTCGAATTATATATTCCAAAATACATGATAATCTCTTTAAAAATTTAATTAAAAATGCTGCATGAAATATTAAAAAACATTGAAACAGTTAAAGATTGTAAGAGATTTTTGTTAATTCTAATTCGGTAAGAACTACCTTAGAAAGTTTCCAATTTCATATCTTTGAAAAATTTTCAACCGTTTTAGCGCACACAACCGTTTTGTAGGCAAATTAAATTTTGGAGCATTGATATATTAAATTTTATTCCTGTATAAGGAAAGTTATTTTCTTAAAAACCGAAAAATACGTACCAAATGAGTATTCAGTCGAGCTTCTTAGTACTATATCACATACTTTTTACAAAGCTTTATAAGATATAAAATTTCGGTTTCAAATTTTACATACGTATATTTGTATACCATATGCGGGCAAAAATAGTCCAGATATAAAAAGCTGCATTCTTAAAAAAAACATTTATATAAGCAATATTTCTTAGAATACAATAAGCATAAAATTCTGAAAAGTCTAACAATCATTTGGCAAGAAATTGTTCTTGCAATTTGAATTTCAATTTAAAACTTCAGTCCTCTTTTAATTACAAACATTTGAGAGTTGTAAATATAGTATATCAATCATTTTCATGTTTTTAGAACACATGCAGTTCTAATGCGAAGCAGATTGTGAAATGTTAAGTATTACTTTCTTATCATTTTTTCTCCTTTTATTGCTTTCTTAAGTTTCTAAAACAAGTTATGAAGGTAATACATAAAATACAATATTTACAAAACTTTCATCAAATTTTTTCCGCAGTATCACTCGAGAGAAACGTACATTCTGCACAAAAAAAGAGAGGGGGACAGTTCTATGTCTTCCATTCCAGTGGGCCAATTGACGAAATTTAATTTCGCGTTTTTCATGTTTCGGAATCGCGACTTGTGAGATGTATTAGATTTATGTATAGCACTGTTCTAACATAGATATTTCGGCACAAAATTGGACTTTTTCTGAAATGACATAGCTATTTCTTTTCATATTTCGATTTTACGACTCAAATTATGCCTGAAAATTAAATTTTGTAAAATTTGGTGAGAAACTTAACGGGAAATTTAAAAATTTATCTTGGTGCACTTTTTTTTTCTGTTTTCGCCAAGGATAATTCACTTGGCGAAATTCTTAATTTATGGTAATCTATTTTCCTTTCCTTTTCATTACGCATGACAGGAAAAAAGATGCATCCTTTCATTTACTCAAATAGTTTTTGAAAAGTGAGTAAACTACATTTGGCGTTATTATCGCTCAATTCATAAGTATGCCAAATTTCAAAACATGCCAATATATAAATTCTTGTGTATCTTGGGAAATTTTGAATAAAAAAATTTTTGATTTTTTGGAGATGTGCCTAGAAATGTATCTACTTTAAGGTGATGGTAAAAGTTTTATAGGTTATGATTTAAAAATTTTTTCGATTATCTTAAAAAAAATAAAAATTTTAAAAGCAAATCAGAAAATATCTGCAAATTCTATTTGAATAGAACCTAGATAGTAAATTTTGAACTGTGAAAGAAGGAATCAAGTCAGTTTAATAAAAAGAGATATTAATAAATATACACCAAATTCAATTAACATTCTAGAACTAAACTTTTGAGATCTAATATTTTAAAAACTGCTCGTGCGATTTGTACAAAACTTGATATTTTGGCATAATTTGAGTCGTAAAATAGAAACATTGAAAAAATTATTATGTCATTTCAGAAAAGTCTGATTTTGTATCAAAATACCTATGTTAGAAAAATACTATATATAATCTGATATAGATCCTTAAGTCGCGCTTTCGAGACATTAAAACGCAAATTTAATTTCTTCAGTCGGCCCAGTAGACCGGGAAATATAGAACTGTCCTTTTCTGGCAGAGTGTGAAAAAACAAACTTAACATAAGAGTGTAAGATTTAAACTTACATTCTAAATATGGATGTTGATGTAAAAATACGTCAGTAATATTTTTGAAATTTTCTAACTGAAAAATTTCAATTTAGCGCTATACTTCATTCTAGTTAAAGGGCTAATTAATATTTTTCCAAACTCCTTATTAAGATTTATTTCTTTTCTCAGCTTAATGCAAAGAAAAACTTAGATCTCAAAGCAGGGAATTATACATAAAACTTAATTATAGTTTTTAGTCAAGGCATACTCTTGGAAAAAGGGTTTATAAATGGCATATAAACTGGTCTTTTAAATGTTGATATTTCATTAAAAATTGCAAACACTTAGAATACGACTCAATGAAAATAGTAGCATAAGAAGTAATATACCATTACATTCGGAATCTTCTTTCACATCAAAAAATATTTTTTTTTATCGTTTAACAATTAGGTGCAGTTGTATGTTGAAATAAAGCAAATGTATACTTTTAATATTTCCTGTTAACTATATATGTTTTCAATATATTCTTCAAAACATTCAATGCATATTCATGTTATAAAATGAACAGTTATATCTCTTGCGCTGTTGTGAGGGTTAACTATCCAAAATGAAGCAGTCATGACTCAGCATCAGGAGAATCAACATCCATGGTGATTGCAGATAGGAGAGAACTTGTGGAGGGATTGATGCTTTGGACAATTAGAGATAAACAATCCAAACTGGATACATTATTCGGAGTGGTTTCAGGAACATCTGAAAAAAAAAAACACTCATGGTTATGCAAAATATTCTAAGCCCTTACTTTAATTAAATTACATATAAAAGACCATCTCAAAATGTATTATGAAACGGTCAGTGGCATGGTATAATTGTCACTAAAGGGAACTAGATATAAAAGAAAATTGTGTCCTAAGACATCTTCTCTAAGGAGTATCTAAATAGTATTCTCTCTAAGACAATCACTTACAGCTCCACACAATTTTGATTATCTTTGACATATTCCGTATGATCTCTAATATGAAGACTCGGACTTCTTCTGTTGCTTCCCTCTCCAAATTTTAAACTCGAAACCACTATTTCAATATCTTTTACTTCGAATTCTTTCATGCATTAAACGAACACATTCGTGAATGCAAACTAAAATATACCCTTAAAAGTTAAAGTAATTTTGTTTTCAAGAATCATAAGAAAATTAAAATTTCTTCCGGTAGCTTCTTCCGGTAGCTTTCCACCGGTAGCTAAAAGCATGTGCAAGGCGCCGAGGTGTTCTCAAAAGAAGTGACTGCTTTTAAAATGAAATCGCAAGCAAGCGATTAAATTTATTAAAATGATTCGTGAAAGAGATTAATGTGTGAGATAATCAACTTTTTTTATTACACTTCTCTGTGTTAGTACTAAATATCCCCAGCAGGTGTCGCTACGGTGTCTGAAACTGACAACTATTGGAATAATTTCAGATATCACATCAACAAGTTCTCGAAATGCCCGCTATTCAATACAATCTGTTGTCTTACGCGAAGAACAAAATCAGAGGTTACGTTCTGCAACGTCGCTACTGGAAAAGCCTTCGCATTCATCTTTGATGATTTATTCTAGCTCTGAAAGCACGAAGGGATTCTGTCGATACTTGGTATCTTTCAAATTGCCTCAAAAGAAAAAAAGAGCTACGAACTGACATTCGATGAATAGAGTGGTGTAGCGGCCCAGTTATCGTATGAGAAATAATTATTTTTTATTTCAAGTATTTTATATTCTTTCATGTGTTTAATTATTTCATAAAATTAACTTTAACATTTTCTTAATATTCATATTTATATTCCTTTTACGCTGAATGGCAACAAGTAGTCCATATTTATATTTGTATTTCTTTATGCTGAATGGCAACGAGTTTTAATTCATGATTACTTTGGGTTTGGTTTCCCGAACGTTGTTATTCTAGTAGCGTCTCAATTTTGATAGCTGAAAAATAAAAAGCAATAAACTTAGCTATTTGTTTGTAAGTTTTGCTGTTTCTAATCATAATTTAATTTGAACATTAGTAGCCAAGGCCACATCTTGGTGACCCTGATTTACTTTCGAAATGTCAACAAATGACTCTTCTGAAACTGCTGCGAAAGAATCGATGCAGTCACCGAAGCTTCATAAGGTGAGCGTAAAAATACCTCCTTTTTGGACTGATAAACCAGAAATATGGTTTTTTCAAGTTGAAGCGCAGTTCAAAATTAGTAATATCGTTTCCAAAGAAACGAAATTTAATTATACACTGGTGTGCAAAAATTAAGGACGAGACGGTTTTTTCAATATAACTTTGTACAAAAGTTTTCCAAATCAACACATTTAATACCGTAAGATCCCCAATACGTAAGGACATGAGTAATGTAGCAACACTTACTAAAAGAGAAATCAGAGGGATAAAAAGAAGCTTTATTGAAAAAGTAGCATGGAGCGCAATGCGACTGAAGGCCGAAACATCCCTGTGATGGGTGTCCAGCAAGAAACATCCGGTCTTTAATAGGGGATATGATCTCCCCTGAGTGCTAGGCAGGTTTCACAGCGTCTGCCCATGCTGAGAATGAGGGTGTCAATGAGTTGTTGAGGCATTGCTGCCCATTCGTCTTGCAGCGCCAATCGAAGCTCCGGAATCGTTACTGGTGGTAAGGTACGAGCTGCCAAGCGTCTGCCTAGAAAATCCCATACATGCTCGATGGGATTGAGATCCGGAGATCGTGCCGGCCAATCCATACGTTCAATATCCTCACTCTCTAAGAGCTGTTCGGCAGCTACTGTGCGATGACATGGTGCATTGTCGTCCATGAAAAGGAACTGCGGACCCATAGCGCCTCTAAAAAGACGCACATATGGAAGAAGAATCTCGTTACAATAACGGGTCCCGTTGACTGAACCTGCGTCGAAGATGTGAAGGTCTGTACGACTACCAAGCATGATGCCTCCCCAAACGAGAATACCGCCACCTCCATACCTGTCCCTTTCAATGATGTTCGAGGGATGATTGCGGCTTCCCCGCTCTCTCTAGATGAGTATGCGATGAGAATCGCTACTCAGACTGAACCTGCTCTTATCTGTAAAGAGTACTCGTCCCCATTCATTGTCTCTCCAATTCCGGTGTTCCCGGCACCACAGAGAACGCCTTCTCCGATGGGCAGGCGTTAGAGGTACACACCGTACAGGGCGTCGTGCAAACAGACCACCACCGTGCAGTCTTCTGGCCACGGTAAAACGCGATATCGGTCGTCCAGTCGCCTGTGTCGTGTGTCTAGCGATTTCTCCCGCTGTCTGCCGCCTGTTTCTTCTGGCCTGTAAGGCAATATACCGGTCATCTGCGGGTGTGGTTCCTCGTGGACGACCACTACTAAACCCCCGGATAGCTGTTCCTGTAGTTTGAAATTGTCTCCAAAGTCGTGAAACGATGCTGTGAGCAATTCCGAACTCTGCAGCCACACTTGTCACACTGCGGCCTTCCTCCAACTTCCCAATGATTCGACCTCGGGTAAAAGCATCCAGATGTCGTCTAACAGATTGATTATTCGCCATTTCTCGCTGAGGCAGCAACTCGGTGTGATTTTAACTGCTATACGGTGTGCAATCTCTTTGCCAGAAATACTGATCTTACACCGACGACATGCTTTATACTACTCAGACACTCCCCCATTACGTCTACCTGCATATCTGCGCATGTGCTACCGTACATCACCTTACTTAATCTCCTGATTGGTCTTTCTGTCCGCTCTGCCTCTTCGTTCAGCTGATATGCTAATTTTTCGACTTCGTCCTTAATTTTTGCACACCAGTGTATCGTTTCACAGCCTGAACCTAAATTCATCGAAATTATTTGGGACATTGTAACCAACGAAACTGCCCCAAACTATTCGGATGCTAAAACTAGATTATTACATTTATTTAAGGAAAGTGAAAATTTACGGATCAAACGCCTGATTACTGGTACTGAGCTTGGATACATTGAGATCTGAAAGTAAAAGGAGCTACGAACTGACATTCGATGAACAGAGTGGTGTAGTTTCAAAGTTACTGCATGAAAAATAATTATTTTTTATTTCAAGTATTTTATATTTTTTCATGTGTTTAATTATTTCATAAAATTAATTTTAACATTTTGTTAATATTCATATTTACATTTCTTTTATGCTGAATGGCAACAAGTAGTCCATATTTATATTTATATTTCTTTATACTGAATGGCAACGAGTTTTGATTCATGATTACTTTGGTTTTGGTTTCCCGAACGTTGTTATTCTAGTAACGTCTCAACTTTGATAGCTGAAAAATAAATAGCAATAAACTTAGCTATTTGTTGGCTCAATTTTGATAGCTGAAAAATGAAAAGCAATAAAGTTAGCTATTAGTTTGTAAGTTTTGATGTTAATAATCATAATTTAACTTGAACATTAGTAGCCAAGGCCACATCTTGGTGACCCTGATTTATTTTCGAAATGCCAGCAAATGGCTAACCAAGCCAACTTCTGCAGAAGTTGAGATCAGTTGCTACTGCAGATGTGTCCAAAAATTTAATCAAAACAGTATGGCTTAAGAAGCTACTTGACTCAATAAAAAACATATGATTAGTTAGTAATAAAGATGTAACCAAGTTAGCGTCTATGGCAGATAAAATTAGTGATATGAATCGGAAACCAGAAGTATTTAGCGCTACTTCCAATCCTGTAAATGAATTGCTGCAAAAAATTATCTCTCTTGAACAAAATATCGATCAAATAACTATTCCCTCAAGACACAAGGACTCGGATTCAAGTAATTCCCGTTCACGATCTCGAAGCCGATCTCGTAAACGATATGACCAACTGGCAAATTTTGTTTGCATCTCTTTCGATTTTGAACAAAATGCATTCCAGAGAAATGCCGTGTGCTTCGGTAAACAACAATATCCAAAACCAGGAAAACTCCAATTTGCATTAAGTTTAGCGGCAATCTCTTCTTCAGAAAATATGAAGGATTGACGCAAATTTTGTTTACTTATTCTTGACCGAAGATCAAATTTGCACTTTCTTTTTGATAGCGGAACTGATGTAAGCATAATTCCTGTTACTTCATAGAATAAATGTAAAACTGAGTACAAACTGTATGCAGCTAATAACACAGATATCTGCACCTATGGCATAAAAACGCTAACTCTTGATTTAGGATTACGTCGTGATTTTCAGTTTCTAATTCATAATTGCAGATGTCACAAAAGGTATTTTAGGAGCAAACTTTCTTTACAAATATAAACCTGCTTATCGATATAAATAAGGAAAAAATAATTGACGGCGTAACACAGCTTAGTGTCCAGTGTGATGTTACTGCAATTTCAAGTGATAACTCCGTAACCACACTAAATTAATCCATAAAAATTTTCGATTTACTGTCGAAATATCCCGAAATTTCTAAACCTAACCTTTTTCCTACACAAATTAAACATGGTGTTACACATATTGTTATGACTGATGGTCAACACGTGCATTCAAAGGCGTCACAGCTCGATCCAAAAACGCTTAGCTATAGCTAAAGAGGAATTTACACTCATGTCCATAAATTAAGGACAATGGAAAATCAGGCAAAGGAAGAGTTAGAAGCAAAACAAATTTGACTTATTTGTAAAGCTTATTTATTAAACAAAAGATAGAGCAAAAAACAGATGCTATATGTTTGATATTATTAAAAAAATTAGCGATTTTTTCTCCCTGGAGCAAATTACAAAAAAAAACCTACTTACAAAACATCAATATTACATGGTTGGCATGATTGTTAATACATCGTATGTCTCCCAGACGATGCAATACAGTCCGTACAACGCCTAGGTATGCTGAGTATCAAATTATCGATCTGATCTTGGGGGATATTACACCACTCAAAAAGCAATGCTCTCCGAAGATCCGGTAGACATATAGGAGGAGGTTGACGGGCTGCAACTCGTCGGCCAAGCATGTCTCACACGTGCTCTACTGGATTCAAGTCCGGTGAGAATGCTAGCCAGTCCGTACGGGTGATATCCTCCGATTAAAGGCATTCGCTTACGATGTTTGCACGGTGAGGACGGGCGTTGTCATCCATAAACACAAATTGTGCGCCCACGGCGCCCCGAAACAAACGTAAATGTTGTTCCAGAATGACGTCCCGATAAATTTGGCTTGTCATAGTTCCAATTTGAACATGCAGGTCAGTTCTGGAACCCAGAATAATTCCACCCCAAACGAGCACTCCTGCACCACCGTAACGGTGTCGTTCAATGATGTTTTCCTGGTGGTAACGGGTACCTGGATCTCTCCCTATGAAAGTCTGGCGAGAATCAGACTGCAAGCTAAACCTGGACTTGTCGGAAAACATCATACAAGCCCACTGTTGCGGTGTCCACAATGCATGCTCTCTACTCCAGGCTAACCGCAGGCGACAGTGAGTTGCAGTAAGTGGAACGCATCTGACAGGTCTACGAGCATATAGACCAATCTGCCCTAAGCGTCTGTACACGGCCTGGCTTGAAAGTGTCGTACCAGTGGCTGAAGAGAGCTGACGAGACAGGTCTGAAGCTGTGCCTGTTTCTTTTGACAGTAACTGCCAAATACCGGTCCTCATTCGGCGTTGTAACTCTGGGGCGACCTGTGCTGTAACGTCTACTCACATTACCATCATCTTGGAATCGTTGCCAAAGCCTGGAGATGACACTCTGGGCAATTTCAAGTTCGTCTGATACTTCCAGTTGGGTACGCCCACATTCCAGACGGCCGATAATTCTACCACGTAAAAAATCATCCAAATGCGTCCTTTGTGTCATAACTATTCGGTTATTGCACTGAAATGCTTATAAAGCGCCTGCGAACAATTTTACTTCTTTGCCTGTATTCCTTATATATCACTCTCTTATACTCTCGTCATTGTGACGTATCATCGGTGTCATCTGGTTACTTCCTGAAATTTGCATATGATTCTTGAAGATGTGTGTAGTGATTTTACAGGTGATATATTTATTTTAGAGTTCGTTTTCCGCGTGACTCCGAATTATCCTTAATTTATGGACATGAGTCTAAATTTATGCTTGACAATGGAATATTTCGTCCATCAAACTCCCAGTGGAACTTTGCACATTGTTACGAAAATGTACGGTGCATATCGGCCTTGCAGGGACTACCGTCGATTGAATGCGCAGACGATTCCTGACCGATAGCCAATTCCTCGGATTGAAGATTTTAATCATATTTTTAAAGGTACAAAAATTTTCTCTAAAACTGATTTATGCAAAGCTTACTTTCAAATTCCCATTGCAAAAGAAGACAAAAGTAAAACGGCTATCACCACTCCTTCCAGTTTGTACGAATTTAATGTAATGAGTTTTGGTTTAAAAAATGCCCTTGCAACTTTCCAACGATTTATTCAAGAAGTCTTTAGAGGATTACAATTCGTTTTCCCCTATTTAGACAATGTGCTTATTGCATTCAGTACTCATGAAAAACACGAAATTTTCCTTAAATTAGTTTCCGAAAATCTAAATACATTTGGTTTAAGAATAAATATTTCAAAAATCTGCGTTTGCTATTCAGCAAATCGAGCTTTTAGGATACCTAATTGCACCTCAAAGTTCCTATCCTTTGCCAAAAAGAGTTAAAGCTATTACCAACTACGAACTACCAGAAAAAATTCACGAACTTAGAACTTTTCTTGGAATACTTAACTTTTAACGTGGTTACCTAAAAGATGTAGCGAAGAATGAAGCATTGTTATCTTAGTATCTTAAAAGAGAGCTAAAAAAGACACACAAATGTGAAATTCAATGGACTGAAAAAGCTGAAAAACAGTTTCAAAAGTGTAAGAATGACATGGTGAACACTGTTGTCTTTCCCCAATTCTGAACTACCTCTGGGGTTATTTACAGATGCTTCAGATACGGCGATTGGCTCAGTGTTGCAGCAATATGGAAACTCATCTTGGAAACCTATAGCATTTTTTTCTAAAAAATTACACGATACTCAGCAAAAATATAACACCTATGATAGAGAATTCCTAAGCATATATCTTTCAGTTAGACACTTCAAACATTATCTAGAAGGAAGAGAATTTACAATTTATACAGATTACAAACGTTTAATATTCGCCTTTCGTCAAAAACTTGACAAAGCACCACCTAGATAAGCTCGCCAATTTCATTATATCTCCCAGTTTTCGACTGATATCAAATATGTAAAAGGTAAGAATAATATTGTAGCCGATACATTATCTATAGTTAATGAAATTTCAAGGATAGATTATGATAAAATAGCTGATGAACAGACTCAAAATGAAGAACTGAAGAGTTTCCAAACCACTGCTTTCTTGAATTTAGAGCAATATTCTCTACCTTCGGGGAAATATTTGTGGTGTGTTACGTGAACTAAAAATATTCGTCTGTATATTCCTCAAGCTTTCAGAAAACAAGTCTTTCAACGAGTTCACGGTTTATATCACATTCAGGAATAAAATCGACTATAAAGCTAATGACATCAAAATTCATTTGGTCTAACATAAAGAAAGATGTACAGTGTACAG
>KK113342.1:22315-34312 GCA_000611955.2 Stegodyphus mimosarum | reverse complement strand
AAAAAAAAAAAAAAAAAAAAAAAAAAAAAAAGGTGAGTCTGAATACCATCAAGAAGATTTTCTATAATCCATATCGATCTCATAGGGAAAAATACTTCCCCCGTCCAAAGGGAGTATTTACTAGCTTACTTCCATAGATAGATTTTCGAATTGGATGGAAGCAATTCCTTTAGATATTATTTCAGCTGAGAATGTCGCAAGAGCCTTTTATAGCAACTGGATTGCGAGTTTCGGAACGCCAAGCAAACACATTAGTGATCGTGGATCCCAGTTTAAATGTAATACATTACGAGCTTTGTCCAAAATCTGTGGCATTAGTTTACAACACACTATTGCCTACCATCCTTTGCGTAATGGCAAAGTTGAATGCCTTCATAGAACATTAAAAACAGCATTAAAAGTTCACAGCAACATCTCTGTACTTTCGTACTGCTATTCAAGAAAAAAAACATTCTATTGCGGCCAGAGTCTGAGACTTCCTAGAGAGTTTTTCAGCAAACCAAGTATCCAGACACATGAGGAGACTTTTGCTAATAACTTCCAGAAACAGATGGAAGTCGTCGGGCCCAGACAAATTCGTAAAAATTCGTCTGAACGGATATTTGTACATATGTACTTAAAAAACTGTTCTCATATGTTTCAACGAATATTTCGGGTGAAGAAACCACCTGAAATGAACCTCCTTATGAAGGATCATTTGCTGTTATTGATCTCAAGGACAAATATTTTACTATTCGCATAAAAGAAAAACACGTTAATGTATCCCTGGATCGCTTGAAACCAGCTTATATTTTAGCTCCGGAAAATTCTCAGTTCACAAAACATGGCAGCAGCAAATTGCTGGACTCAGACTCAGATGTGGAGCTATTTATTTGTAAGTTTTGCTGTTTCTAATTATAATTTAATTTGAACATTAGTAGCCAAAGCCACAGTGGTCGTCCCATACTCTTACCGGCTGCAAGGGAGTAGGTAGTGAAATACAAAATGATGCGATTGCTAAAATATTCCTAGATAAATGTGAAAAATCTCATGAATCTGATGATTTCTGATACTATTTTGCAAGAATCTTTTTAGCGAATCGTTTAATGCTTTACGGATGGGCTCAAACTCCCTCAAAATCTGAAATTTAACGATTTGACTTCACTGGCATCTGCAGAAAAACGAGCTTGCTGGATAAAGCTACATTTGCAGTAAATTCTTGTGCACACAATGATAGTGGAATGCACACGCTCTATTCCCAAGTTCTATCAATTCAGTTTATTGACAAAGTTATTCAAATGAAAATATGCTTTGCCAGAAAACCTTATTCGATTCGTGTCAGTATTGCCCTTCTCAACCAACTGTAACAATTCTTTCCCAAAAATGCGAGTTTCCCCCTGATACTGGCATAGAGTGCCACAGTTCTGCAGTGTCAACCTACTAAAAAGTTCCTGAACTCACATATATTACATGGTTAATATTCTGCAAGAATAACTTTGATAACTTCCACTGTTTACTTGCTTTTCCATTTTAAAAATTATGAGTTCTTTTTAAGACATTATGTAGCTAGTCGTCTCTTGCTTAGAGACGACACAACTTGAGATCATCCGATTCAGGACAAAATCAGACTATTCTCAAGCCCGCGTTTTCAAAAGAAGTAAAATGTTCTTTTTCATGCGCTTGAATGTTAGGTAGAAATTTACTTGAAAATGTTATCTAAAATGTTAGGCCTAGTCTCTATAGTTCACTGACAGCACGACACTGGAATCGACTGTAACTAAATGCCGATAGCAAAATTTAAAGCGACAAATAAAATAGAAATAGAAGTAGGTCAAGGCAATTTTACTTCAGCTGTCGAAACTGCTGTCTGAAATGATGTCATATCCAAAACCCCTTTATTACCAAAAGACTTCGTAAGCCTGATGCACACGGATTCTGGGCCCAAAAGCATTTGAAAAATGACTGCAGGATTTAATCTATATCCATGTAGTAATGTAATCTCTAGAAAGTATGTATATGTAAGAGAGGAAATACAAAATTTACAAGGGATATAATTCCTGTAGCCTTACAAATAGGCTGAGTGAAGGTTTGGGGAAACATATATTATAATGTAATACAAACTTGTACATGTGCCGAGAGAATAGCAGTGCAAAGGAATACGTATATAATGCCACTGATAACTGCGCAATAACTTTATATAATGACATCGGGAATTTCTTTTCTTGGGGTCAAACGTATTCAGATGTCTCAGCATTGCCCTTACCTTCACACAGAAGTTATTGAGAAAGGCTTTTGGTTATAGGCATGATCCACTTACATTTTTTACTGAAAATCATGAATTTGTATTGCATATACAGCAAAGCTTTACAAGTTTTAAATATGAGACTAAGCTATCATGTTGTTCTTTACTCTTTCAGAACTTAATCAGCTACTCTTTCAAAAACTACATCAGATACTCTTTCAAATCTAAAAAAAAATTGCCTGACATTACTCATAAAACTCCAAATTTGTCATTATGTACAAGAAGCTTGATAATATGTTCTTATAGCATATTCATTTTTATTCCAAAAGTGAACAGTTGATACCCCTTTGTCTTCCCCTCATAAGAAATTCACAGAACGTTAAGTTGAACACGGACGAAAGAGTGGTACAAATTGGTGTAATTTGAATCTAACAATAGATGGGAAAAACGGATAGCGAAAGACGAAATTAGTCAAGCACAATTATAACATGCATATAGTTTTCCATGTGCTACCTTCAAAAACCTAGATCTTAAGAACAGATAAAAGTATATATTCAAGCAGAAAAATGTTAGCCAATTACTGCTGCCGCACGGAAATCCTAAACACAATCTCCTTAAATCTAGAAATAAATTTTTAGGCCTGAACGCTTCCTGTTACAGAGTATTAGGGTACCAGTACTCGCAAACAGAAATCTATTGCTTTTAAATGAAATTTGAGTAAATTATAAAGGTGCAAAATAAGATTAATTTAATACGTAGTAGCAAAAAGGTACAAAATTACGCAAAACAGCAACCTTAGATTGCCGTAAATTTTGAATAAAATTCTATCGATATCAGACATGGGCCCCTCCTCTTCAGAAGCAGAAAGAACTTTTGCAAAGGCGAAAGAAGTATTATTTTATACAGAAGTAAATAACGTAGGAATGTATTTACCACGATCTTTCGAGAAAACGAGTAATAAAAAGTAAAAAAGGCTGAGAGGAATTTTGAAAGCTTTGGGAAGGAATGGATCGGAATTAATATTATTAACTAACGAAGATATTTTTTGGGGGGCAAAGGCTTCATATCCCAATTCACCAACTGGATAACTTTCGAAGAACCTAACATTAATAAAGCGTTGTGGTTAAGTGCCCAACCATGATTTACTATCAAAAATCAGTTTAGTTTTCCTTTTCGAACATAGGATTTGTTCTTTGATGCAAAAATTTAACGCTCTTAGTTTGGATGATATAATATATGTCAAGCCACATTGTTAAGATGTGTTATAAATTCCCCAAGAATTAAAATCAGAGAGAGATCTTCAAAACTTCTTATTAATTTTAGTCATATAAAATTACTGCAAGTGTTATGAAACTATTTCGTATCATTTAGACATAAAATAATAATATAAATAATTAGTAAGTTAGAAAGAGTTACATTATATTTGTTCTAAACTGATATCGTAGTTTTCTGTATCTTCTCACCAGCGTCTCAGCGATAAAGTGGCTGAGCACTATTAGTTTGATCTGGGGTTCGGATCCCGTTGAACGGGCTGCTGTAAGGACCATTTTCATGGTTTTCCCCATATGTAACGTGTATACGAGCCAGTTTCCCTAAGAAAGTCTTTCACGAAGGCATCTCTTCCCTTACGCAGATAGTCCTTGTGTGATTTGCCGTAATTAAATAAACCAAGCAAAAACCTATATCTGCTGTTGTGTTGTAAGTGTAATTCGAAGGGAAGGCCTGTAGTTTGAATCCTGGAGAGGCACACAGAGGCGCATAAGGTTGACCTAACTGTCGTACGCAAGTTGAGAGAATGTGCTGACACTATTTTTCAAGTTTCCCGCTACTCGCTAGGCTGCAAGTGTGTCATAGTAATAAAGGTAGAATGGCGCAGGCAGCATTATGAAGTTCAGAATCGTGTGAAAAGTACCCTCATCAAGGTTTGCTGGGACGTCCATGTGTGAAAATCTTAATCTTTAAGAACGGTCGCCAAACTGCGCAAAGATATTTGCACTTTTTTTCATGCTGACAATGGTTCGCCAAGACACAACGATACGTTGACATAAAGGTACAAATATGTTGGCACCCTTTTGAAGTTCGGTATCATGGAGAAAGCAACCCTCATTAAGACTGCCAGGACATCTATGTGAAGGTCTTAATCTTGGCAAGCAATCGCCTATTTGCATGAAAGTTTTTTTTGGTTTGGTTTGGTTTGCTTATTTGATTACGGAAAAGCATACTAGAGCTATCTGCCTAAGAAGAAGGATGCTTTCGTGGAGAACGTTCTGAGGGAAATACACGTCGCATGTGGGAAAACCATGAAAATGCCCTTACAGCTAGCCTCTTCACCTGTAAATGAACGCAGGTCGAAATTATCAGCATCCAGCTACTTAAACGCGCGGCCGCTGGCGGGAATTTGCATGAAGGTGTGGCATCTTTATAATATAACATGAAATCATCCGGGTGGCAAAGACATGAAAATTCCTTGCTTTTATCCAATGCGTATTAAAACCTAACTAGGAGTGAAGTTAATTTTTATATGACTGTTATGGATTTTAGAAATTTGATATCGTTCCGGAGAGTGGCATATTCATATTTGCATAAACTTAATATTAAAATGAACATTATGATATATGTATATGCTTATGTCTATCATAGTATATCTTTAAAAATTTAAACTTTTGTTTAATCACGATCATACGTGGTAACGTGATAAATTGAGACAATTTTATTTGTTAATCTGTTGTGAAAGAAATAAAAAATGTGTTTCTCCGTTCGAACCTGATACAAACACCTTTCATTCTACACAACATAATAACTTAATTTACCGCATGAAATCTTTTTTTTCCAGTTAGTCTAGAGAGTTTGCAAGTACAGAATTCGTTAAGCGTCTTAGGAATTCGCTTATTTTTCATGTACTTAAAAAGCAGAGCTTAATTTCTAAAATTAGAAGTGCAAAAGCCCTATGGAAGACTGTGAGGAACGAAGGAAAAAATAAATAAATAAAATAGCTAAAAATTCAAATAATTAAATAATTAAATTTAAATTAAGAGAAATGAAAAGAGATAAAGAGAAATCTAATAAATTATTAAATTTTAAATAGCTGACTAGAAAAGAAAAAAATATCTGACATTGTCTTATTTGGGGCATTGGCTGGAGTTGCAATTCTAAATGATTACACGTATAGTGTACTATTCCGAGGGATGGATGACAGGTCCGAGGGTGACTCTTTTTTTTTTTTTTTTTTTAGCACACCAAGGAAAAAAGATAAAACGATTAAAGATCCACTAAGAAGAATAGTGAGAATTCTAGAAACAGTGTGAGGATATAGAAGGAAATTTTAACGAAAAAGCATAGTTTTGAAAATTAAAAGGGAAGAGTTCAAGACTTTCTGATCGCGATGTTTTGTCGATATAATTCTAGCCGTCAAGCAGAAATTTTCCCTGAATAGGATTCGGAAACAACGTGAGAATAAACGTAAGACTTCTCTGTACAAGTGATAGCACTGGTCCCCTGTTCGTTTACATCATTTCAGAAAAGTGTGCAGGTGCAGTACACGCTGTCATAAATCTATTGCACATCCTGGAGAATAAGCCTTTGACACATGATCTGGGAGCTTTTCATTTCTGTGCAAGCCTTGCGTGCAAGGGAAAGACAACCCTGCATTCGGAAGTTAGAATGTATTTTTAAGGCATGCTTACTATTAAAACAAAATTTATCTGCTAAAATTGTGGTTCACTTACATAAAAGAAGTGCCGTAGCCCTTTTATTTAGGGCTCGGGTACGCTCCGCCTGAAATTATAATTTGTCGCAAAAACTGAGAAGTACAGGAACCGGGTTCCGGCGCAATTTAAGCTCTGCTACTGGGTCTAAGGGCATTTTGGCCCGCTAGAATTATGACTCCTCGTGTATGGTGTTGATAGCGCACATTCATGTTTAACAAATTTCTGAAATTACGGGACTGAGTGTATCCAAGTAACACATCGTCATGAACAGCACTTGTCAAATTTTTTTTATTTTATTAAAATACATGTTATTGTTAGAACTTGAGTTAGAAGTTCATTTCAATGCTGGATCGCAACAGGTGCTCTGGGTAGCGGATTCGGCCACTACATCACATGGTAATAGTGATAATCAGGCACTATTGTCTGTAGGAGAAGTAAACGTAAGTAGCCGTTCATTTACGTTCCTCTCATACTAAATAAACAGTTTTCAATTACTGTTTCAAATATTAAAACTTTTAATACTTGAACTAGTAACTAAAAGTGCTTTGTAGCTACTTTTGCCTCGAAGTTTTGCTCAGAAAATGTTTCTAATCGCTTTCGTCATTTTAACATACACTATGCTCTTTATAGTACCCTAAACAATTTTAATATCTGTATAATTTTCATTGAATAAATTCAGGAATACCGAGAAATGTTTTAAGGCGTAGGCTGCATCAATAAAATTATGTTGCAGAATCATAAGAAAACATTTAGCAGAATCTTTCTTTTACAGGACAACAAACGACAAGCAATGTTATCTAAAAAGATATGTACTCCAAACCGACACTTCCAGCGACAAAACTTACTTTCATCACCAGTTCATTTTGACTGTGGTAAAATGTTTGTAAACTTAAAATTATATATCTCTTAGGTTAATTATTCCAGGAGGGAATGAACGAATCGAATGACACATTTGAAAACTTTGTACAGACAATATGTAATTTGAAAACAAGAAGCAATTATAAGAGAAAAGAAAAACACATTTAATTTAAAGGAACCGCCTTTATCTATATAGTGATTAGCGATGCTGGTTGCCGCATCGCTGTTCCGGTTTGAATCCCGAAGTAAGCTTGGATGTTTGTAAATATATAATGTCCCTGCGGCATGTGTTCTAGAAATTAAATAAATCCCGTCGATGAAAGTTTCGTAAATGTGCTATCAAGTAAATATTTTGGTATAATGAACACAAATAATATATTATATGCAATAATTGGTCCCCTCCCCCCAGCATACAGAGACTGCTGAAGTATGGGTAGAAGGCGTATAACTGAGACAGAAAAGGGGAAGATAATTTAAAAGTATAGTTAGAAAAGGTAAGCTCTTTTTTTACATTTTCAGAGGAAAAAATAAAGCAAGGTAATTTAAACTGATAAATATACCGTTTCAAAAATCTGAGATGATGACCAAATATATGAAAATGGAGAGCAAAAAATATTTTAGGTGCCTGATTATCCCCAACACTTAAAATGAATAAACGACGGCAAGAACTCGAGTTAAAAATAAACAAAACAAATAATATAAAATTCGAAAATGAATCAGATTTAATAACTTAAGTAATATAAAGTAATTTAAGTAAAATTTAAATTTAGGATTTCATGCAATGACAAAACTTGAATTTGCAAAATAAATTAAAGATTTTACGCCTTCTCAAAGTGTAACATTCTGAGAATTCTTCCTGCTCGACGATGCGTGGAAAATTAATTAAGGATCGTATGCTTTGATTGGAAATATTTTAAGAATTCCCTGTGCTTGGAAGATAAACAAGTTCTTGCATTTTGCGCAAATGCAACACGTCGACGACTTCCAGATTATTTACGCTCTTCTCGATTTTCAATTTCAGAATGCGTATTTAATTTTGCGAGTACAGAGTTTTATGTATTGAACAAAAACAATACGTCTCCCTCAAAGTATAAATATTGATAACTAATAAATGTAATTATAAGGTCATTATAATAATAGTTAATACAAATACAATATAATTATACCTACAGTTATACTGCAATTGTAATTACAATTGGTTTACTGCAGTTGCAGTTACATTGCAATTGAATTAATTATAAAAGAATAATAATTGAAAATTATTAGTTTCTCAAAGCAGTAGTTATTTTAAGTATGGATTTATACATTTATTTATATGCACAAATCTGCACTTTTACATAAATCTGCGTGTTCATCTATATGAGCTTTAAATTTTATGATAAATAAAAAAATAAATAATTTTCTTTCGTTTACTAAAAATTTTCTAACAAAAACCTTTCTCTAAAATTTTTTAATTCGAGAGGTTTTCATTGACGTGTGCCAGCTGCAGTTCCAATAAAATAACCATCAGCAAGGCTGTGCAATAATTAAAGCAACGTGAGAGCTTTTATTCCTAAATTTATTGCTGTGAATTTCTTCAAAATCACTTTTAATTCCCCAGACACAGTTGCGCAGTCCACTTCTTTGCGCGTAGGTCCAGATTCCACCCACCTTTAATGTTATAAGTTTTGTATATATGTAAATAATTTTAGTGAAATTTTAGTATCTCTAGTAGTATATTTCATGTAAATTATAGTATTTCCTGTGTAATGTAAAATGAAAGGCTTCAAGAATCCGAGGCATTGTCCGAAAAGCAGGATTACAGGGTTGATTTTGTTTGATTTATTTGATGATGGCAAAGTCCAGAAGGGCCATTGCTGAAGGGTATCTTTGTGGAGGACTTTCTAAGAGGAACTTGTTGTAAACACGTTACACCTGAAAAAACCACGAAAACGCCCATGCAGCCAGCCTGTTTACCGGCATTCGAGCCCTGAACCGAAATAACAATATTCAGGAACTTTACCGCTCGGCTGCTGCTGCGCTGAGAGTTACAAGGATAAATCCACTTAACACTGAGATAAATGGCTATCTCACCAATGTAATTTTGGAGACTAATTTTTGGTCCGAAATTTAGCAAGAAACCGCGAAAAGTCGCCAAACTTGGCGACATTTTTGTCTTATACATATGTAACTGTAACTGGTCTGATCCCTATGTAAACCCGTTTTTCCGGTGATGCTTCACCCTCCCGAGGCGTTTTGTGCTACTTTGTGTAAGAGATATTACAACTTACATATAATGTCACTAAATTTACATGTATACAAAATTCGTAGCAATATTAAGTCTATTTCACACACTACTGACCTAAATAAAAACACGGCTCAGATTTTTCCAGTTTACGTTTTCTTAGAAGTCGAAGGTTACCAGTAAGTTCTCAAAGTATCTCCCCCTCACGCGACATGGCCTTTCATCTTTGCCGACAGGCGGCTTACGCAACACGTGCATCACTAACCCTTAAATTCCTCTCCTCCTTCCTGAATGAAGTCTTCTCCTCCCCTTGTCACATCCCTAATGACGCGGTGACAGAAGTTTGCCAGTAACGAAATTTATGGCTCACAGAGTGCTCAGAGAAAATTTTCTGAAAATGACTCTAAAGCATTCTACCCCCCGAAGTAACTCTTTTGATATAAACCGTAACTATAATTTATAAACTCATAAAGTTACTTTCTAATTACACTCAATGCTGAGTAATCTTATAACAGACTGCTGAAAATCTTTTTGTCCTGTTTTAACTTAAAGTCTTACAACACAAACCAATGTATAAAAGTAACTAAAATATTTATTTCGATTTCAGTTTGAAGTTAAAACCTAGGAGAATAATAAAACTTAATTTCTGCTTCTTGCAGACTAATAACAGTACGAAAATCTCGATTAGTTACCAATCAAGTATTAAAAGACTAAGAACCTAGTTCCTATACGAATGCTCCTCCTCTCATAACTTCAAACGAAACGCAAACTCATCAATAATGAATACAGTAAACCCCGATTTACGTAATACGTGATTTATATAAATTGGCAGTTACGCAAGTGCGCAAAAACCGTAACTTTCATACCGAAACCTACCAAATATAAATAAAGGTTCGTAAATAATTTTTCCTCCTCCCCGACCCGCACCTTTTGCATTCAAACAATATTTGCGTGATTATTTTAGTCATTGGTTTATCATCCTCACTTTCGTTGTTTACTTCCCCTAAAAGTATCTAAAGTCTATGCCGATTGAACCACTAACACCTGACGTTAAATTTGTAACAAAGGAGGAGCCGAGGCTTTTAACCTGATAAACAGGACGCAAGCAAAATTAGAATGGATGGATCTATTCCAATGTATCTAATTACGAGGTCATCCACAAAGCAAAAATTGCCGTCTGATCATACAATTTACTCTAGACATAATTGTGAAATGCCGCTCACTGCAACGTCAAGATGATAATTCAAATTACCCCAACTATCCTCAGCCTCCAATATCGGGGGAAATAGAGTTTCTCAGAACTGGGTTTTGGTTTTAATTATGGCAAAGCACGCAAGAGTTATCTGCCTAAGGGCAGGGATGCCTTCGTGGAGGAGTTTCTAAGGGAAACTGGCTCAACTTTCACGCAGGGAAAAGTACGAAAACAATAATGCAGCCAGCCCGTCCGCTTGGAATCGAGCTGAGTTCGTAACTACTAGTGTTTAGCGACTTCACCGCCCGGCCGCTGGTGGGCAGAATTTGTCAGAGTTTCTCTACAAAAACATCCACCTCTAGTACCGACTCTCCCATTACAGAGCCAAATTAATTGCCGCAAGCCAGTTTTTATTTAAAATGAAATACTTCAAATTTTTTAATATTCTTTTATACATTTTTCACACTTTTAAAGTTTAAATCTGAGTAAATACTGCTGCATGAAGTTTCATTTATAATTCTGTTTCATTTATAATTATTTTTAATTCTGTGTAAATAATATACACGGTGTCCATAAAAATCATTATCTCGACTATTTTCGCAAACGTTAGTCGTAGACATGTACTTCCTGCTACAAAAAATTTTTAAATGACTCAGAGATTAATGTTTTCGTATTTTTAAATTTAAAATAAAGTCGCCTAAGATACGAAATCTAACTTTTTGTACGTTTTTTTGGTCCCTATACTCACATTTAGTAAAATTTAGCACTCGTTCTAAAAAATAAAATACAAAAAAGTTTGAAAACCATACCACAAGAATTGACCTAGACAATTAATTTCAAAATTTGTGACGTTTGACGTAATTTGAATTTACATTGAGAGGTCGATGAATAAATAAATTAAAATAATACGAGGTTGATTCCGCCCCCCAAATGCCATTCAATGATTTTTCATTTTTGATTTTCTAGTGCTTTTATTTATATTTTGTTACATATTAAATGTCGAAAGAATTTTCACGCAAGTAATTTATAAGTTTTCAAAGTAAAAAAATGCGTCATTAATATTCTCATAAAGTTTTATTTCTTTAGAAACGTAACTTGGTAATTGTAAAAAATTCATTAAAATAATTAAAGTACGATTATACTTCATTTTTAATTAATGCAAATAATATTACGAGTTGACTACGTGCCAGTGCTGAGACCTGCCAGTATTTTCTAGAATACGAATTCTGCAGGATTTTTATGAATAAGATCTTCATACCGGGGGGGGGAAGTAAAGTATATTGATCAAAATATTTTTCACAATAATTTGCATAGAAAGGCTCAGCGCGTAATCATTCAACACCAGAAACACTTTTTTAAACGATATTTTATTTTTACATACGTATAAATGCAAACATTTCGCTCTTCATTTTGTGTACGACTAAATATGATTCTCGATATCAGTATCATAGTCAATTTTTGTCGTACTTATTGCGTTTCATTTTGTATAACGAATACAAAATTTTCCCAAATATTTATGAAGTATAGGGGCCGGAAAAATGCGTGTAAAATGTTAGATTTAGTAAGTTTTTCAAAATTAACTCCTTTAAATTTAAAAATGCCGTAGCATAAATATTTGCTTCATTTAAAACATTTTTGTATTTGAAAGTATTTGTCTACAACCATTAGTTGCAAAAATAAAGGCTGGGTAATGATATTTGGGGACATGGTGTATAATAACAGTAATAGTATAATAATATAATAATATATATAGTAATAGTATAATAATGTATAATAATATACACTAAATTAAGGA
>KK113341.1:255334-306125 GCA_000611955.2 Stegodyphus mimosarum | reverse complement strand
GATCTGTAATTTGTAAATTTGAAGCTATAATAAAATGCTTTGTTTTAAATTTTCTTCTGAGTTCTTTATTATTTCTTTAAATGACTAAGACGGGATAATACATTACCTGATTGTATATATGGAGCCAGAAGATAGATTTGAGGGACGCAAGTCCCATGCAAGAGATATTTATGAGAAATATAAAACAAAATTCTAATGTATAGATTTCAAGAATAAATCTCTATTATAACTACTTACGTTAAATAAAAATGTTAGCAAAAAGAAGAGAATGTTTTTAGTTTTAAGCTAATCTCTAATTCTGTAAACTATAACGCTTTACTAAGAAACGGACTTCAGTTTCACCGAACTAAAGGTAATCAACCGAATTTGAGAAAACCAGCATTTTTAGGTACTTCTTTTCTAAAAGTTTCGTTATTTCTTCTCATTTCATGTTGATGATATCATCAATCTTCGAAACTGAAGTGCATTCTAAAATTAGATTAAAAAGTCGACAGGTTAATGATATACCCGAGAAGAACAGAAATTAATCAAAATTAAATGAACGGAATCCATAAATTTTCCCTTTCAGAATGCTTGGTTTAATTTATAACTGTTGTTTAAACTTGCCTACTAAAAATTTTTTTTTTAATTTTTAGCTTTATTTTGGAAGAATATTTTTAACCTGAAACTGTTGTAAATGAGGTTCCATTAGAGCTTTGTGATATGAAGTTTCAATATTTTTCATCCCTTTTTTTAGACCAGTTGCATTTTTTTCTTTCTTAAAGCACAGTTTACTAGCGTATGCTACAGGTACTTATTTATCAACAGAATAGACTTTCTTTTTGAATTTAAGAAGTTTCAAGGATATTTTCGTGATAGTCCTAACCCAAGCAAAAAATAAATAAAATTTCCAGTAATCTTAAAGGAAACTCTAAACATCACTCTGCATTAATCATTATTATCAACACCAGACGTTTACTCCATTTTATTTTTTCTCGATCCCATTTAAATATGTTTTTACTGAATCTCATTCCAAAACTATGCCTTTAATACACTAAACAGAAAAACATTTCTTTAGCTATAAGATCTTTTTTAATTTTGTGAAACTTTCGATTGGTGATCTTCTTTGAAAAAATAGCTTCGTGTAAATTTTGGTATCATGACTTTTCTTACATTTCAGAATCTCTCTTCTATTATTATCAGTAATATGTTGTTATCTTCCATTATTATCAGTAACTTGTTGTTGTTATAGTTGCGAAATGCGCTGCTGCGGTGAGATAGCTTCCCCAAAAATCAAGCTTGGGGTTGCCAGATTTGGTGCGAAATCCCCCATTTGGCGATATTTGGCGACAAAATTGGTAATACGCCGCAGACGGAGCGAGAAAATTCTCGAACGCATTTGTTAGCGGTTTTCTCGGGAATATTCTCGAAGGTAGGTTAAAGCTATACACTGCCTGTCCTGGGAGAGAGTGTGTGTCTTGAGTTCAGAGATTAGCTTCAGAGCAGTCTACCTAGTCTGGAGCTGAAGTTTAGTGTTTTGCCGTGAAGCTATCTTTACCCTTATAGCCTGAAGCCTGTGTTGCTGAGTGTTTTAGCGTGTTTGTCGTAGTTTATCGACGAGTGTGAATATGTCTTTTAAATAGACGTGTATAAGGAGGTGCCTACTGGCGAATACATTGTGCTCTGATTTTTCATCAAGTGTTTATCATCAATTACTCTAAATCCACGAACCCGTAGAACACAATATTATTATCAATAGCCTGTTATCAATTTGCTACTAGTCTCGGTAACTGTTGTAATTCCTCTTTAAAGTTTCCATACATAAAAAAATTCTCCTAATTACCTTGTGGGGTTTGACTTATTTAGTTCTAAAGTTTAAACTTAGATCCCCACGAACACTAACAAGCGAATAATCGCTTAAGTGTATTAAAGAGTTAAGGGCTTAAAGAGGGTTTACAACCCTTTATTTTTCAGTATATTTACAATCAATTCCTACTTGGAACTTTACACAAAGCCTCCACTCGGGCTTGAACTTAAAATAATAAGAATTTAATCTAAACTAGCTTAACTAATTAGAATAAGATAGGAAAGATACAAAAATAACTGTTAATAAACTTAGGATAAACCTTACAACCTTAAATATTCAGATTAGCAAAATAGTTTCCAAGTATTTATTAATATGTTATATATATCGCTTTAACTGGACCGATATGTTTAAATTCCTTTTATATCATTGTAATTCTACAGTACTGAGTACAAATATAAAAGCGTAAGGTTATTAAAAATTAAATTAGTTTATAAATTACTAACAGCATAGTTATTGCTATGAAAAGCTTAAATTACAGCAGACAGGAGAAAAAAGTACATTTAGAAAAGCGGTGTATATTCAAATTAATCCGCAAGTAAACTTTCATTTCGTTTGAAGCAGCATTTCTCAATCTGTGGTCAGTAATCTGCATGTAACCTCCGAAGCCTGTGCTTGCGGCCCTCAAAATTTAGCAAAAGGACGAAATATTAAATGCAAATTAATTGCCTATACAACATTACAGTTGAAAATCTATAGTGAGGTATAAAGTATCTGAACATTATGCATGGCATTAGTCTATCAGGTTTTCTCTCAAAACCGACTTTTTATGAAATTTATTACCTGTTGCCCTGTGTACAGATTTCCCACAGTTTCAGCAATAAAAGAGGGACTAAAGACACTTTTACTGCGGCAATACTTACTAACATATATCCAAATATAAAACAGTTATACAAGACCATTTTTAAGTTTTCTAGAACGTTGATCGGCACATTACTCAGTAATTTTAAACACAACAGATATATAACCCCATCAAATGAACAACACAGAAAGAGAAAACGAAATTCTAAGATAAAAGCTTTGAAAACAGTGGATATAAATAAAAAAAAGGTTTATAAACTTTTATGAGTATAGACGATTTCAAAAACTGAAGAAATGTTTCAGATATTTTTAGCTAAAGGAGATATAAAAGAATAGATTTTCCTAAAGCATTTGCTTTATAAATTGTTACTTCTTTATGCCTTAAAAGCAGTATTCTTATTCTTCGAAAAACAAATCTGATGTGTACACCACATAACCTCTTTGTACGGAATATTAAGTTATGTGCAATTTTTCCCACATTTCATTTAAACTTCTTTCCTCGAATTTTATTAGAGATATATTTCTCATTCAAATAATTCAGTTCTCATTTCGCAACAAGGCAAAAAATGCAAAAAAACTCAAGATATTTTCATTAAAAATTGAAAGATATAGAGAAATATAAAACACCAAGTACAGTTAAAACAATGAAAAACCAATTTTTACAATTAAAATTAGAGTTTCTACGCAAAAATAAGGAATTCGGCCAGCGGGCAAAAAAGCAGATTTTTCGGTGCACAAAACTGAAAGGTTTACCTTTGGTCTCACTCTGCAAAAAGAAATTCAAGGCGTAGAAACTGACTTAATTAGTTGTGGATGCTATGCTAAGTCAATATATGGGATAATTTCATAACTTAAATGGTAATTCCAGAAGGATTAAGCATGATTTTATTTGCAATAATAAAAGTTATCTTCGTTGATGCGCAGCTTAGTTTCTCGAGATTGGCAACAAATCCACTATTCTGCGAAGTTTCAAATGTAAACAAATATGACTGATATGTTAAAAACATTAGGCTTAGCCGCACTGAAACAACTTTCAAATTCTTGATAATTGTACTACATTGCATTTATGTTACGTACAGGCCTAAAACTTTAACCGGAAGATAAGAGCAACATAATTCAATCATTTTTAAACCAAAACATGCACACTTTCCCAACATATAAGAAAAAATACTGAGCTCACGGAGGCGAGTAACAGAGTGAGTATATATATATTTATATACTTTTGGTGCGACCGATTGCCACCAAAAAACAAGGTGCACATCTACATGCTATAGCAGACATATATACAAAATGTCAACGTTCTAAGGCTACTCGTTTGGGAGTACATATATACATATGTACGTACATATCTACGTACATACGTACACACGCCACAAAAAAAACCGCTCCTGAATCCATTTTAAGTCACTTTTATAATTCGTTTGGGGAAAAGGAGTTCTTGCTGTACTTACGTACAAATGTCACGCAAAAACATCGTTAAATTGTATTCGATAGCGGTCAACGCGGATATTTTCGTTGAAGTATGGTAACCGGAATTTTTTCTGATTACAATACTTTACTTCGTACAAGGAAGTAATATGGAAAATTTAGTTCTACGAATTTTTTTCACTTTCCATCATGTAACAAATATGAAATCGAATTTACTTATGCTGATAAATGGCTAGGTATATTTATATAGCTTATTCTCTAATTATTTCAAAGTTCTGATCAACAGTCTTTAATTATTTGCTTATGTTACAATGCATTGCACAGTACGTGATAAGAAATGCACCATTCTAGCGATACCTTGGTGCAGAGTAAAGGTTATCAAATATGATATAAAATGAAACTAGTCTAAAGCTAATTCATTTAAAGAATAGGTAATTGCTTTCTTCTGCGTTTCATACGATATTGAATAAAACGCTATATTGGACGAATTCCAAGTACTTTTATGAGAAATCTACAGAGAAAAGACTTTGAAACAGGCCTCATAAATTCACAAAGAAATTTTAATTTTACTGCCCGAAAGATTAAGTGTCACGCCATTTTTCATCTTGAAAAATGCCTAATTATATCCGTCCTTTTACAGCAAGAAACCAAAAAACCAAAAATTTGACTATAAATAACTTCTAATTTAAACCTGCTATTACAGAATAAAATTTAAAAGTGAAACGTAACAGTATTTATAATCTAGAATAACTCAATCTAATCGTCTGGCGGAAAACTATGCATCGCATTTTATGAAAGGAAGTGACTCGTGTAAAATATGCTTTGTAAATGTTATTTATTACATATATGTTGCCGATAAAATGCATAATGTATCTCTTTCGTTGGCTAATTTATGCTTCTTTATTTTAGTTTTTTCAAACTAATTTTCATATCTGATTTGGGGAAGGAAAAAAGAAAGATAAAAGGAACTAAACTATTGCCATATTGATATAGTCTGTAGTTATATTTAAAATATTTTGATCGCATTCCTTCGAAACAAAAAACAAATTAATTTTTTCAGTTTAAAATTTTAATTAATTTTTAATCATAAAATAAAAGCATAATTATGTGTATATAAAATACAAACTAAATTTTCTTATTAAATACTGCATAAAAACTATTTTCCCTATCACAAAAAAAATAAATAAAATAAAATAAAAAATTTGAACTGTACTCATTATATACATTTAATGGACTGTACACTGCGCAAAATAAAAAAAATGGTACAGTTCTATATCTTCAGTTCTACTGTGCCGATTGACAAAATTCAAATTGCTTTTTCCGTGTCTTGAAACCAGACCCAAAATATATATTAGATTAACATATAGCATTGTTCTAACATAGGTATTTTGACACAAAATCAGACTTTTTCTGAAATAACATATCACGTTTTTTCGATATTTCGATTCTAAGACTCAAATTATGCCCAGATATTAAATTATGTAAGAAATTTATGCAGAAATTTGAAAATTTATCTTGGCGCATTTTTTCAGTTTGTCATAAAAATAATTCATTTTAAGAACTTCTTAATTTATAGCAACCTATTTTCCTTTTCTCTTTATCATTGCCTAAGAGAGGGGAAAAATTCATTGTTCATGCTTTCAAAAAATTTTAACAAGATGCGTATATCACATTTTCGTTATTATCGCTTATAATAAATACGCTAAATTTCAAAACGCGTAAAATTGACGTATATCTTAGGAAATTTTGAATGAAAAACTAATTTTTCGTAGGTATACTTAGAAATACATCTCCTTTAAGGTTATTGCAAACATTTTTTGTAGGTTATAATTCAAAATTTTTTTCGAGAAATTTATAGAAATTATTTTAAAATGCAAATTTTAAGAATAAACATAAAAAATTGGTGAATTTTATTTGGAATGAACTTAAATTTTGAGATGTGAAAGGAAGAATCAAATAAGTTTAATTAAAAAAGATATATTAATAAATATAAATCAAATTCAAGTTTCGTTTTAAAAATGAAGGTACACTGCGAAAACAAATGGAACAGTTCTATAATTCCCGTTCTATTGGGCCGATTGACGAAATTCAATTTGCGTTTTTCATGTCTCGAAAGCGCGAATTCGGATTAAATTTATATATAGCATTTATACATTGTTATAACATAGGTATTTTGACACAAAATCGGACTTTTTCTGAAATGACACAGCAATTTTTTTTCATATTTCGATTCTACGACTCAAATTATGCCTAAATATTAAATTTTGTAAAATTTGGTGCGACATTTACGGAGAAATTCGAAAATGTATTTTGGTGCATTTTTTTTTTTCAGTTTGCGTTAAGAATAATTCCCTTCGCGAACTTCTTAATATATGGCAACCTGTTTTCCTTTTTGCATTGTGCACGAGGGGGGAAAATGTCGCATCGTTCCTTCTTTAAAATACTAATTTTAAGAAAGTGCTTAAACCACATTTGGCGTTATTATCGCTTATAACAAAAAAGCCAAATTTCAAAGCTCGCCAATATGTATATTCACATATATCTTCGGAAATTTTGAATAAAAAACTGTTATTTTTTGCAGGTATGCTTAGAAATACATCTACTTTAAGATGGTAGTAAACATTTTATAGATTGCAATCCAAACGTTTTTCGAAAAATTTAAAGTTTTAGAATAAATCATAAAAAATGGGCGAATTTTATTCGAAATATGAAAGGAAGAATCAAATTAGTTTAATAACAAAAAAGACAGATTAATAAATGTGTACCAAATTCAATTAGCATTGAGGAACTAATATTTGGAGAGCTAATGTTTTAAAAACTACTCGCGCGATTTTTACAAAACTCACGTCATTTTAGAAAACGTCCGATTTTGTATCTAAATACCTATAGCGAACAGTACTATATATAAATCTAATACATATCCTAAATCGCACTTTCGAGACATGAAAAACGCAAGTTTCATTTCGTCAATCGTCTCAGTAGAATAGGAGATATAGAACTGCCGTTTTTTTTTTCTCGCGCAATCTACTTTGCTTCATTACACTCTTCGTTCGCCACCCACGTTATGAGGAAACTGTTAGGTAAAAAAGTGTAAACAAAGAGTATAGGGATCTCAAGAAAGAGCAATATTTAATAATAATTAGCCGTAGGTTTGTAAACATGTTACAAGCGATAATAATATTTCAGATCTGAAGTTGTGTCAAAATACTTAAATATTGAAATGAAATGCATTTGGATAGGACTTTTGAAACTGTTTTACTACTACAGACATAACTCTATATGTTATTGTTCTCACAATGTCATAGAACTGGTAACGGAAGTTGGAAACACCAGCTTTTGGACGTCATATTTGATAGCTAGACAGGCGTACTCTATGTTTCTCTCTGAGTTAAAACCCACTTCACACTGTGGTTTGGCAAGGAAATGCAAAGGAATAATACTGGGCGGGATGTTGCAAATAAAAAGACTGCATATTGGTATATTGAAGCAGAAAACAATACTCCGGTGTGAAAATGGAGGCTGGACTGGAGATGACTGTGAAGATTCAAGCAAAGCTATGCTAATGAGGCTTTGCGTTACGAAGGCAAGTGGTTTGGTTTGGCAAACCAAACCATTTTTCATCAGTTCATTTAGGAAACGTACGCATGTAAAGATAATTTGTTCAAGTAAGATTAAGGCGAAAATAAAAACAAGCAGTTTATCTTATCAATGATCCAGTCCTGGAAATAAAAATATCCCTTAGTAACAATTCCAGACGCAAAAAATAAGTCGAACAATCGTTGAGTCCAATACTCGAACATTCAGTAAAGAGAAAAAGAAGGTCTACAGAAACGATGATTTGTGGAATAGGTTATCAAAAGCTTTATATTTCATGTATTTTAAACCGGTGGGAGCAAGGACTCAAGGATTGTCATATGGATGTGTTAGGATTTCTCAAAATACTGTCAAAAAGCATATCAGTGGGTACAAATGCGAAGTTCATCCGTTAACTGTGCAGTCTCTGGAATTATATAAAACTCCGCTGAATTTTAAGCAGGAAATTAAGCGAATTTTTCGGAAAATAAGCTGCTCACTTGAAGGAATGATCTAAAATTTACACATAATGAACTGGATTGAAGGAATACCATAACAATAGGAGAAGACAATGCATTTATGTTGCTTATGAAACGAAGATACAACATCCGTAAAAAAATTACAATTAGTCTTCTGGAGAAGAAGTAAAAGAAAGTTTATTTCAGCAAACTCATAAATTGCTCACTTCCTGTATTAGCTACCTTTTCAATCAGAAGAATTCTGCCAAAGAAAAATACCTGCGCTTCTACCCTGAAAGATAAATCCAGATTTAACAAGTAAACGACTAGATACTAATTAATTCAGATTTGTTTTCTTTACCTAAACATATACGATTTCCTCCGTCCGATTCGTAAAAAAACCATTAAAACATAGCAGTGCTTCTTCTGAAACTTTAAATTGGAGAATTCGGATAAAATGCTATAATAAACTTATTTTAATTATATTTCAGATAAATTGGAAGAAGATATCTGTATAACTACTGCTTTATTTATCAGCATTTAATAATTTTAAAACAGAAAGCGTGTATTAGTATTTCCTTTAATACATAAAAGCTTTCGAGACTAAATGAATGCTTTTCAAATGCTGTATACATAAGTTTAAATACTTTTTTAATTTAAATAGGAATAAACAAGTACTTTGGAATTCAGTTTAGAGAATAATTAAACCGATTACGTTTGCACTGAATTAAATTAAAACCAAAGATAGGAAAAGCTAACTCTATTTTGAAATAATTATGAACTTAGTTAACATGATACAACAGTGTTTATATAAAAAAGGTTTTATAGTGAACAAAACACGAGAAGATATACTTAATTAAAAGCACTGAATGTTTGAAAACTTCCTTTGTCAGCTTTGAAACTTAATGACTAAATCACGAATAAAAAACAGCAAAACGAGACTATGAACAAAAATAAATAAACACGTTTCTGTAACAAAGGACAGCACTAATTCCTGAAAACAATTATGTTCGCATTCTAATAAAAATGTTGTAAACTGTTACTTTCTTTTGTTTAGATCATTTAAATGTTCCAAACTGCATAGCATTTTAAATGCTTACCCAGTTAAAGATATCAGTAACAATCGAGCTATTCAAAATTGGAAATAATTAATTAATGAAGCAACTAAGCTGAGTTTAAAATTTTTAAAAATAATGCGATATCTAATACTTATCAAAAACATAAATTAAAGATAGAAATACAGTTTTTGAAGTTAACGGATTAAGTAAAATGTACGAGAACTATGGGACAAGTAGAAAGTTGCCTGGAGGACTTCTAGGAACACATGTTGCTTATTACAGTGCGCAAGAATATATTCTGTGATGGTAAGTGATTTATCTACCAATCAGTTTTCAAGCAAAAGAATGGAAGATTATGTTCGATACAATTACGCCAAAGAGTTATATAGTTACAAATTAGTCAGTGGCTTTTTTATCAATTAAAAAAGTGCTGACAACTAGTCACGTTTACTTGAGTTCGCAGCAGCTACAGGAAAATGAAATATTTTGGCACGGAGTTCTTTAAATTAGTGTAGAGTTGAAGATTTCAGAAGAACAGCTAGCATGCCCAATGTTCTTGGACATTCTATTTCCTATAACTCTCAATCAGACAGCAGCTTTTACCGTGAGATCATCTTTACTACAAAAACAATCATTAGCATTTTGTATTTGTACTATTTTAATGCAGAACTTTTCAAACCTAATTAACTCTTTCGACTCCCTACACTTCAGAAGAATTCTCGTCTTTTCCTTTACCAGAAGACTCCAGTACCATAAACAAGAAGTAAAACTTAGCTAAAAGATTTATTCAAAAATCGTGTCTTACAGAGTACTGCATTCGTGTTAGTAAGCACTTCTGTTTGCTTTGCATTCCTGTTTCGGGTTTCAAAAATTCAAATATTTAAAGATACGAAATATACACTAAGCAGCTAAAACATTATGCCCACCTATGCAATAACGCGTTGCGCTACCTTTGGCCTGCAAAACAGCTGTAACTCGTCTTTGCATGGATAACAAAAGTTGTTGATAGACGTCTGGAGACAGGTTGTGCCAAATGTATAAGCAGCGGTCAACTAAAGCTGAGGTTTTCCGATATGAAAGTGTTTTAGCTCTGCGCTGCCTCTTTATAATATTCCAAATGTGCTCTATCGGGCTAAGATCTGGCGACTTATGTGGCAGAACATTAATTGGAATACCTTAAGTTCCTCGAACCACTCCAACACAGTTCAAGGTTGGGTTGTTGGGTTGTTGTTGTCCGGCTGGAAGATTCCATTTCCAGTTGGAAAAAATAGACCTCATGTAAGGATGCAACTGATGAGAAGTTATGTTCAGATAGTTCGCAGCTTTCATAATCTCTTCCACTACATCTAAAGGTCCCAGATCCACCCATCAGAACGTTACCTAAAGCATAATACCGCCACCACCAGACAATTTATGAAGAAGGAACAGTAACTGCTCGCCTAGAAGATGGCGTACCCTTACACGACAGTTGACGTGATGAATAATGAATCGTGATTCATCCGACCAGACAACTCTTTCATGGTCCAGTCTCGAAGTTTCCTGGCCCATTGTAAGCGTAGTTGACAATGACGCTTGGTCAACAAAGGCATAAGAGTGAGACGTCTGCTGTGCAGTCCCATATCCAACAGTGTGGCGCTGAACTATGTGTTCCGAAACATTTGCACTCGAACTGCATTGCATTGTATTGCTGAGCCGCTGTCTGACGCCTATTTTGATGTACCAAACGGGAGAGTCTTCCCCTTTCTTTTTCTTTGATGATGCGTGGACGTATAACACCTTGACGTCCACTGCTGGTTTCACTATCATTTAGCTACTTCGTATTGATACTAATAATAGCAGATCGGGAAAAACCTGCCAGTCGTGTAGTTTCGCAGATACTCTTTCCGAGGTTTTCAACCATTACAATCTGCGCTCTGCCAAATTAGATCAGCTGCTTTTCCCATCACTTGCAAAACGTAAGTGCAAGAATGAATCCAACAGCAGTTAAATACCATTCTCACTTGATCACGTACCCTCCGCGTCATCCAGAAGTTTACTGAAAAATGTAAGGATGGTCATCATTTTTTGGCTCGTCAGTCTAGAAGATAAATTTCAACTCCTACCAATCCGGTATCGGTTATTGTGGATTCTACTTTGTGAGTTAATAATTAAGAAAGTCCCTCAGCAATGCCCAGACTGGTGCAAGAGTGAATTATAAATAACCGGATTCTCGCACCTTTACAACAACTCTTGGTCTAAATACACATTCGTTTGTTGTTTAAATTCAGCTTAATTTGCATTCTGCTGATGATTGATGATAGCAAAAGAAAGAACACAAAAAATGAACCAAAAGCATAAAGTGTTTGATAAAATGAACTTTGCAAACGGTGGTTAAAAAATAGGCAAAGTATCGTGCACTTTAAATCGTTATTAATGTAGGAGAAATTTAACTTGCATTTTGAAAGAGAAACATAAATAATAAGACATATTATTCAAGGTTCTACTACTTATATTCAAAATATGAAGAAAAGAGGTATAAGGAAATTTAAAAGTACTAGGATTCTTTCACTCCTTCTGTTTGTTGGTGAAAAACCGAAAGGAAAAATAAAATTTTAAAAATATTCTAATATAATCCTTTAATTCACTATTGACAGGATACATTTGAAATTGAACACATTAATTAAATTTGATAAAATTTGATGAGGGAAAATTTTAGTGAATATTTAAGGATATCCAGTCTAAATGTTCCCTTATCAAAACAAAAATTTCACGAATGGTTAAGGTAAACAAACAGCGATTAATTATAGAACATTTTTCCTCCCCTTATTTTGAGATTTGTGCCCTAATATGAAATTTTAAAATATTCTATTGACAAAGGTATACTGAAGGCTTGTTTAAATGCATTATAAATTCTGCATGAATTAAAATCTGAAATAATCTTTAAAAACTGAGCAACGCATTTTATAACGATAGAAAACATAGTTCTAAAGTAGAATTTTTGTAGTTTTACTTTGAAATTTTAGCCTCTGAAGAGGAATTTGCAAAAAATCCGAGCAATTTTGTAAGAAAAATGGAATAATGATAATATCATTGTTTTTAATAGTTTGTAACAGTAAGGTATTTCTCCCGCCTTCTTAGCATGCCTTCGTGGTGTAGTGGTCAGCACTCTCGGCGCGTATTCAAGAGGTCCGTGGTTCGAGTCCCGGCGAGGGCTTTGCTCATTTCTTAGATTTCCATTTTTTCGAAAAATTCTAAAATGATTCTCTAGTGGCGCCCGAACTAAAAAATGTCATTGATGATGATTCTGCATAACCAATATTTCGCGATTGAGTACCCTAATCTCCAGTCGCCCTTTAAAAGGAGGGATATATAGATATTTCTCCCGTCTTCTTAGCATGCCTTCGTGGTCTAGTGGTCAGCATACTCGGCGCGTATTCGGGAGGTCCGTGGTTCAAGTCCCGGCGATGGCATTGCTCATTTTTCACGTCTCCTACTTTGAAATACCTTAATGACTCTGCAGTGGTGCCCGAACTAAAAAAAAAGGTGGTGCATGATGATTTTCTACCACCATTATTTGGCAACTGGCTCCCCTAATCCCCAGTTGACCTTTAAAAGCGCGAGTATGTAAGTTATTTCTCCCGCCTTCTTAGCTTGCCTTCATGGTGTAATGGCCAGCACACTCGGCGCGTATTGTTCGTTGTTCGAGTCCCGGAGAGGGCATTGCTCATTTTTCATGTCTCTTGCTTTCAAAAAATACCTAATATTTCTACAACAGTAATTAGCGTTATTCATAAAATTAAAACAAAACTGCTGCTGAAGATTTGATCAAAAGGAAGCGGCCTACTGAACAAGGTCTACCCATAGAAAATCGAGTTTTTGAATATTGGTAAACTGTGAAGGGCAAACTTTAAAAACATTGAAAGCAGAGGGACATAGAAAAGCCTTTTAATGTTTACCATATTAATTAGATTCAGTGAATTACTATTAGTATAATAGATTAGCTATACATTAAAAGACCTGAGGTAATTTATTAGTGGCAATAAAATTTATTCGTCTGTTAGAAAATACAGCTACGGAATGAAATTAAGAATTCAAATTCAAAGAGTAAACAGGAACCATTGGAGAGTTCAACAAAATGGAGGTAAAATACACAAGACCCAAACAAAACCAAAACAGGTTTTTAAGCAATTTGTTCTCAAGACACATATAAATTTCAGCATGAATAGAAATGAGTGGTTTCCTGTTGATAACCTCTGTATAGTTACCGATAATAATTTCATTACATAATAAACTGTGTCTGATTCAGTAACGAGAAAAAGAAACAATTTCCGAATCTATCTGCAATCAGAGTACGGTAAACCGAATTCTCGAAATCTGATTTTATGGCATCTAAGCGTTTCCTCAGCTGAAACTTCAGTAAATATTGATTTACCTTCAGAAGAGAACATAAAGCAATTGTGGAGAGAAACATTGAGCTCACCGAGAAATTCAAATGAATTTTTCAAAGTGTTAATATCTCTGAGGAATAACGGAGGAAAATCTGGTGGCTAAATATTTGGCTAATGGATATGAAGCGATTTCTAAATTAGAGACAATGGAACTATGTAGAATGCTTATTTTATGAACACTAGGAAGGGCATAAAGCCAAGCATAATAAGTGACAGCTAAAGATTTCCGGTATGAAAAGGAAGAGAGATTTCACAGCAATTTAATATCAAAGACATCAAAAAATGAAGAGGTTTCTCACCGTAGATTATTATGGAATATTATTCGTGTCCCTAGTTCCATCAGCAGGCGAATTGTTGGCCCTAGCTGAGATCTGACTACTGTGATCTGTTCAGATATCTGTATTTGAATTTCAAGAAATTTCTCACAAAGTTATTTTCAATTTTTATGTCAAACAAAACCTGAACGAATTATTACTGAATTGAACGCTGCAATAATTTGGCTGATGGATTTTTGCTTCAAATATTTTTATTTTGTGGTTAAATGAATCTAGTTTTGGAACAGAGGACTTGAAATTGTGTGGAAAAGGGAAGTTAAGCATTCTTTTGAGCTTTTCACAGAATAACTATTCAAACATTAATTTTCAAAAAGATTATTTATTGTCGGTAGATTATAAAACTAAATCAAGTTGATTGGAAGTTAGAAGAAAGCATTTCTATCGCAGTGACAAACAATTTGGGTTTCAGACAAAATTTATATCATGGTAGCAAAATTGGATGATGAATTAACAACTTTTGACTCAAGATGATATTGTCCATGATATTCGTGCTCATTTTCGGGTGACATTTACCAGTGATTCTAAAAACACAAAGAAGAAAGTTATAATTTAATTACAGAATGGTTTTAAAATGTCAAATAGAAGATTTAAGATTGCACTTAATATGGAAAAAGAAATGAAAATTTTCATTTATATTAAAGCAAAAAGAATGTGGCTCTAAATTTTTGTACATCTAACACCTAACGTACGAAAACAATTGGTAAGAAAAGTATCTCAATAAAAGAAAAAATCTGATGTGACTTCCATAACTTCCTGACATGACTTCCTTGTACGGAGTATTAAATTATATGCATTTTTTCCTGCATTTCATTTAAACTTATGTCCTCGAATTTCATTAGAAATATACCTCTCATTCAATTAACTCACTTCGTGACAAGGCAAAATACATAAAATCTTAAAAGAGCTTTATTGAAAATTTAAACATATAGAAAAATATAAAACACGAACACATTTAAAACAATTTAAAGAACAATTTTTAAAATTAAAATTAGAGTTGCTGCGCAAAAACAAGCAAGAACGCACTTTTCTCGGTGGACAAAACTGAAAGTTTACTTTTGGTCTCATTCGGCAAAAAGACACTGAAGGCGTAGAAAATGGTTTGTTGTGGACGCTATGTTGAGTCGATATATTGGATCATTCAGTAACTTAAATTATAATTCTAGAATGAATTAAGCATGCTTTAATTCACAATAATAAACGAAGACGTTATCTTTGTTGATGCAAGCTTATTTTCTCTAGACTCCAAAAAATCCACTATTTTGCTAAATTTCAAATGTAAACAATATGGCGGTTATGGTAAAAAATTAGGCTTAGCCGGACTTCAACGACTTTTAAATTGTTGATAATTCTACGACTATTGCATGCAGGTTAACTAAAGTCATAAGCACTTTAACCGGAAGATAAGAACAACATAATTCAATCATTTTTACAGCAAAAAAATGTACAATTTACCGATATATATGAATAAAAAAACTGAGCTGACGGAGCTGATTAATAGAGTATGTACATATGTATAAAGTATATATATTTATATACTTTTGGGGCAACCGATTGCCATGAAAAAGGGAGGTGCACAACTACGTGCTATAGCAGCCCGTTATACAAAATTTCAGCGTTCTAAAGTCACTCGCTTTTGAGTTATGTGGGATACATACATACGCATGTGTACGTACGGGTGCTACGAAAATATTTCTTCTGAATCTATTTTAAATCAGTTTTATAATTTGGTTGGAGAAAAAGAGTCATTTATTCTGTCCTTACGTACAGATGTCACGCAAAAACATCGTTAAATTGCATTCGATAAGCGGTCAAAATGGATATTTTCATTGAAATATGATACTTGGAATTTTTTGTGATTACAATGCTTCGTTTACGTCGTACTAGGAAGTAAACAGATCTGCCACCAGAACGCATCATTCACAAGTGCACATCAGTATCGTCAGTGAGTGAGGAGTTTTAAAAATTGATTGATGAGCTTCTGTTCTTCTCGTGGCGCTGAATCTTTGAAACTGTGGGTATGACCGCATGTCCCTGTTTACGTTTTATTTTTCATTTGTTTCGCAGTTATAAGTGCATGGCATATAAATGCTGCTGTCATTTTTGTTGAAAATCTCGCATTGCTTTCATTTTATAAATTTATTTAATCTCGCGAAACGTATTAAGCACTGCATTATTCGGATTAATGTTCCTGGTATATTATCGTTCTTTATATCGAGAAAATGACTCAAGCTGCGATTAGCATTGAATATTATGCATTTAGCAACACTTGTGGATTAAGGGAATTTAGATGCATAATTTTTTTATTCAGCTGAGAATAACTGGGAGCGTTAAAATAAATCTATTATTTTCTTATCTCAATGCTTCCATTCCTTTGATTTGGAAAGTGTAAGATTCAAAATATATATTGTGAATGATGTGATTACACCTATAGTTAACATTTAAAGTTATATGTGAATAAATTAAGTATATTCGCGGTGAATAAAATAAATTCATTCTGTTTGAAGAGCATTTCTTGTGCAGACAATACATTTAAGAGTGAATAGTTATTAACATAACATTTAGCACAATAAATGCGTAATGAATACAAATTAGGGAAGTTCACTTTGAGCAAAACTGTATATTGGCTATTATTATATAACATCTTTTTCATGAAGACTGCAATAAAAAATACTAAGATTGCTACTATTTACACATATAATTATGCTTATATTTGATCTACCATCGCACTGAAAAATTTTTCAAGAAGTGCATCATGATTTAATTATTTTTTACAAGAAATTGAGTGGCAAAACATTTCCAACTATCTTGCTTAAAACGCGGCAATGGTCATGTGAAATGACAGAAATAATATCGGAATCCCATTGGCCCATTCTAGAAGCCACTCCCTCTGTGGCGATATAGATATGCACTTACGAAATATGCCACCAGGACACAACCATCAGAGCTTTGGCTCATATGTAACTCATTTATTTCATAGGGTATACAGGTAGCAGTTTTCGTAATGTAAAAAAAGGCATTGCACCCTCTTTTGTTAGAATTAATCATTAATCACAATTAATAATCAGAATTTACTATGCTTAAATTAAAGACTAGACAACTAATTCGAGTAAAATTATTATTAAGTCATAGGTAAGATATACTTAACTAAAATTATGAATTAAAATCTCATGAAAAATGACACGTTCTTTTTAAATCAGTCAGCCAAACTTCGCTCTGAAAGCGCCAGTACATATTTCCCATCTACTAAATCTGGCATACTGATTGCGCCTTAGGCTTTGAACTTTTTACTAAAAGGCTTAAGTGAATACAATAATATTCTGAATACCAAGAGTTGAAACAGTATCTGTTTGCAAATTATTTTTCTTTTTTTCGTGTCTCCAGATATTTTTCTCGAGATGTTTTGCACAGCGATTACTTTTTAATCTTTTTCAGTTCAATAATAGTAGGAAATTTAAAACTGATTAAATAAACTTCTAATTTCCTGTGTTAATTTCAAGAATTCTGATTGATTATTTCGTTCCAGATGAGAATTTGTATTCTACACTTCAAAATATTCAAGCATTTCTCAAATTTTAGTTAAACTGTAACTTTCTTGGGAAATTAAGTAGGTTCAAACTGAAATGCCTCCAGATGGGATACGATTATCAAATACTCAAGTTTATGCTTATGGATATCTAAATCTGAGTCTAAAATTAGTATACATATTAGATTCGACGAACTTGTTAAAGCGTATTTCAGATAGTCTGATTATAATCTAAACGACCATTAAAATGGTCGACAGTAAATTGAAATCTTTGAATCTGTTTTCCTGCAGTAGTTATACTCTAAGTTCTTTTCCTCTGCAAATAGAAGTTGGATATTGTTGTCAAGCAAAAGTGAAACGTAAATATTTGTTATGAACTTCTGGCATCCACAAGTAATATCGCTTGCCCGCAAATCATCTTCTGCGTTATTACTGTCCATCTGGTATATGTAAAAGATCCATTTCATTCATGTGCTAATACATTTACGTACTGAGATTATGTTACATAGCATAACTCTGGGTACAACTCTACGCCAATAATAATTTTACAGTGTGTTGTATGTATGATAACTTATTTCTGTTTATTCGAAGTTTCAAACATTAAAATATAACTTAGTCATGAAGTTTATAATAACATTAGGTATAATAACAATAAGTATTGGTAGAAAGAAAATATTTTTTTACAATGTGATTTATGGAAAATATATACATTTTCAAAGTCGAGATAAATCTTAATTACAGAATCTGAGGATGACTTCTAAGTGCAAGGAATGAAATGTTTATGCGATGCTATGAATTTCAATTCGCTTACGAGATTGTATTCGTTGATTTTAAGAGTCTTCGACAAATGTATCACAAAACCTTAGTCATTCATAAGAGTAATTTAGAAATTTCTGTTTTTTAAGGTAATTGTTACCTCAGTACTGTATAAAGTATTAAATATCATATTATAAAATGTAAGTAAAGTGTAAAAAAACTATTTCAAATATAATTAAAAAAGCTTTTTTTGAAGACAAATATGAATATGAAAATGTATTTAATTTACTAATTTCATTGGAATAGGTTGTTTTCAAAACATCACATTCAAAGAAACGACAAACCTTTTTGTAACCAAGGTAATGGCAAAATATTAAACTTGGAATCATAGGAACTTTTGAAAATATTCCTGTCTAAAACAAAATTTGAAAAATAAGCAAATTTTAGGCAGAAAGCGCATGCATGCAAAATAATAAAATGTTCATAACTTGTGAATCATAAAACAGTTAAACATAAAAAAAAAGTATGATGGTTTTGTCAGCCTAAGTATGCAATATCCGTAAGGAAAATTTTCTCAGGTGGAATTTTTATCATATGTAAAACAAAAGAACTTTTTCATTCTTTACTTGCTAAGAGCTTAAGGTAATTTATCAAATACTCGTCAGACTATTAGTTTACCTTCAAACAAAACTTTTCATTGTTTGCGCAAATAAAAATTAAATACGTTTTAAAGTAAATGTTCGTGATATGACTAATAATAAAAGTAATTATTATACAAAAAGCAAAACACTGAAAGCTTTCAGATTTTACATTACGCCCAAAGGGACGTTTATTTAACGTTCTGTGTGTTACCTTTATTTATTAAATATCATATTCTTCACACTTAAATCATCAAATTCAATTCAACAGCAATATTGCAAAATAATTTTAAAATGAGCAATGAGCATACCTTTAGAATTTTCGATAGCGCTGGAGATAAGAATGTTTTTTTTTCGGTAGACTGTTGCCATTGCTCGCTTTAAAATCGTTGAGTTTGTTAATAAAGAATTCGTTAAAGTGTTACAAAATAATAAAACAAATTCCAAATTAGGGCTTCCAGATGCCCATATTCGGTGGAAGATTACGTTATTTAAAATTGGATGGCTCTAGGTGACTCGTTGTTTTATCACAATGTGAGAAACTTATATACATTTATGCAAATTCTTCATTAATTAATTCTTTAAATATATTGCAAGGCTCTAGCATTTAGTGGTAGCAATTTGAAAAGTGATACGCCGTTTATAGTGATTCAACGCAAAATGCCAAAACGAAATTAATAGCTCTTTGGGCTAAGAATTCAATAATATTATTTTAAACAAAAGGAAAAATTTCAAGTTCCACAATGCTTCCAATTTTATGAAAAAAATACACCATCTGCCAAATTTACACTTTCATTTCATTATAATTCTGTTAAATTCTGATTTAACACAACCAACAAAAGTCGTAAAATGAAAAAGTCGCAACTAAGATATGCAAACTTTTGAATTCTCTTTCGAAGAAAAAGTAGAAAGTAAGAAATAAAATTCAAGTATCACCAATAATGAAACTTCAGCGGAATTCATTGTGAATTTCTTTATATATATTTAAGGTAAATACTCTAAAAGTGAATGTTTTTTAATATAGAACAATGCTGCAAAAAGGACTTCGTGATTAATTTCGATAAACTCAAAACACTACTAATTGTGACTCATATTACTTCAGAAAGCTTCATTTCTAAATTAAAAAGAAATCTGTTTATAATGGAAATAACAGTTTTCAGCAAACCAGAAATAAATTGCTTGCAGTTTTATTGTCTTTCTCGTTACTGTTTTTAATGAAAGCTTTATCGGAAACGACAAGAGATGAAAAGTATGAATGAAAAATAGACGTCAGCGACAGACATTAGTGATAGCATGAAAGAGTTGCAAGAGTATTTAAAATTAGGAAGAAAATGAAGCATAGATTGGCGTAGAAACTTGCAATTTGGAACGTACTGGTACTCTAAAACATTGCTACGTATTTATGCCTTAATACCTTGATACGCATATGTTTGATGTCCCACCGGAAACACTGCGGCAAAAACATGGCGGACAAAAACGTCGAGGAGAAAACAATGCAAGGCGAAAACGTCGTAGTAAAAAACGTCCTGAGAGAAAAGAAAGCAAAGAGAAAACATCGCAGTTCTAAATCACCGTGGCACAGAATATCGTCGTCGAAAGTAAAGAGATTCAATAGCTTCGCAATTTTAAAACATCGTTGTCGAAAATATCGTGGTAAAAAAATAAAGCACCTACAAATCATCGCATGACGATAACATCGCAGACATGCCTTTTTTTAGGCTCTTACAAATTGTAAACTCATATTCGCATAATGTTGTGAGCGCAAGAAGGAAAAAGGAACATTTCATTTTATGTTTCATAATTTTGAATGAAACTAAAAATTTTTGTTGAAAAAGAAGTTCAGCATTTAAAAACTGAAAATTAATAGAAAATTAATGCAATTTATAGCACTTAATAGAATTTTAAACTTACGTAATTAACTAATAAAGGTCCGAAGCAAAGTAAACTAATCTTTTTTTAATAAAGTTTTACTGATAAATTAACAAACATGAAAGAAAATAATTTGATAATTAATTAAACAATTCTTACGGATATAATCTCATGCAGTTATTTATTTTCCTTTTTCTAAACATTTTTAGAATATATTTTTCCGGAAAAATTATTAGTAAAACTTTATAAAAAATATTTAAAATGTAAAGATATAAAATTTATTAATTAACTATGTATGGTTAAAATTCTATTAAGAGTTATAAGTTACATTAATTTTCTATTCATTTTCAGCTCTTAAATCCTTAACTTCTTTTTTAGCAAAAATTTATTAGTTTAATTCAGAATTAGGAAATATAAAAATAAAAATATTCCTTTTTCCTTGAGTTCACAAATCATTATGTGAATATGCATTTACAGCTTGTAAAGCCTGAAAATACATGTCCGCGATGTTATCGTAATGCTCTGATTTGTAGGTACTTTGTTTTTTACCATGATATTTTCTACGACGATGTTTTTAAATTGGGAAGTTATTGAGACGCTTTATTTTCGTCGACGATATTTGTACCACAATGACCTGAGACCACAATGACCAATTTTGTACCACAATGACTTTTAAACCTGAGATGTTTTCTCTCTGGTTTCTTTTCTCCCACGATGTTTTATACCGCGACATTTTCACCTTGCGTTGTTTTCTCCGTAATGTTTTTGCCGTGACGTTTTCGGCTGTAACCATGTGTTTATGCAGGGATCTGCCACGAACAGCAGTACTTCACTGCAGCCTTAGATGTTTACACAGTGGGCCTTGTGCTAAGGGAACATGAATAAATCCCAATATGAGAAGTCCGCAATGAATAATTATTTCCCTTAGGCGGTGGCGTTATATATGATGTTACGGCCGCAAAGCGATTTAGCTGATAAGGCGGAAAAAGTGAATTTTATTCCGCCATCTGGTGATACAGGATGTGGTTAACTCTCCGATTCAAAACGGTCGTGATGAAATTTTCTTCTCTGCCGTGGAGCTGGAGACTATCTTCAGCATCGTCTGCTTATCTTCATTTGAGTTTCCTGAATGTTTGCAGAATTCTCAGTATTTGACTGTATTTTCTTCTGTTTGGCGCGGGTGTAGTGGCTTTTGAATTTTTCGACAGTCCTGGAAATTTTTCTTTGGTTTTCAGAATTTGATTTACTGTTTTTTGTTGTCTTTCTTAGAAGTTTTGGAAAATTCTTTTTATGTTCAGGGTAACACGATAGCTACTGACAGGGACAAGAGTTTCTTCTTTTGATTTAGGGCATTCAGCACTTCGGTGGTTTTTACCGCAGATCACATAACATGTGATATTGAAGCACAGATGTTGAGGTATCCGAGCCTTTGACATTGGGCCTCTTCTTCTTAGACTTGTATTCTTCGATATGTACATTAATGCACACAATGTTTTCCACCTTAAAAATGAACAAATAAGTTTCTTTTTTTTCCAGTTCAAGTAAACATATGGTACGTTTCTCAATACCGTCTTCGGTTTTTCTCGTAAGCTGCTAGAACTGGAAAATTTCGTTTCGCTTAATTATTGACTTTTTTCCCTTCAGGGGATGTTCTGGGTATGTTTTCATGATTGCTATAACAGTCCTTTCACTCTTCATCTTGTACGAGTGAAGAGGTATATTCACAGTTCTTAGTTTTCTCCCAATTGATCTGAAGTCTTCATGACTCTGCGCACGAACGTTTATGAAAGGCCGTTTTGTTTCTGCTTCATATTCTTTCCTGCACATAGCTAAATGCTCTGATCCAAGCAAGGGCCAGTCAGTATGAACTTGTGCAATCACAATCAGCGGAATGTTTTCCTTTGCTGCTTCAGATGTTTCACTTCTCATTACTTCCACCTCCTCATCGATGAATGACGAAACTCCATTCTTCTGTGAAATTTCTGTCGATAATTCGTAGCTGGAAATTCTCGTCAGTTTCCTAGAAGAGTTCCTTTCTGCCTCGTTCTTCTCAATCTCGGTCATTTTCACTCATTTTAATGTATTTTTATTTGTTTTCTTTCCTTTCCGTCCAGCTGAGGTGAAGCATTGCTGCAAGATGGATCGCTTTTTCTTAAATTGTTTTCTGGTTCATGCGGTTGGACCTAACACGATTGCACCTATCTAGCAACCTTACACACCAAATTTAATTTCTTTTCGATAATGTTCAGCATCAGCTTTCTTTCTTCAAATTCAGCTTTGTACTCTTGAAATACGAGTAAGTAAAGGTGAAATGAGGGCAAAGAGTTAAATTATAAGGTATTTGCCCCGCCTTCTTAACATGCCTTCGTGATGTTCGTAGAGGTCCGAGATTTGAGTCCCAGCTAAGATATTGCTCCGTTTTCACTTCTCTCAGCATCAAAAATCCTAATTACTCTATAAAATGAATCTTCTGGTACTTTCCAATCTGCAGTTTTTCTTACTATCCATTTTTCATTGCTCTTCGGCCGTTTTAGAAGTTTGTGACTGAAAAAAATATGGTAGAAATGAGACAAGAAAGTAAATTTCTTAAATCTGTGATCAAGATGAAGAATTTTAAATGAAATGATATAGCATAACTGTGAATTAAACCGACAAAGAATGAAGCAAGTTTAATTTAGAGTTATGCTTCTAGAAATAAAAGCACAGAGTCATCCATTAAAATTCAGCATGCGCTAAAACATAAAACCTGATCTAAAAAACAGATTTTTTTCAAGTAAACTAAACCGAGTACAAAATGTTTTACACACATACTTCGGTCCAAGCATCCCAGGAAAAAATAATATTTGGGAAATTTCTAGAACTAATTTCGAATTGGCAATCCAAAATTAGAAATGAGAGTTAGGTGTTTATCGTTAATATTATCACGTACAAGTGTAATACGATAAATGATAAAAGGAACGTTCTGAAACAGTGAGCGTTATTATATCCAAAAATGAGCAGATGCTCGGTTAAAACTTAGTAAAAAACATTTACTGTAGAAATTAATATCTCCAGTGTTGTGGAAAATTTCATTATCAAAGATAACTATAAAAGGAACAGAAACGTGTTTAAACATAATAAGTTATCATAAGAATTTGAATAAAAGACAGGAATCGAAGATTGAATGAATAAATTTTAGCTCAAAGGGCTTCAATCCAGAAGGCTATTAATTTCGCTTTGAATCACTTTTTAAATTGTTGCCACCAAATGTTAAAGCCCTGCATTATATTTAAAGAAATTACACTCATGTCCATAAATTAAGGATAATTCGGAGTCACGCGGAAATCGAACTCTAAAATAAATATATCACCTGTAAAATCACTACAAACATCTTCAAGAATCATATGCAAATTTCAGGAAGTAACCAGATGGCACCGATGGTACGTCACAATGACGAGAGTGTAAGAGAGTGATATGTAAGGAATATAGGCAAAGAAGTAAAATTGTTCGCAGGCGCTTTATAAGCATTTCAGTGCAATAACCGAATAGTTATAACACAAAGGACGCATTTGGATAATTTGTTACGTGGTAGAATTTATGCTGAGTATCAAATTATCGATCTGATCTTGGGGGATATTACACCACTCAAAAAGCAATTCTCTCCGAAGTTCCGGTAGACATGTAGGAGGAGGTTGATGGGCTGCAACTCGTCGGCCAAGCATGTCCCACACGTGCTCTACTGGATTCAAGTCCGGTGATAATGCTGGCCAGTCCATACGGGTGATATCCTCCGACTGAAGGCGTTCGCTTACGATGTTTGCAGGACGGACGTTGTCATCCATAAACACAAATTGTGCGCCCCGAAACAAACGTACATGTTGTTCCAGAATGACGTCCCGATAGATTTGGCTTGCCATGGTTCCAATTTGAACATGCAGGTCAGTTCTGGAACCCAGAATAATTCCACCCCAAAAGAGCACTCCTGCACCACCGTAACGGTGTCGTTCAGTGATGTTGTCTTGGTGGTAACGGGTATCTCGAGCTTTCCATATGAAAGTCCGGCGAGAATCAGACTGCAAGCTAAACCCGGACTCGTCGGAAAACATCACACAAGCCCATTGTTGCGGTATCCACAATGCATGCTCTTTACTCCAGGCTAACCGCAGGCGACAGTGAGTTCCAGTACGTGGAACGCATCTGACAGGTCTACGAGCATATAGACCAATCTGCCCTAAGCGTCTGTACACGGTCTGCCTTGAAATTGTCGTACCAGTGCCTGGAGAGAGCTGACGAGACAGGTCTGAGGCTGTGCCCCGCCTGTTTCTTTTGGCAGTAACTGCCAAATAAAAGTCCTCATTCGGCGTTGTAACTCTGGGGCGACCTGTGCTATAATGTCTACTCACATTACCATCATCTTGGAATCGATGCCAAAGCCTGTAGATGACATCCTAGGCAATTCCAAGTTCGTCTGATACTTCCAGTTGGGTACGCCCACATTCCCGACGGCCGATAATTCTACCACGTAAAAAATCATCCATATGCGTCCTTTGTGTCATAACTATTCGGTTATTGCACTGAAATGCTTATAAAGCGCCTGCGAACAATTTTACTTCTTTTCCAGTATTCCTTATATATCACTCTCTTACACTCTCGTCATTGTGACATACCATCGGTGTCATCTGGTTACTTCCTGAAATTTGCATATGATTCTTGAAGATGTGTGTAGTGATTTTACTGGTGATATATTTATTTTAGAGTTAGATTTCCGTGTGACTCCTAATTATCCTTAATTTATGGATATGAGTGTAAATAATGAAGAATCTGTATACATGTATGTATGTTTTTCGCATTGTGATAAAACAACTGTACCTAAAGACATCAAATTTTGAATACCGTAACCGAATATGGGGATATGGAGGCCTAAATTTGGAATTTGAAATTTCTTGTATTATCTATTTTATATTTTGTAAAGCGTTAACGAATTTTGGATTAAGAAACTTAACGATTTCAAAACGAGCAATGGCAACTCTGTACGGAAAAAAAAAACGTTTTTATCTCCAGCTCGCGAGATTGTATATTGGAAATTCTAAAGATATGCTCATTTTAAAGTTATTTTACGATATTGCTGTTGAACTGTATTTTATGGTTTAATTGCAAAGAGCAGGATATTTAATAAATAAAGGTAAAACACGAAACCATAAAAAAACGCCCCTTTGGGGGTAATGTAAAATCTGAAAGCTTTCAGATTTTTTTAGATACTAAATTATTAATAATGAAAAGCTTCAGTGGCATTATTCGATTTTAAAGCTCAATATGGTTTACCAATAACGATTATCAATAGAGATGGGCCAGGTGGAGTAGAGAAACATTTATAGGATACTATATGAATATGCATTTAGAATAACGTGAGGAGGTTCAATACTCACTGTTGCTTGAAACTTAAAAATTAGGTAACCAAATTCTAAAAATATTGAATGTTTTAATTGGCTATATCATGAATTAAATGCATTTTTATTTAAATCAGTGAAAATGAAATGTTTAAAAATAAATTCTTAAAATCTATATTTATTGTTTTTAAATAATTCAGTTCGTTAATCAATAACAGACAGATTACATCTGAAATAAAAATATCTTATACTTTGCGGAATGATAACAGACTCGAATGAAAAGTGAAACAACGCAGTTATAATCTATGACATTTAAAGCGAATCAACGCAAAATCGCGTGTGGAGACTAATAATCCCTTTTGGATTAATAATTGTACGTATTAAGTTTCGCTTGAATTGATTCTAACGCAATGACTTTCGAAAACTTAAATTTCTGTTATTTGTGACGGAGGAGAGACTTGAGGGTGAAGTGACGTGAGACTCGAAAAAGCGGTCGTGAGGGACTGGTCGAGTTGTGCCGAGCGAATGGCAGGGAACTTCGAACGTAAGTGTATAACAGTGTTTTTTCGTTTCTTTTGTCTTTTGGTGTTAATAAAGATATAAATAACAAAGTTGTATGATAAATATTCCATTGATCAGATCCACGACAGCAAGTCACAGAATGATTTTGAATTTAGAAAATGGTTTTTTTGAGGAAAAGGAACTAATACCTACTTTTATATAAAACTGAATAATTATGTTTCCTTTCTATGCAGTAGCTAATGGAATAAATGATCTTTTTGAAATGTCAACTGCAAATATAAGATTTATTGCTTTCAGAAAGGCATTATTGTCTTAAATTGTCTCACATTCGGGCCATTATAGTCAGTTAGAAACGACTAATATATTTTGATTTAATAGTAAGTAGTATGGTTAATAGATTTAATACCTAATAACCTTCACATATTTTTTAAATATTTATATAAAAAATTTACATTTTATATAAATGTTTTCATTTATCAATTCATAGTTCAGGTTTACTTGAGTAGACTCTCAAAAATATTTCTCGAGATCGTTTTACATTTTTTTTATTCTCAGAAAACAATTAACATCTAACAATAATCTAATTAGATATTTTCTGAATCTGAAGCTGAAATATTTTAAAATATTCAATCACAAAATAATCAATCTGAGAGCATGAACTAACAACCTTCAGCATAACAAAACCAGCTTTGCATACGTGATTGAAACAAAGACGTTGTTAGAAATTTAACGAGTTGTATTAATGTCTTCAACAACTGAATGCATAATTGCTATTAATTAATCCTCCGACTATACACTTCGTCCTTCTTAATACTGCCATTCTCAACAAGTTAAAATTCATAGGAAAATGAAGAGCGGCGTTGCAATAAAATATGGCGCATGAATAAAAAGCAAAGTTTCAAAAGAATTTTTACCGTTTGAATACAAATTGAGTTAACCGAGCTTCACGGAACGTATTTAGTTTCTCATCATCTAAAGCGGCGGATGAGGATGTGACTGGGGTGATTTAATTTGCAAGTTAATAATTATGCGGAAGGGATTTCGAGAAGAGATATAAATATTTAATAACTGATTCAACTTTCCATCTCACGCTTAAATGTTAATCAACACTGATGGCATTTTTCGTTCGGAAAGGCTAAGCGTACTCTTAGTTTCCACTCTGAGATTCTAATTTTGGATTTATTACAAATAGAGAAGAAGCTGTATAATATCACAGATATAATGAAAGCTTAAATAAAGGGCATACCGAGCATAATTTATGAGACGAGGTCATAAGATATTTCGGAAAATGTTATATATGATATTATTAAAAACTCTAAGACTGATATTTTCCCCAAAATAATTTTTAGCGTTTAATACATTAGAGATTTAAAAAAAACGTATACTGCATATTGCATTAAAAATTGCATTAAACTGTATTCAAATGTTGTCTTCCTCAGTTCTAGAATCTTTACAGAAAATTTACCAGCTAAAGAAAGTTTGATTTCACTAAAGAGATAAAAATATGCGAGTTAATCCGAATTTCTCTTAATAAGTTCAGTAATGTGAGTGGTTGGTTCTCATAAATTCTTCAAGAGAATTTGGAAATCTCATTTCGTCTTTAATTATATAAAAATCTGATAGATCTGCTGTATCTCTCTGATTTAACAAAATATAAAAAATATAGCTTTTATCTGTAGAACTAAATTTCTTAAAGACTTTGGTAGGTGCTGCATATTGTATTCGCAAATTAAATTTCACAAAATATTATTGATTATCGTTAATGGAAACGTCATTGAAAATTTACTAAATATACTTTATTTTACTAAAAAGATGAAATGATCTCAGTTTCTGGAAAAACTTCAGTAGTGCAAGTGAGTATCGGTAAATTCTTCAAATGAAATCGCAGTTTCCATTTTGTTTTTGATTAAGTTTACTATTATTTTTATTTAAAACATAAATCAGAAATAAGAACTATTTTATGTACAACTAACGGCTCTGAATTACTCTATAGAATCCTTAGGGTTATTTTCAAGCAGCAGACATGAAACTTGAGCAATATCCTCGCCGGTACTGGGACCTCTCGAATAGACGCCGAGTGTGCTACCGTTACACCACGGAAGGATACTGGAAAGAGGAAGAAAACACCTTATAAGTCCATCTATACGGTTTTGATGTGTACTATACTGTTGTTGAATGACTTGTTCAAATTTAGCTCTGTAAAGCTCCCTTCAGATGGTAGTATAAATATCATAGAAGCTTGGTCATAAAGGCATAAAATGCAGGAGTTCCGTTCACACCTGTGATACAGAATATAAGCTGTAACCAATTAGAGAAGCTAAATTTGCGCATGCGTAGATGTGTCTATAGTTTTTCTGCTCTGTTTTCTCGTTCAGTTTTCGAGCGTTCGCTCTGATTGGTCGACTCATATCAAACCGGCATAAAGTTGGAAACTGCGAACTTTATGCAAAAACACCTAAACCAGTTTTTGTGACGTAGCAAAGTCTGGGTACCTAGCAGTGAAGCTCGGCTTAATCCAGTTATGACATTTATACCCCCGCCTGAAGAGAGCCTTTAAGATCTTCTACACTTACTTAAATTGCATGAGCGCATAATAGAATTAACATGACATTTCTTAGCCTGTATCTTCTCTATTCTGTAATTTTCTCTATTATCTTTTTCTATACAAAGACTTTAAATGCTTCACCTAAACGTTTGATTATGTTTCTGGAGAATTATTGTATGTAGCAAGCATTTCATCTTTGTAAGTGTAGTTCTTTCATTAATTTAGCATTGTAACCTATCGTATTACTTCTATATCTGTGCCTATACTTACATTAATTAATTCCATTATGATACATATCGTACATAATTTTATATTTAATTAAGTGCTAGTCTTAATTAATTCTTAATTGAGTAAATTACGTTTATTTAGATAAAACTACCTAGCATATTCGTTTCGGAATCTCTGCGTAGTACTTCAAACTTCTTGATATTTTTAATTTCTCTAGACAATAAATTGGGCTCTGCATTTCTCACAATTTTCTAATTTTTTCATAATATTAATCATAACTGAATTCAATTTGCTTTGGTTATGATTATATATTTATATATTTAGGTATTCCTTTCTTACTAATTACTGCACTTTAAAGTAGTTTTGAAATGCAAAACATTTCCCTTATATATCACTTTACATATTAAGGAAATAAACTTCATTTTCGAATGTTATAATGGTATGCGTTTATCAATTAAATTAAAACTGATAATTAAATAACATTCGTCAGTTTAAAACTTTATGTAATTAATTAGACCTTCACTATCTGCAATATTAAATTATCATATAAAACACTTAAATTGATCATGCTTAGTCATTTGCTTTAAACCAGTTTTTTAAAACCTGGAACAGAGCAAAGTGCCTCAGGAGTTGGCGTTAATCATATAAGATCTTTACCAACCCGGCAGGTGTAATCTATTTCATGTACCGGTTGGCAAAATATGAATATTAAAAGTGACATACATATACATATATATATATATATATTGCACTTTTAATAATTTGATTATTTAGGCATAAATAAACAATTATAAGATACTAAATAATGTATGCACACTGGGCAAAAAAAAAAGGGACAGTTCTACATCTCCCGTTCTACTGGGCCTATTGATGAAATTCAACTTACGTTTTTCATTTCTTGATAGCGTGACTTAGGATATGTATTAGGTTTATATATAGCATTGTTTTAATATAGTATTCTTGTTTTTTTTTTTTTTTTTTTTTTTTTGCATAATTCGATTCTACTATTCAAATCATGCTAAACAGCCGAGTTTTGTAAAAATCTCCCGCGTAGTTTTCAAAAAATTAGCTCTCAACATTTTAACTCCTCAATTTTAAATTAATTTTGATATATATTACTAATATCTCTTTTTTATTAAACTTATTGATTTCTTCTTCCAGAATCCGAAATGTAGGCTTAATCCAAATATAATTCGCACGTGTTTTATGATTTATTTTTAAATAATTTTTATAAAGTTTCTGAAAAAAGTTTCTTCATGACCTATAAAATTTTTGCCATCATCTTAAAGTAGATGTATTTCTAAGCATACCTGCAAAAAATTAGAGTTTTATTCAAAACTTCTTAAGATATACGTAAATTTACATTTTAGCGCGTTTTTAAATTTGGCGTATTTATTGTAAACGATAGTAATGAAAATGTGATTTAAGCAGTCAGTTAAAACTATTTGAAAGTATGAAGGATGGCATTTTTTCCCGCTCGTGTACAATGAAAAAAAGGGAAAGAAAACTAGACTGCTCTAAATTAAGAAGTTCGCTGAGTTAATTATTCTTGGGGCAAACTGAAAAAAATGCGCCGAGATAAATTTTTGAATTTCTCCGAAAATTTCCCACCAGAGTTTACAAACTTTAATATTTAGGGATAATTTGAGTCGTAAAATCGAAATATAGAAAAACATTGGCCTGTCTTTTCAGAAGAGGCAAGTCTAATTTTGTGTTAAAATACCTCTATTAGAACAATTCTATATATAAATCTAATATATATATATATATGCGAATTTGCGCTTTCGAGACATGAAAAACGCAATCTGAATTTCGTTAATCAGCCCAGTAGAACAGGAGATCTAGAACTGTCCCATTTTTTTATACGCAGTATACGTAGAAATTACATTTATAATTTATTACCATTAACAATACGTGATGCATACAGAATTCGAGCAAAATGTAAGGAATGATGCAAAATTATGTATATCCTTAACAAATTAGTCTATCTCCTGGGATGAAGATAAGGCTACTCTTCGAGGGTGGAATCATTTATACAATAATTTAAACTATGGAATGATTTCGAAAGAACGCAATGACTGGACTTTTGTTGTCCTCTTATGCTGCCAGTATTAGGTGCAGAAGTATTGGGTTTTCAATATGAAATTCCCTCGGATTGATGCTGATAAAAGCATAGTGATCAGAAGTGACCTCTTCTTCCCACTGACTCTTCTCGAATCGCTTCAAATAGCACAGGAAGGGAACATTACTAAAGTATCTGCTCCTGCCATTCTGCAATTGTTTTGTGTCAGATCTATAGGAGAAGTATTGATTGTACTGATATCGTTGATTATTATGAGCTTGGTTCCCAATCTCGTTACCAAGATGGTTTCCTTTTTCCTTTTTCCTTTTGTGGGTTTTTACGACACAAAACTTCTAAAATCGAATTGATTGTGCCGGCTCATTTTCCATTTACCTAATCAGTAGGAAACTAAAAATTTGCTTCATTTAATGGGGAATTTAGTTTTGAGAAGTAAACCATAAATGCTTCAGTTGCTGCATAGTCAGATCCTTTTTGTCACTCATTTTGAAAACTGCGAATTCTCTAATAAAAATTTATTGTTTGTCTTTTAATTCAATTTATATAATTACCACAAATAAAATGTCATATATTAAGAGCTGAAAATCTATCCTGCTACCATTTCTTCTGCTTTCACCAGATTATGTTGTAAGGTTTTAGTTAAACTAACAAAGTTTTTTTTTTAATTTATTCTTTTCTATATGTTCTCATTTTCAACTTCCCGTTAGAAGAAGCGCGCGTTTTCAGCTTTATGCTAATTTGAAGTAGAGCCAAGGAGTATTTAAACGAAAGGTAGAAACCTTTCAGTGTGAGAGAGCTTTTAGTCTCAGGCCACGGTCACGCTATTCGACGTTCTCCTGACTAGCTAGAATTTAAATTATAAGCCATAGCGCTTTACGTGATTGCTTATTGAAAGTAATTCCAAGTGCGTCAGTATTAGTTAAATCTTGCTACGCACCATTTAGTTTAGAGGCCAACCTTGCGTTATAGCTCTGTGAGCAACGACTAATTTAATTTCTATTTAGCTTTAGTTTAAATTTGATTGTTCCTTTTAGACCCAAGAGCGGTCTCTATTTTCTGTATCCCTCTGGAGTTGGGAAGTGGTTGTAAATAATAGTGATTTAATAAAAGAGGATTTTAAATCCCTTTCAAGTGCAGTTCTTCTACCACTTAATCACAGTATTCTACCACAGAACATAGCTGCATTCAGCTTCCTGTTTCAGATCAGGACTTTAAGCTGTCACGAAGATGTTTTCTAAGAATATGCACCGAAAACTCAGTCCTGACAATGTAAGTGAAAAGTTCTAAGTTGAGTAAGAACATAAAGGGAGGGGTATCTTCATCCCCTTGAAATAATTTCTCTGGGTGATCAAAATTTGGTAACTTCAGATGACGCCGTTTTTCCACAAACCGAGGAATAACCGGTTACAGCCGAAAACAGCGCGGAAGAAAACGTCACGGAGAAAACAACGCAAGGCGAAAAAGTCGTGGTTCAAAACATCGTGGGAGAAAAGAAAGCAAACAGAAAACATCGCAGTACTAAAACCTCGTGGTACAAAATATCATCGTCGAAAATAAAGTGGTTCAAAAACTTCGCAATAGCATTGCACACATGCATTATTCAGGTTTTAAAAGTTGTAAATGCATGTTCGCATAAAGATTTGGAAACGCGAGAAATGTTAATGACACTTTAAGAATAAACGGAAATAGAACAAGATATAATTTTCACCAAAATAATATCAGATTAACAAATGTGAAAGAAATAATTTCATAATCAACTAAGCAATTTTTATAGATGTAACATCATGCTCATTTATTGACCTTTTCCTAAATATTTTTAGACTGTATTTTTCATGAAACATTACGAGTAAAATTTATAAAGAAACGATTCATTTGTTAATTAACTATGTAAATTTAAAATTCTATTAAGGCTATAAGTTGCATTAATTTTCTAGTCATTTTCAATTTTTAAATGCTTAAGTTTCTTTATCACTTTTTTTCAGCTAAAATTTATTAGTTCAGTCAAAAATATGATATATGAAAGTAAAAATATCCTTCGTTCCTTCTTGTCCTCCCAAATCATTGTGCGAAAATGCATTTACAGCTTTTAAAACCTGAAAAACGCATGTTTGCGATGTTATCATCATGTGATGGTTTGTAGGTACTTTACATTTCCACCGCGATATTTTCAACGACGATGATTTTAAACTGCAAAATTTTTTTAACCACTTTATTTTCGACGACGATATTTTGTACCACGAGGTTTTAGTACTGCGATGTTTTCTCCGCGACGTTTTCGGACGATACCGAATAAACATACTTACAGATTCTTCATTATTTAGTGACACAGAAGATAGAAACTGAACCAGAACAACTTCTACAAAAATCTACGAAACAAAACAATTTGAATGAAATTACTCATTTTACATATCAGATAAGGAAGAAAGTGAAGAAATTCGGAACTGAATAACTTAATACGATATATCGGAGTAAGCTACACGATATGCAAAATAAAGCTATTGATGCCAGCAATCAAAATGACATAAATCAGCCACAAATGGTATATTTCATCGTGCTAATCTAACCTAATGATAGCAAAATATAACCTAATGATTCAAGACTGATCTAGACTATTAGACTAGAGAAAAATGCAAGAATACATGAAAGTTATTTCCCTACGGAGAGAGATTTTTCGGAAAATATTTTACTGAAAATTAATTCAATTTATATATTTACCACAAGTAAAAATCATATATAAGGAACTTAAAAAACTATTCTATGCTCCTACTGTTTCGTCTGCTTTCACCAGATTACGTAAATGATAAAAATTCTAAATGAACCCATATGTTATGATAGACTTTAACTTGACTATATATATACAACTTTATGTGTTGTATATCCTCAGGAGCAGCGGAAGTAATTTATGTTACTTTTGATATGTACTTCAAACAGAAGTCTTCAGGTAATGTTAGTTGTCTTAGGATTCTGCTGCTGATATTTTTAACAGTCTAAGACTGTAGTAGTAGCCGAAACGAAAATTCTTCTTTCAGGCTTCAAAGTTAGATTCCTTTTGGTTAAGTTATAAGGTATTTTTCCCGCCTTCTTCGCGTGTCTTCGTGGTGTAGTGGTCAGCAAGCTCGACGCGTATTCGAGAGGTCCATGCTTGGGATCCCGGCGAGGGCAATGCTCATTTTTCCCATCTCCTGCTTCCAAATAACCTAATGACTCTACAAAGTGAATTGGACTTTGATCCTATAACCATATACAAAATATGCATACATGACACATTATACACATACATTACGTTACCTCTACCACTGCAGTTTTTCATCAGTACAAGCGTGCAATTTCACATCATCAACAGTTGCTTGGAACACTTCTTGAGAAATCCATTAATATTACATTTTACGCTATTCAAAGGAGAGTCAAATATGTTGTGATTATGTATTTATTTTACAAATGATTATGTACAAATTTATCATACTGAAATTTTAAATTAATTTTTGCTATATTCTTTGTTTGGAAACATGCTCTAGTAACATAATCAAATTAACACATTTTATCATCCTCGAATCCTTTTTTTAAATTTTTTTTTATTATTATTTTCTGCGCAGGTGTTTGAAAAAGTTTATTAATTCCCTTTTTCTAACAAGAAATTTCTTAAGTGAATTTCGTGCTGTTATGTAAAAGTACGTAAGCAGATAGTTTGAAACAAAGAAAATATTAAAATAAATTTTGCACATTATTTAAGTATTTCATTCTATTTTTTTCTCAAAAAGAGGAACAACTAAAACGATTATATATAAACTTTTGAGTAGATTATATAGAAGGAAAGTATTACCTAAATTCTGTAGTTCACTTTAACAATTTTACTTTAACTGACATTCTTATGTAAAATTTTAAGATATAATTATAAAAAAATTTGCTCTACCTTTCCTATGCTTTGCAAGAAGATTCTTTATGCTTCTACAAAACTCTAGCATTGTACCATTAGATTCTTCAAGATTAACTAAATCAATTTTCCGAATTCTTTACCAAAAGTGAAAATATCGCTTTCATTGTCTTTAAGTAAAACTACAGTTGCCCTTTTTGACAATTAAATAACAAATCCTCCTTTTAAAACAATGCTGTATGTAATATACAACTATATCATTATAATAACAGATCAAGAAACGAAAGAAAATGGAATTTAGCGATTACAGAAAAATTTTAGAATTTAATATTTAATGAAAATGCTGTTATTTTTTTATTAAACAAGCTATAGCTCTCAGAAGTCAAACAACAAGAATCAACGCTATATTTGAAAAATTTGCAGGCCAAAGAGCAAATGAACGAGATAAGGTATTTTGATATGAATGCTTGGATAGAATTTTGGCTACTGGCGCCATCTATTGACGAAACAAAAAAAACATAATTATTTTCTTAAGGGCTGAAGGTAAAGATGCATGAGAATTAGATCATTCACTAGAACATAAAAATTTTTCGAGTGTAAAACACCTTCAGAAAATATAATTCACCAATAGAAGATGTTTTTTAAATGATTTTGGCAGCAGAAAAATTGAAAGTGTGATTTTCGGGCCAACAATGTTGGGCAATAGAAGACTTCTGTCTTTCCTTTTTTCTAACATATGCCTCATATTCCTTAACGCGAAATTTTAAGGCTGTCTTAGTTTGGCCAATGTAAATTAAAACATACTGGCAAGGAATCCTGTAAATACCCCAGGAATTCACATCCGAAATGGGGTCCTTGAGTATGGAACTCGAAATTTTATTGATGGGAGAATAAACGACCCGAAAGTTAAATTTCTGTAAATTTCTGTTTTTCAGTGAATAGTTAACTATAATGTTAATATTTGAGAATTAATTTTTTAAATTTGTTAATTGTTTAAACTCATTTTTTTTCGTTTGAATAAGGTACACTCTTATTTAGCTAGCGGGAAGTCTTGTGTAGCTAAAGGTGGGTGATTTTTCCGTTTTTCACAAAGCGACCACTTTGGGGTCAAAGGTCGGAGTCCATCTGCCTTTTCCTTCCCTTATCTTTTGAGGCTAAACACGTGTTTTTCTCGTTTGGAGACGAAGAGTTCTAGAGGGCATCGCAACTTAACAGAATTATTGGTGGAAAAGATTCCTTGTTGTTTGCGCGCGAAAGGGTATGTCACTTTAAAAAGGAAGTTTTGCCTTTCTTCGAATTTTGGAGGATAATTATTGCTCTTGTTCTAGTTGTTTAGAGGATGTTCCAGTTTTGTGTTGGATTGTGTAGATATAGTTTTATAGATATTTTGAGCCAATAGTAAGTACAGAGGCGGTTCATTTTTGAGCGTCACTGAAGTTTTAAAAGTTGTTGCTCGAGTGGCAACAGGAGATTTTTAGCAGATTTTCCAGATTTGGGCAGAGTTTTTCGAAAGATGTGTAAGAGGGAGAAAAAGAGGTTATTTACCGTCTCCCCGTGGCTTGAGGGCGCCTGGAGTGGTCCGAGTGCGTTTCGGGCTCTTGTCATGACATTATGTGTGTTAGTAGAACTGGGACTAGGGCCCGCGTTTTCTCTGCCCAGCAGTTCTCGGACATTTTGGTTTTGATTCACCCCTACGTATCATTCCACTTTACGTTTTAAGGAGACCAAAAATTGAAGAAATATGGTGGAAAAATATTTAATGCAAAATGAATCGACGAGATTATCTATGTAGCAAGTAGTCGTGATTTTCTCCGACGTGGTTCAGCGATTTGTTACACGAAACAAGCTAAAAATGTAAATACTTTTCACTCAGTCTGTTAGAAATCACAATTCTTCCAAAAATATATCTTCCCAAACAGGTCCATACTAAGCAAACACTTAAAATCAATACTGAATAGTTATTCTGCATGCGCAGCATCTATATCTACATTATTCATAGAGCGTTCGAAATTTCACTCCGGAAGTGTTGAATAAAATTCTATTTAATTCTTGCTAAACAACGCCCAATGAAACGCACTGAGTGGCAAAATCACACAACTCTTGCAGTACGAATTTAGCTCCCTTTAGAGAATATTGCTTGAGCGTTAAAAATTTAACTCGGGAATCCAAATAAACCACACCTAAATAGCAAACCATTTATAATGCGAAGTAGAGTAGTTTTATTAATTCGAAATAGAGTCGTTACATATTTTTCTAAAATGTAATAATCAACTAATGTATAAAATTGCAACACGTTTGATTTTACTTCAAATCATATTCGTAGCGAATCTTAAATTTTCATCACCATAAGAAATACGTGGTTATATACAAACATACTTACCACTCATTGTTATTCAATAAAAATTTAAATTCTTGTTAAACTTACTTTCACACTTGCAAAGTAATGGAAATAAATGAAAGTAGTTTGAAAATTTACGGCTGAAACTTTTACTAGCGAACGTAAAGATAATGATGCTATCGAGTAGAAGGGCTGATATTATCTGATTAATCATCGATACATTAGTAGATGCCACCTGAAAGATGCTAAGAAATTTGACGAACAACAGGAAGAAGTCTTTCTCTCTTCTTTAAAATGAATATATACACCTTATCAAGATTAAATTAAGATCAAGTAGATTAGTCTCAGAATTCTTATAAAAATTCAATAATAACATATCATTTTTAATGGGATATGCTAATATTTTGTAACTGCGTAGTAATGGTGGTATCTACGGCTTAAGTAGAGTCTGCCGAATTGCTGACATCTAGTACTGAGCCACAGATCTTTGGACTCGTAGACCCGTATTGTTGTGAGTGGAGCAAAAAATGTTTCATCCTGGACTAACGTTTGTACTTTCTGCAAACGAGCTGTAAGAGAATATGTTTCTGGCTTGTGAAACTCAAATACTGTAGCCAATGATGAGTTTATAGTGTAATATTTTTTTAAGTGATAAAACTGAATAAAATAAATCAGATTCAGTAACACATAAAATTCACATGTGTTTTATACAAGGCCGAATTTCGCATTTTGAAAGTAACCAGTACATTTTCATTACTGTAACGTTTCAAAATTTTATTTAACGCCCTCGAAATTCGGTATTCTATGCAATTCTGTAATCTAAAAATTTGTATGAATTCCGATTACAGAAATAGGGTACTAATCGCTTCTAAACTTAAGCTTTTAATCAAATAAAATACTTCTAACTTATTCTTATTATAAAAGTCTCTCGCAATGTATTTAGTTTTGAAAAAGGAAATACAATTGTGGATGTTTCAACATAACAGAATTTCTTGAAAATGGTTAACCTCTTCTGATTGTTATTGCATCTGTTAAATGAACTCATAGGCGCCAGTAGTAAACATGTGACATTCTGCGACAACTAAGGATGAAAAGATATGCCACTCTGAAAATAATTCTCGCCAGTAAGTATCAGATCTGTCAGTCTAAGCACAAAAGGGGAATTAAACAGAGTGAAAGAATGTTTTCCAATAGTTTTTGAAACTTTATACAATATAAACACCAATTTCTTAAATAGTTGGGTTTCAAACTTACTTCATAATAATTCTTACGGCCACTTTTTTTAAGTTTATATTGCGCATGAACGGGAGCCAAGATTGTTCTTTTATATTTATTTGACATTTATTTATTTATAACTGATTTTAAATTCGTCGAAAAAATAAGTATTTTTAACAGTTTTTTTTTCCTCTGAACTTCAGCTTTGTGTTATAAATTAACTGTATGTTTGTAGGATTTCCCTTATTTTGCATAAAAAATTTATTTTAAGTTTGATACCTTTCTTGAACATCTCAACTTCCTTTTGTATTTTCTCTCCAGGATGTAAATTTAAAGTTAAGTGAAGTGAGTATTTAAACGGGTAAAACTCTGAGTTTATTCAGAGCGTGTTTTCGCTAGCCTGCGCACGTTTCTTTGCTACCATCCTGTTACGTCAATAAGCCTTTTGGCCATTTCGGATTATCGTTACTCCTGTTAGGTTTTTGAGAGTCAACCTGTTAGGTGTAAATTAACGTGCTAATCCAACACTATTCTATTGTAGATTCGTCTTGAAATATATTCTACATTTAACTTCGCACCCCAAGTTGACGGTGTTTTGTAACGCACAAAGATCGTGCCTTTCTGTTAAACTTTAATTTAATAAAGAATTACTTTTCACCCTTCTTCTCTGATGGTATTTATTCACGCCTGTGCGAGATTTCGCCAGGTTCATTGTAGGATCTAGTAGTAGTTTATGTGGAGTATAAGAGACCGATCTTACATCTTTTATAATAGTTATTTGAAGAATATTTAGTTTTTAATATGTTGGCTTCTTCCTACTTTGAATTTAAGAGTAACTTGAAAGAAAATTTTAAGATTTATGGTGGATTATCGAAAAGTAAGTACGCATTTAAAAACTATATTACGCTCGATTTGGAAAATATATTACGCTGGACGTATCGACTAGCATCGAAATGATTAAAATAGCAGCTCTTTTTTTTAAAGTTTCATCATTTAAAATTTTACAATTATAATTTATTTCTCCAAACAGAACTTTATCAGTAAAAAGACATAAAATGCTTCGTTATAAATAATGTATACATCATAGTAATCATTACTGAACATCGCACAGAAAGAGCTGCAATTTGACGAGTACAGAAACTGCATTCTTGTGGAAATGATTCATTCATGCGCAGCATAAAATCTGTTTAATACCGTCAGCTTAGACGTTCTTTATACGCCAGGCAACTTCATGATTAAAATCTTACCATTCCAGGTCTGAAGAACAAAATAACCATTCCCATTAAAAATGATATGTTATTATTGAATTCTTATAAGAATTCTGAAACTAACCTACTTGATCTTAATTTAATCTTGATAAGGTGTTATGTTCATGGTGATGAAGAGCGAAAGACTTCTTCCTGTCGTTCGTCAAATTTCTGAGCATCTTTCAGGTGGCATCTACTAATGTATCGATGATTAATCAGATAATATCAGCCCTTCTAATGAATGGCATCATTATCTAGGCCAGCTTAGAAAGGCTGCTGGTCGAAACTAGATGTTAAAAGGCATGACGGAACGAGGCGGCGCTCATGAGAATTTCTAGTGGAATCCTGCAATCAGTTCTAGAAAACTACCAAGTATAGAAAGGCGAATAAAAGCCAGAGAATGCAGTGTAAATTAATAATAATAATAGTGCAATACCTATTTTGACTCATTTTTAGAGATTATCAATAACCTGTGTTGTCAGTAGCCACTAATACGAAGATCGTTGCGTTCTCTCAGCCTGGCATCTTAGACTTTTGTTGCTTCATTGTAGAGTTATTAATCCACAAGCTAAGTTGGAGGCCATGTTATGTTATTTACACTGATGACTCGAAAAGAGAGCATGAAACTTGTAAAGTTCCTCCCTTTTATTCTGTTAGACGTAGACTCGAGGAACCTGGAGAACTGTTAAGCCAATTATCGCTTAGTTCAAAGGAGAAAGATCGTAAACTCAAGAAGTGTTATTTACCCTTTATTCATTTAAAATAAGATTAACAGTTGGCTCCTTTCTTCGGGCTTACAGCAAAGCCTCCATTTAAACTCAAAAGTAAGAAATAGAACTAACTAAGAGACTTAGCCGAAGCTAATACAGTTCTAATGTAGTTGGCCCATAATCTTAATCTAGCCGGCGAACCATCAAAAACCACGTAAAGATACGGCCGAGCGTAACAACAGCTTAGATAATTTTAGCCCAAAGCCAAACGCGCGCTACTCAGGATTCCTAACTTCTCTCTCTCTCTCGAAGTCATTTGAACTTTCCTTTAATTCTATCTCTTGCTCATTTCAATTCAACGCGTTTCTAAAAATTCTTTCTGGTAGGGAGTTGTAAGTTGAAACGAGATAAGTTGGGAAAGGTGAGCTAAATTCAAATATACCTTACAAACTGGATAATTAGTAAACTGGATAGTGGATTTTGTGTAATTAATGAACACAAAGACTTCGGGAAGGAAAACAATAACAGCTCAGTCTTCCATGGAGCATTAGTACTAGTTAAGCCTTCTCAAAGATGCACACACAATAGTCAACAGATAACAAATTATATGCAGCTGCGGTCTGTCTTTTTACTGGTGCTCTACTGTAAGCAAGAATCCGATGCATCTCTGTGTGGGAAGAATATTATTCGCATCACTAGAACGAAAATGAACCAAGTACCACAGCTCAAAGTCCATTATGTTGACTACTTACAGGACTGCCGATTAAGATGTCTCATATAATAACTGGATTCAAAAGCGTAAGTTCGGCACTAGCCCGAGAAGTCACGGTTTCACCATTGGTTGCAGCCAGATCTTAAGAGAATCGCATTTCTTAAAAGAAGATCGCTTTTCTTAAAAGAAATGTAGATCAACGAAGCCAGATTCAACGAAAAACACTCGAGAACAATCTCTCCTCAAATATCAGTAGACATGATACATTATTATAAGCGGAAGTAGAAGCTCCAGATCTTTTCAAGCAGGTTGCAATCAATTTCGAATTATTCGGAATTAATGCCATTACAATTTTGAAAAAACCGGTGTTTGTGATTCCATAACAAATTCTTAAGCTCCTAAATAATTGCTAGTCATAGTGTATTATACAGTCCATGGATCTAAGACGAAACTTAGACCGATCCCTTGAGAACTGAGAAGTTGGCTGTCATTGATTGGCATAATAGAATTTCTAAGGGAAAGATCCCTTATAAATTCTATGGTCTAAATGCTTCCGTGCATTTCTGTGGTACTCTTATTACCATTTTTGTGATTTCCTTGAGAAATCGAATTTTTAAATGTGTACTGATTTTAGGATTATCGTATATGTAATTAATATTATATATACTCTTACTCGCCTATAAAACTAACTTAAAAACAAATTAAAATACATTAAATGCATAAACTCATATGTTATATGAAACATAAAATAAACTATACCATCTGATATTTATCTGGATGAAATAGTCCTCGTATTATTTAAAATCATGTTAAAAAACAGCTTTAGTTTGGCCACGATTTTGAATTCAATTCTGTCGATTTCGAATGCGATTAGTTTTAGGTCCTTCTCTTTCAAACAGAAAACCTTTGCTCAAAACCCCAAAAAAACTTTTTTTTTATTATGCAAGCATTTTCACAAAGTTTTTTTCCCTTTTTAAAGAGACTGCACCTGACTGCTCCTGAAATTAAAAGAGTTTTATAAGCCTGGAAAGTCTACTCCAAACTAAGGGTGATATTTTAGCTAAATTTTAATCCATTGTTCTACTTTTCTTCGATTTAAGTCCTCACAAGTCTTTTTATAATTATATGTTTGATTTCTTTTCCCTGAAATAGTATAATACAAGTTACATGCATTCATACATCCCAATACCCTATGCATATTACATGGACAAATCTTTCAGAAAGTTATCTTTGTTGCATTTTTTGAATCAGCAAATCCCAAAATCCTTTAAGGAATGCGAATAGATTTCATAAAAGGGTATTAGAAGATTCCCATCATTAAATATCTCAATTAATAAGCTTACTCTGCATAATAAATCTCCATTTCTTCAAACGCTCTTGAAAAAATGATTTCCAGCTATTCTGAATTATGCAATAAAACTACCTCGAGATTTATGTCTTTACTATTATTAAAATATCTATAACCTCATAACTTGTTTCTTTTTAAATTCACATTCTGAAGCAATATAATAAAATCTGAATATCGCGTCTGATAAACAAACCGAAATCGTATGAATGCAAACATTCTTAAAAATTCCTCTTAGCAGAGTAATTCTTTAGAAGTTATTCGAGATCAAAGTTACAGTTTAGATCAGTTTAGTTCGGAAAAAATACCATATCTAAGAACATCTATCTTCATTAGAATCATAAAAGGGCGTCAGTAAAAGTTATTGAGTGACACCATCTTGATGTTCGGAGCTGCTAATTATCTCTTTACATTTAACAGTTTCTTTTTTAAAAAAAGAAACTTCGTCTGAATACCATGAAAAGAAGAAGCTTAGTGAAAATACCTTAATTTACAAGGAGCATTGTAGAGTCGCTTTTTTTTTAACTCTCTTTTTTTCGAGCAGAAATTAATCTTCTCAGATTAAGAAAAAAAATAACATGAAAACTTAGCGACTTGCAGACAAATCTTTAATTCGAGCTTTCTGTGATGTTCTTCCTCCCCTTTACCCCCTTTCCGCCACCAGCTACCATTTGGGAGGACGGACAAAAATATTCATTGCTCCAATTGAGTGCTGCAATTACTACTTTATTCAGATGTACGCTATTTTTTGTTGCGATTTTACTTTTATTCTATGTATTCAAAGTAAGGGACATAAAAGCGTAGGAGACTGAATGCACAAACAAAAAAATTAGTTTAAATTTAGAGGAAATGTTAAATGAAGTTGTTAAGGTATCGGACAGACTCAATTTAATTAAGTTCCACGCGATTTTTCTTTGGATGATGTAGCCAACCGCAAGGGAGGGCACGTTAAACCACTTTTTCAAAAGCCTGTTTTTGTCAGTTCAGCTGCAACGTTTCTTGCACTTAATTAAACCTCTTATAAAAGGGATACCTAGTAATGATATTTGGGGAATTAAGGGTTCCAAAATATGCCACAAGGTTAGGCTGTAAAGACTAAACATTCGAGTGAAATTTTTTCTAGCCCGTAATTAAGTTTCGACTTTTGCATTTCAGTTTAAAGATTCAGTGAGAAAGGAACCACTGTATTGCACAAATAATCGAAAAGGATGATTTTAAAATCAATGCAAATGAATAGAGTTGTACGCAGATCTATGAGTAAATTGTTTTCATTTTTAGAAATACGGGAATTAGAAATATGAATATGCGTTAGGTTAGTTTATTGTATGTAGCGCGATTTTAAAATGTTATGAAAATGTAGATCCTGTTAATAAACATTATTAGGTTTCGAAACCGTAGCTTAAAGAAACGAATATTATCATGCAACTAAATATTTGACAATCTGCTTTTATTTTTTATACTTACTTAATTTTATTTTCATTTATTTTATTTTACATCAGCACATTTTCTTGGAGATGTTATTATTTTCAATACGCGGATTTTATGTCCTGAAAATGCGTGGTGGCTTCACATTTCGCAAATATTGATTTTAAGCCTCATACGCAAGCGACCCAGAGAAAATGTGCATAGTTACGTCTTTAATAGTTAATGTTTTCTTTCTTAAAAAATTCAAATATCTCTATAGTATCGTAGAGACATTAGGTTATTTAGGAGCAGGAGAGATGAAAAATGAGCAATGCCCTCGCCGGGAAGCATAATGGCAGACCGCACATTCAGTTGAACAATGGTAAACGAATTACGCATACTGCGCATGCCTAGAAGAGAATCTGGCGCAATTACGACTTTGACGTAATTTTAAACGAGAATAAATATGGTATATGGTTGATATTCTGTTATATTGACGTAAACAGTTCGGGGTTTTAAAACTTGTTAGGTTGTACGTTGCTTCATTGCTTAGAGTGTAAATATGGATTGCAAACTCTCCAAATTTTCGTTTCAGAAGGATTGCAAAACAGGAAACATTACATGATGTTTTTATTAATTGTACTTGAGCTGAATGTTTATTGATTGTACTTCTGAGGAATAAAAGCAATCGATTATTTACCATGCGTTCCATTCATAAATACTTTAACAACTTAAGGAATATATCTAGTTTAAATTACTGAATTAAAGCCAAAGAAATTATTACAAATAACTGATATTAAGTGTAATGTTTATGAACAAAAGAAACCAAAATGAAATGAAACAGAAGCAAGCGCAATGAGCACAAAAAAGTGTCCATAATATTGCAATCGAAAAGACTCGCTAAGACGTACACGACGAACAGGTTTGTGTAAGGTTGTTTATTTTTATTCGCTCAATAGTGTACCGTTGTCATGGGAGAAAACGCTGTTTCTCCCATGCCAACGGTACACTATTGAGCATCTTCAGTAAGCGAAATTCGTTAACATTGATCAACTCAATGTGCAGTTTGCCATTAGGCCGCCGCGGCAAATCGAGCCACGCGGACTTGTCGGTTACGCGTCGAGCGTGCTGACCACTACACCACGAAGGCATGCGAAGGAAGTGGGAGAAATACCTTATAGTATTAACTTGTGGTCTGATAGTAGTGCTTTTATTTTCCCATTTATTTTTTATTTTATTTTATATATTGAGCACATTTTCTTTGAGATGTTATTATTTTTGTACGCTGATTTCATATCCTGATAATACATGGTCATTTCACGTGGTGCAAATACTGAATTTAAACTTCATGCGCAAGCGACCCAGAGAAAATATATACAGTTACGTCTTAAAGCGTCAAATAATTTCGTTCTTAAAAATATTCTAATGTCTCCACATAGCGTTAATTTATGTCGCGAAATAATACTGAAAGATTTCTATTATTCAAATATTTCGTCTACTGTTTGATACCGCTGTTATCAACAGTCGTGTTATACATCTTTATATTCTAGAATTCTTTTGAAATTGTTCTGGAACTAGTCGGCTTATCTTAAATGCTAATTTTTACCTTCTCATGTGATAAACTGATATACACAGACTAATTTTTTTTTATTTTTTTAACTTTACATCTTCTACAAGGTATTAAATTGCAATCTGAAGTTTTCAAACAGAAATTCTGAAAATCTATACCAGTGTTATAAAGATAATCTAAAAATTTATAAAATATGTTAAAAAATTAAACATTAATTCTTAGAGTGTGACTTTAAAACGAATTTAACACTCATTGTCAAGCTAATATGTATTTTTTTGCTTTCAAAAGAACTGTATTTACTTTATTTTATTTCAAGGTGTCGTATTTAGTCAATTTAGTTATTTTTTTCAACACATTTGAAAAATCAAACTCACCATATGGAGCGTCGTCCTCATTTGCAAATCCTGTTATTTCTAGAGTCACTCATGTAAAATGCCTCTGCGAAGCCATCTTATATTCGCTACTAATAATTTTGCGTAGGAAATGTTAAATGCGCTAGAATAATAAACACAATGTATTGTAATACTCGGATTTTAGAAGAACTAAATAATTCCTGTAATATTTTAAATCATATTTTAATAATTTATATGATAATAAAAAAGGGAAACTCATATATTTCCTTTATGATGTCATTCCTTTTACTAACAAACACAGTTTTTCTGCCTTAACATTTTGCTCAATTCATACTGCAATTCATCAAGATTTTACGATATGAATCAAAGTTGTAGAGTCATTAGTGTTCTTGATGCTGGAGACGTGAAAAATGTACAGTGCCCTCGCCGGGGCTCGAACACTGGACTTCTCAAAATACACGCCGAGTGTGCTGCCGTTACACTACGAAGGTGTACAGGAAGGCGAGAGAAAGTACCTCATATACTCCTTCTTTCAAAGTGCAACATGAGGCAGCCAATTTATGGTGGTGATGAATTATGGTCCACCACCTTTCAGTTCGAGGGTCACAGTAGATTCCTTAGGGTATTTTGGAGCAGGAATACATTAAAAATGAGTAATACTTTCACCAGAACACTCGAACCTGGAACTCTCGAATACGCGCCGAGTGTTCTACAGTTACACCACGAAGGCATTCCGGAAGCAGGGAGAAAATACTTTATAAAATTATAAATTAATAGTTTGAAAACTTTGTTTACTATATCTGTTCAGAAGTTCGAACTAGAATTTTCATTCATAGGATGATAACGAAATGTCTAAAGTGATTTCAAATTTTGCTGCTCTTCATAAAAATGTCAATTCCTGTTTTAATTCAGGAATATTTGTTTTAAGCTAAGATTGACTCTTCTTTACCTTCATAAACTTCGGTCAGTCTAAAAATCAGGATCATTCACTTGAAGGCAATGATGAATATTTGACGCAAGTCCTTTTGACCTTTTGTCTTTGCTCATACATATTATATGTGTGTCTATATGCACCACTTTCGTAAAAATCCTTATTTGGCTATTACTTCACAACCGTTGGTGGTAGACAAATACTTTTAATTAAAAAAAACTAGAATTTTAAAATAACGCAAATATTCATGATTTTACATTTTCCAAAACCGATTTTGTAAAATTTATAAACTCTAATATTTTATACACTCTCTAGATCCCTATAGCTATATTTAGAAAGTTTATATTCATTATAAATAACGAGAATAAGATTTCATTTCTGTCCAACAATAAATTCGCCAACATATTTATTAAACTCTGGGATTTTTGCCATCTACTATTTCAGCTTTACTTGATAGATCGGTTAAAAACTAAATTGCAATAATTCGAATGGTATTTTTTCCTTTCATATCATTTGGATAAATTCTTTTAGTAGTACGTAATATTTTTTAATTTACAATTTGGTTACTGTTAGCACACAGAAATCATTTTCACTCGAACGCTTCATTAATTTGTAAATGTTAAAAGTGCGATAATTAGTATAATTGTCACATGCAGTTACAGTAAAGCTGCACTTGAATATTATTAATGCATAATAAAATCATTATTATAGGTTTTAACGCATAAGAATGTAATAGTTATAAAGGTTTCATAATCCAATTGTAATACAAAAAAAAATCATTAGACTAGAAATATTCTTCGCTCATAGCTCATAGAAATAATGTTACGAATTTTTTATGTATCAATAACTGAAGTCTAAAGTCTGCCCCTATTTTCTAAAACTCGATTCTTTAAAATTGCATGAATGCTTTTAGAAGTGTTTGTAGAGATAAAAACGTTTCACGAAAACCCGCTTGCCATTTTGTCAGGACTGAGTGTTCTGTGAGCATTCTTGGCAAATATTGTGAAGTAACTTACTAAGGTCCTGCTCTGGAACAGGGAGCTGAAAAATGAGCTATGTTCTGGTGTAGATACTGTGCTGGAGAATAACTGCACTTGAAAGGGATTTAAAATCCTCTTTTATTAAATCAATATTATTTACACACTTCCCAACTCGGGAGGGATACAGAAAGTAAAAGACCACACATGGGCCTAACTTAACAATCACATAAATTTAATACTAAAACTAATTAGAAATTTAATTAAACTTTGCTCACAGAGCAAATCGCGGAGTTTGGCCTCTAACTAAATGGTGTGTAGCAAGAGATACTAATACTAGCGCACTTCAATTTATTTCAATATGCAATCACGTAGTAAGCACTATGGCTTATAATTTTAGCTGCTAGCTGGTCAGGCGAACGTCGAACAGAATGACCGTGATCTGAGACTAAAGCTCTCACACACTAAGAGGTTTCTACCTCTGGTGTAAATAGTACTTGACTCTACTTCAAATTAGCATAAGCTGAAAACGCGCGCTTCTTCTGACGGGAAGTTGAAACAGAGAAGAGATAGAAAGATTTAAATTAAAATAAAACTTGGTTAGTTTAACTAAAACCTTACAATCTATCTATTAATAGCAGAGCCTTTTACTGAGCTGATATTTTATTATCAATTACATGCAAATTTAAATTTTTACGACCCCTAAATAGAATTCAAACTTCGGTTAATTTTTGTCGTACAGGAGTCAAATATTGTGTTTTGTTTCACAGAACGAAAATCAATTTTTACTGAATGTAACTATTACGACTATGATTATAATAGTTTATAACAATTTTCTTTGCGCATAGGTTAGGAAGATCTATCATAGTTCTGTTGATAATTAGTTGGGGACGTCTCACTGATAAAAACAGGCCGTTTGGGAAAACGCTTTCAGAAGACCCAGCACTTACGAAGTTTCTGAACTCACATCGTGACTGCAAAGGACGTGTATTGAAACTAATATTACGTACACTGTGTACTATAAAATGGTTTTTAATATCAATACATCACCTCGTCTATTACATTCGGAACTTCCATATTTTAGAATTACTTTAGAATTTTCCACATATTTCACATTTTGGAATTAGTTTCCCTGGTAAAAATCTTTATCGTAAATTACCGCTCATGCTCATAGTTAATTTCAAACTTACTCTAATCTTGTTAAAATTACAGCACATAAAGTTATAGGGATTTGTATTTATTTTCACTAACCAGTTAAGTTTATACTTCGTTCCTACAAGACTTCATCCTCCTATTGTCAATGCCAGAATATTTAAATTTGTGAAGGAATGCTAATTCTACATTTAGGAGAAAAGGTTTAAATACTGAGTTCTAGAAGAAAGTGTAACGAGAATGGGCAAGCATTGTACCTTCGTAGCGTGAGCTTCTGTTTCTGCACGTATTGCTGGTTAATGCGGCTTTACTGCCTTTACTTTGCTGCCACGAGACTTCGACGCGGTTTTAGGTTGCCCTGGAAAAGAGCCTACTGTTGTGTTAATATCTTTAAATTTTAAGTTTAATTCTTGTTAGTTGAGTTACCACTCGAGCGAGGCATAGTTTGTTAGTGTCAAGTTGATGCATTGTGAATTTTGAAGAGTTAAATAAAGGGTTCTTTTAACCCTTCTCCTGTCTGATTCCAGCACCTACTTCTGCTGTCATTCTGAAAATTTAGTAACTAGACATTACAAGGTAATATAGTATATTAAAACATTGGTATCTCATTTAGAGTTTGAGAATTCAAAAAAGGCTTAAGTATTCTTTAAAATTAAGATTCGTAGCCAGATTTCAAACAGTAACAAAATGGTTCAAAATTAAGAATAAAATTTAATCGTCAGAAGGATAATAGTTGTGTCATCCAACATATTATATTCTTTGAGTAATCAAAAGACTCCTATATTTATTTAATAAGCTTAAATATTAAATCTCATTAGCAGAACAAGGAAATATTAAGATAATAATTACTCAGTATCAAACTATAAGAAGAAGAAGATATAAGAGAATAAATACATAATGTGTTATTGATAAGTAAAATATAAATTACGAATAATTTGCATTTAACTCTTTTCTTACAGTTTTTAAAATTAGAAGCAGATTAATTTAAAGTAAGAAATGTATTACAAAAATATAATGCGTAAATAATATTTTTAACTTACAACTTAATTTAATGAAATATTATCTAATTTCTAGTACTCTTGATGAGTGAAGGAATCCTAAGACTATCGGTCATTGCTACTTCTTCCAGGTTCGATTCTCAGAATGTTTGCAGGAAATATCAGTAGCGTTTCTCATGTGTTAAAAGTTCATATGAGCGAGTTTTTTTTACGTAAAATCCTACATAAAGGAATCCGCTCTGGCTGTAAGCGCGCTCGAGATTAATAATATTGTTGCGTTTTTACGGGTTCGTGGATTTGAGAGTATCCGATGAAAACACGATGCAGAACAATAAAAAGCACAATTTATTTACAGGAATCACTATTTACAGCACAGTTCCAAAATCACCTTTAAAAGCGTCGAAAATCTACAATAAATACGCTGAAACAATCAGCAACACAGCTTCAGGCTGAAACTGTAAAGGTAGCTTCACGGCAACACTAAACTTATAATAAAACACCGTGGAACAATCACCAAT
>KK113341.1:213682-255199 GCA_000611955.2 Stegodyphus mimosarum | reverse complement strand
CTCAGAAACGCAAGGGTTTATATAGCTTTTCTTTAAGTTCCACACGTTTCGAGAAATATCTCGACAGGAAGTTATTCTAGAAGCTTCCCGATTGGACCATGGGATATCGCCGATTTGGTCGCCAAATGGGCGATAAAGTCGCCAATCTGGCAACCCTACCATACACTATTTTATGGCAACCCTAGTGCTATGCCGGAAAGCTTACATACAGGCGCAACCGCCAAATTTTTCGTAACAATATCAATTCACCTCAAAGAATGTTTTTATTCTGCTACTTGAAGAAGAAAGTAATGCATAAAGTTGTGTCCATTGAACTGCGCTAAATATATTATCTTTATTACTATTATTATTAGTCCAAAGGGGCAATTTACCCAGAAGGACTATTAATTTTGTTTTGGTATTTTGCTTTGATTCACTAAAAGCGTTGTTTCATTTTTCAAATTGTTGCCGTCAAATACTATCTATTTGTATTATATTTAAATTAAATAATAAGGAATCTGCATAAATGTATGTATATTTCTGGCATTGTAATAAAATAACGGTACCTAGAGCCATCCAATTTTGAATATTGAACGAATATGGGCATCTGGAAGCCCAAATGTTAAATTTGGAATTTGTTTTATGAACAATTTCATATTTTGTAAAGGATTTCAACGCGAAGAATGGCAACGTTGTGCAGAAAAAACATTTTTTATCTTCGGCGGGCGAGTTTGTGTATCGGAAATTCTCAAGATAATGCTCATTTTAAAATTATTTTGCGATATTGCTCTTGAACTGAATTTTAAGGTTTAAGTGCGAAGAGCATGATATTTAATAAATAAAGGTAACACGGGCCAGTTTGGACGTAATTTAAAATCTGAAACCTTTCAGATTCTTCTCCTTTTTTTCCCTTCGTTTTCGTTTTTCTTTTTATTATTATTATTACTGCTATAGTTGTTACGAATTCTGCCACATGTTACTATTAGTGCCCTTTTTAACAGTTGTTGTATAAAGTATGCAGCTGGAATTTTGGCTGTCTCTCTCCGCGGAACTGAATTGGACTGAAAGTCCTTCCCCTTCTCAGAACTAGGGCCGGGGTTCAACCCCTTTCCCAGAACTTTGGACGGGTCGGCGCAACGCACTCGAATCCACGGGGCGTCACTGGTCTTTAATTTGCTACCTACCAGTCGCTCGGGCTGCCCGTCGCAGAGGGCCATTATCCAGCATACCCGGGACGCTTACCCTGGGATACTAGTACCACTCTACTCTATAAGACTTTCCAGACCCCGGGCTGGCCAATAAGTGACCTTTTCGGAGCCCCCAGAACCACTAGGTTCGTAATTTGTTTAACCCTGTGGCCGAGATTGCCTAGGTACAGATTCTAGCCAGTAGCTTGGAATCCGAATTATTAGTATTTCAATATTTGTTATTTTAATCGGTAAGCAAAAGCTTTGTGTATCCAAATTATGTAATTATATAAAAAATCGTCTTCCAAAATTAAAACTGCTGTTTTTTTTTTTGTTTTGCTTTTGTTTTTGTTTTTTTTTTCAAGATATCTTTACGATAGCGCATTTCATGTTTTTTGTTGTTGTTGTTGTTTTGTCTTTTTTTTTCTCATTTCAGTAAGGAACCTCATGTTTCACCGTTATTGGAATTTATTATTTCATCATTAGTGCCTTTCGTCATTAAAAAAGAAACTTCCATGTTTTCAGAAAGAAATCTGCATTGCCTTTCTCTCTAAATCTCTCTTATAAAATGAAAAAAAAACTAATTTTTTTGTATATTTATAGTTACCTGCCACATTCTTCAGTTGTGTACCTACAGCACATTCCATTTGAATTTAAGCACTCGAAAGTCAACTAAAGTATTCAATATTGTTAAAGCAAATATTTGACCTAAGCCTTTATTCTGCTTCAGTATTCATAATATATACTGTTTCGAAATTTTTCAACCTTCTATGAACAATAAAATACAATGCGAAATTTGAGATTCACCCAATAACATCTAGAAATATCTTTTATTCTTTAAAAATAAAAAAAGCAAACAAAACCCCTCCGATTTCTACTGATTTTATTTTCTGCTCAGTTTTATCCAGATAAAGTTGAGTAGTTTTTGGATGCAAAGTTCTATTTTTATCCACTACGCAGAGATTATTATATTTTTTGTGCTTGTGTCTCTTAAAGGAAATAGAAATTTCATATGAATACGAAAACTATACAGCATTCTTTCTGTTAACTGCACATAGTCTGGCAGTACTTTTATCGATCAGATATATCTAGGGTATTCGCTTATTTGTGCATGCAGAATTCCTTTTAAATATTTTTTTCTGTATTCAACCTTTCCAGTCTTAAATGCCAACGTAACTATATCAATTCATTTTTCCATTTTCATTCTTATAGCTTGTGTAAAACTCATCTTAATATATTTTTTCGTTTAAATATTAAATAAATTCAGAAAAAAAATTGGTTTTTACAGTTAAAATATCTTTTTTTCTAAATATTTTTATAGCCAGCTTTTGTTTCTTAAAAATCTGCATAATTTCGTAAGCACTTAGCAAACAATTTGTGAGCTGGAGAATTCTGTACGCGAAACAAAGTACCGTGAATACAAAAAAGTAATATAATGAAGTATTCAAGTATCTTCCTACATTCTTTCGTACTTTCCTCTTAATTTTAAAGCAAACAATTAATGCTCAATCTGAATCAGCTTAACTCGTTGACAGACTTTCGGAGCATAAAACATGAAACATGTAATGTTCTAAAGCATGGAAAACGGATCTTACAACTGCTAAGTGGATATGCAAACCATTATACTCCAAGAGCATAACAGCTAGAATGACATTGTGGCTTAATTCTCTTCCACTTAAATGGCCAGCTCCGAATCGGCAAGTGATCTAAATCGACCAAATCCAAATCATCACGACTTTTCCATCATTATATTGGGTTGAAACATAAATATTAGCCTTTCTTTAATTTAAAAATTTTTATTTTAACAAAACAAAAACAATAAATTAGTCGATAATATCCGAGTTTTTAAACTTTTCCCATAGCCCCAAGATGTTGAACTATAGTCATTTGGCTACAACGCATTCGTTCGACTAATTCTCGAGTGGTTTGACGGGCGTCTTCGTGCAAAAGTTGATTCAAACGCTCTTCATCAAACTCATTTGGTCGTCCGGAACGAGCAGGGTCTTCGAGGTCGAAATTTCCATTTTTTAATTTGGCAAACCAATTTGTTGCAGTTCGTTCAGGCATTGCACCTTCTCCATACACTTCACAAACCTCTGAAGCAGCTTCTGCAAGCATTGGCGCCTCGATTAAACGCAGAAAGAAGAAGGTGTCAAAAATGCTTAATTTTATCGACTTGGCACTCCATTTTAATGCTACATAAAAATAACAAAAATTAGCTCAGATAGGTACAGGTACAGGTAAAAGTATGGAGGACACCAGCGATGTACCAATGGTCAGCAGGTAAGGCCTTCCCATACTAAATAACTCCCTCGAAAAAAAAAGAAGAAGACAAGCTTTGTAATAGTTTACGAAGAAAGGATGAGCACATAGGCAATTGAAGCTGTCAAAGGATCTGTGGATTATTGATTATGGTACACCGTTTGCAATCCCATCGTACGCCCCGCACCAATATTTATCAAAATAATGATCAAATTTAGCTCAGGCAAAAAACTCAAATACGCCGTCTTGTAGAGGGAAAGATTCTCTTTCGAATAATACAAAACATTATGGCAACACATTTTATTTTTATCGCGTAATTTTAAACACAACATAAACGGACATTACTTATGTTTCAACCCAATAGATCATCACGCTTTATTTTCACGTTACCTGCAGATGCCCTTAACGTCTGATTTACTAGCGTAAAACTGATTGCACACTTACTACGGCCATCAAAAACAGTTTAGATGAAATATTTTCGCTATATACAATTTATTTTCAAACTCCTTCAAAAAAACAAAAGCTAGCGAAATTAAAACTTGAGATTTCTGAAGCATGTTTGACTTATCTTGTGAGTACACTATGGAAGAAGGCATTGGTTTTTAGACTCCAAATTGAGCTGTCAGAAAGAAAACTCCATTTGGTATGTACTCAACAGCAACGTTCTTTAGCAAAATTTCCTAAGTTTACCATGATGTCGTGTGACTAAAATCAATCACAAAACTCCTCTATTTGATACATACAGCCTTTCTGAAAAGTATTGTTTATTATAAGTCAGTTTGTATGGATAATCTGTTACCGGAGCTGAAATGCATTTTGCAGCATATTCTAGCTGCCATTTTCATTCAAATTCAGGATGCAACTTTCAACTATTCTTTATTTCTTAGTTTTCTTCGGCGCATATTAAAATGCGCAAAGATTTGAAACTGTAATCAAATATCTTTTGATGTTGTGTAATGAAACCTGCATTCTGTATTTCCACATCGTTCATAATCGTCATCGTATCATGGCAACCTTTGAAGGGATTTTCTCAACCGGTTCTTCGTCCTTCTGCGCTTGGAGTTCGGGGGTGAAGAACGGGTGTTTCGCCTTGTTCCTTCTCCTGCCACCATGCTAATGCCGTGATGTGTCTTTTTTTTCTGCTGCCATGCGGAATTTCGTGAAGATATCGACATGTGTATAGACGACCTGGGCAACTGTAAGATTCTCACAAAATCCTGATTATTGAAGATAGCTGCTATAATTTTTTCTACTTGTGACAGAGATAAACCTGAATGATAACTTCACTAAAGGTCTATTTCTTCACTTGATTTATCAGATAAATGTTTGCAGGAACGAGTTTTACTATCATTTCAACTAAATGATTATGGTCTCCGGTAGAATTGGTACTCTTCAAAAAATGTTTCACGGATTTGCGTGCTCAGGACCTCTTTCCGACCTGATGCATATTGATTAATTTGTTTCGAAGTATTCTACAGTAGTGAGACTTTCTCAGTCATGTCACGTATAAGACCATGTTTTCTGTAGATCTGACGAAAGTAAGGTGTATTCATCAGCGACTGTGGTTTTGTTAATCTGGCTAATTTTTATTTCTGTTCCAATGATATTTATTTAAGAAAATAAGAATGCTTGTAAACAAGAAATAAAATTAATGTGACATGTGACTTTATAGGTTGTCATCACTCTGCATCTGGCTTTGCTAGTTCTGGGTAAGTTATTTAATTAATGTTCCTATGCTAGGTCACATATCTCATCTTGCATGCATAAATTTTTATGGGCTATCACGACGCAATGTTAACTAACCTTTTAAGTGTAAAGTAATTCATTACATTTTAGTGCTGTTAGCTTATTATCACAGTCACACTTCATTTTAATATTTGGTACCGTGATCTTCACAACAGTAAAATCTAACAGCGTACACTGCGCAAAAAATTAAATGGGAGAGTTCTATATCTCCCGTTCTACGGGTCGATTGACGAAATTCAAATTGCGTTTTCATGTCTCGAAAGCACAACCTGGGATATATATTAGATTTAAATATAGCATTGTTATAACATAGGTACTTTTAAACGAAATCAGCCTTTTTCTGAAATAACATTCCACTTTTTCACATTTCGATTCTACAACTCATATTATGCCTAAATATTAAATTTTGTAAAATTCGATGGGAAATTTACGGAGAAATTCAAAGCTTTATCTTAACGCACTGTTTTCAGTTTGCGCCAAGAGTAATTCACTTGGCGAACTTTTCAATTTATAGCAACCTATTTTCCTTTCCTTTTTTTCTTTGCAGAAGAACGGAAAAAACCTCATCGTTCATGCGTTCGATACAAGATACGTAAACCACATTTGGTGTTATTATCGCTTATAACAAATATGCCAAATTTCAAATCTTGAGAATATGTAAATTCATATACATCTTAGAAAATTTAAAATAAAAAACTCTAATTTTTTGTAGGTTTGCCTAGGAATATATCTTCTTTAAGATTATGTTAAAAATTTTATAGTTTATAATTCAAAATCTTTTATCGAAAAATTTATAAAAATTAAGAGTCGTAGAATCGAAATATGGAGAAAAATTGGCATGTCATTTCAGAAAAAGTCCGATTTTGTGTCAAAATACCGATGTTATAAAAATGCTGTGTATAAATCTAATACATATCCTAAGTCGCGGTTTCGAGTCATGAAAAATGCATGCTGAATTTTGTCAATCGGCCCAGTAGAACAGGAGATATAGAACTGTCCCATTTTTACGCGCAGTGTACGAAAACAATTATCAATTTTGTTGCTTCAATTTAGGGTAGGTGAATTGTCGAGCAAAACAAGTCGTAAGTATAACATAAATGAAATTATTTGCAGACGATCAAATATTCTGATTATAGGACAATTCATCTTACGAAAATGTTCACGTTCAATGCAAAATAGTTTTCCGTTTAATCATTAAAATAATTACTTACTCCGGCTACATTTCTAATTTAATCGAACTTCTTAACAGGAGCAATATTCTTCTGAAAGGAAGCATTAGTTTCATGAAGCAACTCAATTTTGAGATTTAATCGATACAGTTATGATTCAAAAGTTAATGGATTGCAGGACTGCTTAACATTAGCAATTGTTTTTACATAACCCACGCTTCCTGAAAAAAAAGAGAAGAAATTGAAAACTAAAGCACATTTAAAGCTAAAACATATTGTTCTGTCGCGAAATTTAAGCGTGTTTTGTCATTTAAGTAATCAGTTATTTAAGTATTTTATTTTTAATTGTATTTGATTTTTTAAATTTGAAATTCTGAAAAGCGTAATGAATTATATATATTTGTAAAGAATGTATTTAAAATCTTCAGGCAATTATTTTTCTTCAACGGTCCAATTTTTTAACGAAGAAAGGGAGCGTCTTTTAACGGAAATAACATCTGTGGAAGTAGCTTTTAAGGTAGCTGTTGGAACTGAAGGCGGTCTGTTGTTGTTTCCCATGTCTTTTGTTATGGGGCAGTAAAAGGAGTTCATAATTGACCTTCCAGCATTCTTTGCACTCTCGCTTTGTGAATGTTGCAATGCTTATAAATCAGTTCCTTCGGAAGAAAGGAGCGGTTGTAAATTTGATCTAGGAAGGGCAGTTTTTGGTGTTCTCAGATTTTTCGCTTGTTAGCAAGGGGTCAAATTTTTAGCCTCGAGAATACCCACGTGTTAGGATGACTCATTTGCAGCTGATCAACCGTCGAATGTGGACAATGACTTGTTTTGATTCGTTTGAGGGTGTATATTTGTTCAGTTAAATTATAGTGAAAGTCTCAGGTTGGCGAAATTTAATTTTATGTGTTAGGTTTTGACCAGTAATATTTAATGGGAGGAGAAATCGAGATTTCCTCGGTTCTTGCGCGAGTTTAGAAGTCAGTTCGAGTACGGCACAACTAGAGCACAGAAATAGTTCAGAGATAGAAAGGGCATTTGCCCTGCGGCCGACCTTTTCTTATGCGGGCGGTCACGTGTTTATAGTCCGCGGACGGGCCCATGCGGCTTTTAGCTGAGGAGATTCTGCGTTGCTTTAAGAGCCAAGGAAAAAATGATGTGCTTTTTTCCTAGGTGTGGCAGAGTTTTTTCTGAAATTTGCGATACTCATTCTACAAAGTTTACGGGCTTGGCTACTACCCGAGTTCCCGGCTGTTTTCCCAGCATCAGAAAAAATGATGCCCTTTTTCCGGAGGTGTGGAATAGTTATTCTCGAAATTTGTGATGCTCATTCTACGTTGTTTACAGGTGACGGACTACCAGAGTTCACTGGCGACTGACTACCAGAGTTCCCAGCCGTTGCACCAAAAAAAATTATGTATCTTTCGGAAAAGCTGTCTTCCACCTGTGAGTGAAATCTTTAAATTATTTTTGGCTCTCTCTATATATTCTCTATCTATCTTAATTCCATGGTGGACTAGTGATATGATTCATTTATGTATGTATATATATATATATATTGTATATATATTTTTTAAGATGTGACTGACAACTCAGTTATTTCCGAAGGATTAAGATTTTTTTTCACCAACTTAATTAGTGAATTATCTTATATTTTTATTGGTACCATTATAGTATTTGCCAAGCAAAAATAATTTAAATTAATCTTGCGTAACTGGTAGAAAGAGAATTCCATTTGATAATAGAGAAAATTGTTTGAGTCTTTAGGAGAATTTCAAATTTTTGTCTATAAAATACGAAATTTCTGTTAATTGTAATTTCTATCTTAGTTTATGTGAGATCCATTTTAAATAATTAATTTAATGTTCAGGCGTAATCTAATTAATAGTTTATTATGTTAAATTTCAAAATCTGATCTTGATAAATGACTCTTGAGGGAAGTTTAATGTGAAATGTTTACTATTGTATGTAAGGGTAGTCTGGCCAGCTATCTTAAGGTTATCCAAGATATTAATAAAAGAGTTTGATTTTATGTTATCACTTGCATTTTTTTGTTACGTAGTTGGTCTGTTCAGTCACTTCATTTGTTTGAGCCGTAAGGCTTTTAAGTAACATGGAGATTTTATCGAGGTTATGGAAAAATGTTTATGAATTCAGGGTACTCACAACGGGCCCTCTTATTTTTAGCAAATATGTACTAACCGCGTCTTATTGAATATTTGAATGCATCTTTTAGGTGCCAGGAATAGTTAAAACTATTGCTTGATTTTTCTTAGTGGAACTGATTGATTGTGTTTGAATATTTCTTCTCTGGTGCTTATGAGGTTTGATTTAAGGAATTTGATCTTGTGCTCTTGAGCAAATTTGAGAAATGATTGAATATGTAAATTAAGTGAATTTAAGAAATGCTTTAACTGAGATAGTTTCTTTTCTACCGAGCACTAGAGAAGATTTATTCCTCTTTGTTTTTTTTTTTTTTTTTTCAGTTTTAAGATTTATTAGGATGAATTTGCTTTGCTTTGTGTGAGTTAAATGATTTAAGAAAAAGTATATTTCAAGATTATTTTGAGTTAGTTACTCCCTCATTTCCGCCTTTCCACTTCATTTGGAAGAATAGTAGTAAGTTATTATTTTAGTTTGTCCAGCACCAAGTTAGATTGAGTATGCAGAAGCAGTCTTAAACTTTAGAAGTTAAATATTAAAAGCGTAAAATTTAAGCTTCGTAACAATATAAATGCCTGCAAAGTAAATACAAAACAAAATGTGTCTTACAAACCTGTTTTAATTTTTACTTTGTTTCCTTGAAGTGTTTACGGTTAAATCTTTAGTAACCCTGTAGTGTTATTAAATTGATACTAAGGCAGCAAACGTAAAAAAAGAGCAATTTCTTCCATAGCATTCGAATCCGAACCTCCCAATTGCCCTCCCGATGTGTTCCCAATTATACCATAAAAGCACGCAGTAAGGAGGAAGAAAATTACTTACTACTCTAATCTGAAAATCTTGCTTTGCATTTTATAAAATTTCTGTATATGTAATGTTGTATTTGGATAAACTCTTAGTCTTGATAGAAATTGATCTGTATATTATACACGCATTATACATGTAGTAGGAAATTAATTGTGACTACTAATTTTAATGATTCTGGGCACGAAATTTGCTTGAATTGTATACTAAACCCTCAAAAAAATAAAGAGGGGTGGTATTATCTAATCTAGCATGTAGACAAATTGTGACACCTTTGCGTCCCCATCATACATTACGCTGCGTTTATGTGCCACGGGTATGCAATCACTTCTTCGGGCATAAATTCGGAACGATTAAAATTTTAGCTCCTATGACGGACTGATGATCATATAATTTTATAATCGAAATTTTGGATCAATGACTTTATTTTGAATTATTTAATCTCAGTTTTAAAAATGTATGATCAACACACTCAGTGCTAATATTGCGTACATATGACTATCATTATTCAGCATATGACTATCATTATGCCAGACTGCGTTTTCTACAAACGGCAATATTTCAAAATTACTTAATATAAATCTCAATATAATTCGCAGTATAAATGTGCAAATAAACAACAATTTCCAACATTTATTGAATTAAATCTTTTCTCTCTATAAGTCGGAAAAACGAATTTTTATGAGCTACATTTGACATAATATTGAATTACATAAACAAATACCGATTTAGTATTATCCATTATAATCATAAACTCTCTCATAAAGTCATTACGTCATTAAATCATAGTCTATCGCATTAGGGATTTTGTAAAAAATGGTATTTATCATAAACTAAGATATAAAGTTAATGCTTAAAGACTCTGTGATAGAACTGGAGAACAATCGTCTTATGTATTATTACATAGCGCTCAGTTGCATTTCGTGAGAAAAATATCTTTGATGAATATTTATTTCGCTCCAGTTGGTATGAGAATAAACACAGATTTAAATTGCTCTCTATCATATGGCACTTTATTTTTGCTTTACACAGGTACAGGTATAGAGAAAATTGGGGGGGGGGCACACCAGAAATTACCCTTGGTCCCACTCAGTAACTAGGTAGCTCTGTCCCAGTTTTGATAAACACCCCAGCAGCCGATTGGACGGTAATACACCATAAGCATACTGTAATTTGAAGCGCACTTGGTAACGCAAACAAAGGTTTTCCTTCCTACTTGTGTCGCAAATCGCGAGTAACTGAAACAACCATGTCCAATCAGTGGATATGAAAGTCCGACTAGAGTGGTCCTTTCTATTACTTTCGGGAACAAAGTTGAAATTCGACTAAAATTGGGTATATCAACTTCTAAATATATGTAATGCCGAAAGTAACATATTTTTTTCCACGTCGACGTGTTTCTCTTGCGTTTTGCCTGTTTTATATTCATTATAATTATATTAAATTCAAAATGCTGTTTCAATTCGAACGATGCACTAGCCAAAACGTTTTCAACGCGCATTCTCTGAAACAAAGGTTATAATTTTGCATTTGTTTGAATATTTTTAACTGCTAAGTATGCACCTTTTCAAATTAACAACTATCAAACTTTCCTGCCATAAACTGCTTTCTAAGTAAATTTTGAAAGTACATCGAAGTTGGTATAGAAACTGACTTAATTCACTATTCTAGTAAGAATTTCAAAATAAGCAAACAGAAGCTTCGTTAGGCTTAGTAGCACCTAAACTACTTTTAGATTGTTCATAATTCTACAACTATTGCATGCAGATTTATTAAAGCCATAAAACCCTTAATCGGAATATAAGTACTTCATAATTCAATCACTTTTAAAGCAAAAAATGCACTATATGTTTATATATGTATATAAACTTTTGGTTTGGCCGATTGCAACCAAAAAGAGACTTGCATAATTACATTGTATCGCAGTCCCATACACAAAATTTTAAAGCTCTGAGACTACTCGTTTTAGAGTTTTGCGAGATACGAGATACATGCGTATGTACGTACGTGCATGCGTCACGAAAACATCTTTTCTGAATCCATTTTACAATCCATTTTGTGAAAAATAGTCCTTCTTTTTGTCCGTACGTACATATGTCACGCAAAAACATCTTTCAGATGGATCCGAGAACAGTCAAAAGGAATATTTTCGTTGAAATATTGATACCCGAAATTTCTTTCGATTACAGTACTCCTTTTATTTCGTACAAGGGAGAAAGAACCGTTAAGGATTTCATCCATTAGTAATTAGATACTCTTTATCCGAGTCAATAATAGAAAAATCTTTCATCTGTTGCGCTAAATAACTGAAACTTCTTTGGCTTTATAGATCGTTTAAATTGCTGACACAAATGCACGAAGAAATATCCTCAAGTGAAACATTTTTAACGAATTGTTATGAAAGGAATTGAATAAATGTGGAAAACAAATTCTTACCGTTTGACAAATTTGTTACAAATGCATTTTCAATCGTTTAGCTTTGATATAAACTTATGCTTTTTTGGGCGGTCCGAAAAGCACTCAACTGCAGCGCTAAAAACATTCTAGTACCAGAATTGAATTAATATAAAACCACAGTCTTTCAAATTGCGATATTCGAGTTACTAATATAGCCATGTAAAGTACCTGAGTTTAAAAAATAAATAGAAGAAATCAAAAGATGAAGCTTTTGGAGGAAATCTGAGGAAGCGAGATGATTTATTAGGATGAGATAGAACATATCAATTAAATTTTAATCCAGGAATAAGAATATTTGAATTATGTTCAACGAAGCGAAAAGTAAAATTTCGTATTTGTTGAGTTACAGTCTTACTTTATTTGCAGAAATTTCGATCGTTAACTTCATGCTTAATTATGACAGTTTTAAAAACGCGGTGGTAAAGTAAGACGAAAAAACTAAAACGCTCAATTTTAATTAATTTAAAACTCATTGATTCGTTTCTTTTTTCTCCCTCAAACCAGCCATTAATATTTCCGTAAACTAAACTATTAATGCATATGTGAACATTAAATATATTACTATTTTTTACTTCCTTGTACAAAGTAAAAGAAAGCATTGTAATCGTGAAACATTTCAGATAACAGAAACACCCATTTGGATCCTTCCTGTATCTATTTTTTGTGACGTTTGTATCGATGGACGGAATAAAGGACTAGTGCTTCCAAACGGATTGTAAAATGAATTTAAAATAGATTCAAAAGAGACTTTTCGCAGCGTCTGTGCGTACGTACGTCTGTATACATATCTTGCATAACTCAAAAACGATTAGCCGTACAGCGTTGATATTTTGCATATGGGTCTGATGTCTGATATAACATCTAGTTGTGCACCTCCCTTTATTTATTGTAACCAGCAGAACCAAACATATATCTATATACACCCACTCCTTTACCGGGCTTAAAAGTCCATACCAGGCCTGTATCTTGCAATCGTTGCATGGTCTTGGTCGCATACTTTCTGTCTTATCTAGTGTTCTTCATACTACTGTTTTAAATGAGGAATATATTCATGTTTTGGCAACATTAAATTTAAAAAAAAGAATCAATTTTCGACGAATAACGAAATCTAACTTTTAATGCGGTCTCCCAGTTCCTATGCTTATACCTGAAAAAGTTTTATACTTGTTATGAAAAAATAAAATTAGAAGAATTTTATTTCCGCCCCACAAAAATTGATCGAGATATTGAATTCCTAAATTTGTAATTTTTGATTACATTTTCAATTTGCCTTGAGAAATCGATTAATAAATTTAGACTAATTCAACGAAATAGGTTTCAGTGAAGTGCAGCAAAAATTGTACGTAATTTAATAGGTCATAGAAGGTCAAAAATTGTACGTAATTGAATAGGTCATAAAGTCATGTAGTTTCCATATCATACCTTTTCGAAATATATGCCAGAATCTTTGACCGCATTTGTAATTTAATGTGAAACTTAACAATGGCTTAATTAAATTGAAATATTTAAAAAAACAATTTTAATTAAAAACATTAAATCATTTAAAAACATATTTTGTTTCATTTTAGTAATAACTAACCTAATCTCTAATCATTTATAACATTCCAGTTGCATTTTGAAAGAAAAATAATAGGTTAGCAGCTAAACCAGGAACAAAGGCCAGATTATTTTATATCTGTAAAACATCAAGAACCATAATAGTTATCATATTCCCTTTTCAGAACGGAAATATATATTAGTGTAAAATATATGCGCATGTAAAACTATATTTTGTTATATTCTTTCCATCCGTATATTCTGTACAAAAATGTTTATTTTCCTTTTCTGGAGTCTTTCATTAATATCAAAATCTTACAGTAAGTGCTGGAAATCTATCTAAATCTATCAAAGATATAGTAAGGTTAAAGCTGCTAAGCAGTTATACTACAGATAGATAATATTCCTATAGTTTAAAAGAATTCTTGTCTCACTAACATTCTAAATTAAAGAAATGCAGGAAAGAAATGAGCTTTATTAGAATTTGAGCCTTGCCGTATAGCTACTGTTTAATAAAGCGCAGTCACCCCTAAACCACCTCAAAAACTCAAATACTTACGTACAGAATTTACTTTCAGCGTCCAAATAACCTGCTTTCAATTAGCCTAGACTCTAACCTGCGAGCTAATATTTCAAAATCACTCACTAAAATTTAAAACGCAGATTGGCACGAAAATGGACGTCTCAGTAATGACAGCTTCCTGAGAAACAGCAATGGCACTCTGAACTACAAATTTGCTCGCTGTTTAAACTTGATCTAAACTGTATTCCGCTGACGTTTGCTAGACTAAATATAAGGTACAGAAAAGAGTTAGCGTATCCATCATGTACTTGTGAAAATAACTCTTAAACGCAAAAGAGATGACTTTGTTGGATGTTAGACCAACATGTTGGAAACTCACGTTTCCTGGTTTAATCGTATTGCCACTATTTTTTGTGAAGTAATTATTTTAATTATAAATCAATCATCATGAAACGTCATTTAGTTTCCTTATTAGAATATTATTAAACGATTCATTTTTAAAATCAGAATTTCATGATTTTGTGAAAGTCCTGCATATGTGCATAGAAACATTCTGAAGGAGGGTTGATGCTAGTGTGAATGAAGTGTCGAAGTATACTGGAACTGATATTTTCAATGAATTGAGAAAAATGGGAAAATGCGTTCGTATCAGCTTGCACTAGGTTAGAACATAAATGCATTTTAAAATCTATTATCAGCTTCTCTTTGCTTATTTCATCCTTCTAAAATAATATTTGATTTCGAATTTTGGTTCTTTCGGATACACTGTTTTCGGATACACTAAGTTTGTTTCTCCATTAGAAGAACTTTAATCAAATAAAATATTTAACCAACATAAAAAAGTAAGTTAAAATGCTGAATATTTCCATCTTTTTTGTCCTCCATACATGACTAATGGAGATAAATGAAACATTTTCTTCTCCCATGTTTACACTAAGCTCCCTTTTGTCGGCAATAATTACTCTTTCTCGGATTCGTTTTTTCTTCTGGCGAATCTGTTCGAACTATCCATGGTCATCAAAAGATTACGTCACAAAGGTAATTTACTATGTTTCGAATACCCGTTGCGCAACCATATAAAAAAATTAGCTATAGTTCACACAAATTTACAAATTTACAAATGCTTTTAAGTTTTGTGACTTTACAAATCTTACACAAAACGATTTCCGTTTCATAGAAAAGTGGATTGCACAAAAGTAACTACACGGTTGGATTGCACGAATATGACTTTTTCTTTTATTATCATGTAAAAAACTGATTTACAATGAAAATACGTACATTTTGCACATCTTAATGCATAACGATATAAGCCAGATCATTATATCTTCAAATGTCTGTTAACTAATCCACACCACAAAAAGATCTTAGAGACAGATTTACTAGCTTTCAAGAGGTTCTTGAGGGCAGCGGTCCCAACGCTAGATTTCAATGACGTCACCCAAAAGCGAGAGAAAAGAATACATATTTAGTTACTTTGAAGCGAACTATAAGCCCATTACGTCACACATTCAAAGATTTTCGGTCGGACGAGCAAAATACAAATAAATGTAATGCAAAATAATTAAAATAATTATTCTTGTTCTTTCTTATAGTAATGAACTGTGTCAGCCATAATCATCAATCAAGCAGCTTTTCATTCTGAATTTTTGAAAGATCTTCGAAATATTAGTATCTATTTTGGTCTAAAATTATGTGAAAAATACAAATTCTCGGGCTTTTTTTAAGCAATTCAGAAGCGGAAATCAGTGAAAACGCAAAAAACAAAAAAAGCCAAAATGTAGTAATATAATACTGAACAAGTGTCTTTAACAGTAGTATTAAACTAAAAAGTAAAACGAACAATAAATATAATGCTCGTAAAATATTGTTGTTAACAGAAAGTCTACGTAAGTTAAGTGGACAAAACAAATTATGAGCATGCACCATTTTAAAATTCATTTCCCAAAATGTAATAATCTTTTTCTAGATGTAGAATCAAAACGTATATAAATATAGTGATGCTCTATTTAGACACTTTTTTAATTTGTTATAAATGCACAAAATCATTTAAAAATTACAATAGAACTGTAATTAATCAATTAATATGTTTTTTTCTTCGATAGAGGACAGTACCTACTTTCTGACTGCGAACATCGGGTGCCCTGTGTATTTCTATATATCTAACATTTTAATGAAATGATAATGAAGTAACTATGAACACTAATTCCGGATATTCTTGCTTGACTGCAAATACGAGTGAATACCATATCGATGTATGCTAACAGGCTTTACATATCCCAGTTGCTTCACTGTAATAAGTATGCATTAGGTATGATTTGTAATAAATATATTTCAAAACGTATTGCATAGCATTTATTACCATACACGCTAACACTAATCTCCATCATTACTTTTGGGCTCCTTATATGTAATGTAAAATTATTAATGGCTATTTAGCTAGCATATTACTTCCAAAATGCTTTTACCTGGCTAATTCCATTTAATCATTTATGGGCATAATTTAAATGGAATTCACACCGAAAGATATTCAATTAGTGGATTGTATAGGCCATTAATTTATGCAAACTAGCACACGTTTGCTGAGTATAAAAGAAAAAGAACCAAAATTTGAAAATATTAAGCGTTAACTAGATTAATTTATATTTCAGCTATTTCTTTTAAATTAAATAGAATAGTTGGTCAAAAAAATCTCTCTTGTAAATTGTCTTCTTGAATATTACAAGACAATTTGTTATAAACGTACATTGACTGAACACATAAAAAATTGTATCTTAAAAAAATGCAGTTACAAAAATCAAAACTTTCGAGACGAAAAATGAAACGTAGGAAGCTGACCAATTAAATTCTTATAATCAGGGGAGTAAAGGAAATGTTAAATGTTTTAAGAAGATAGTATTAAAAAGGAAATGGCATTTGAAATATTTCAATGTTATAACTAAACAATAAAGGGCTAAAACCAAAATAAATTGAAGACAAAAAGAAATATTATCATAGAAAGTAGCTTAAATTCAAATGAATTTAAACTGATAATTTCTAAACGAACAAGCTACAGATCGTGACCACAGAAACCCTTACTCGGCATTTATTTTGTAACCGTTGGTCATATACATGTCCTTCCCATTACAAAAGCGCTTTAAGTTACTCAAATATTCATGTTTTGAAATTTTTAATTAAAAAACTTGCAAATTAAAAAACTAGTTCTGTAAATTTACGAGTCCTAACTTTGTATGGGCTGCAACAGTCCTTATATTTAGAAAATTTTTGTACTCATCATAAAATTAAAATACAAAGAATGTAACTCCCGCATGACAAAAACTGATAGAGAATTTTTAAGTTGGCGAAATTATTCAGGTCCGTATATAAACTGAAGAGCGAAATGGTTCGATATCTACGTAAAAAAAATATAAAATATATATTTAAAAATGGTTTCTGATGTTTTTAATAGATGAAGTGAAGGGCATTTCTATGCAGGTTGTTTGTTGCGAAACGTATTGATCAATATAATCATATGTTCGTTTTTCAAAAAACGAACGCTTATTCACACCTCTTCTAAAATTCCTGCTCAAAAAAACACAGACCACCTTCAGTATTGACACATAGCCAACTCGTAATATTTTATCTAAAATGTGGTTCTAGTTTAATGAATTTTATCTGATTCTTAATTCATAATTAAAAAGTAATAAAACTTTCAAAAGGACATTAATAACGTATTCTTAGCGTTTCGAAGCTTGTAAATTAGTTATTTAGAAATTCTTTCAGTATATTAACTATAACAAAATTATGAATACACACTAGTACATCAAAAAAGAACATTATTGACTGACATTTAAAAAGGAAAAGTCAACCTCAAACTATTCTAATTTATTTATTAACCGAACCCTCAAAACCAAGAGGAAAAAATGCAGAAAATGTTTTCGAGTTTGAAATTAAATGTCTGGGTCGATTTTTTTCATAAGGGGATCAAAAGTCTCGTTTTTTAGCCCGAAGGGTCGGTATCCCAGATGGGCTATTAGTCTCAAAACAGCATTTTGGGGGGGGGGGTTTACTATAAACGGTGAATCACTTTTTAAACAGTTGCCGCCAAATATTGTTTGATTTTGTAGTGAAGTGTCTGATGCCCCATGCATTTTACCTGTATTATGTTTAAAGAAATTAAATAACGAAGAATTTGTGTGAACGTATGTATGTTTTCGTACTGGGAAAAAAGAACGGTACCTAGAGCCCCCAAATTTTGAATAACGTAATCCTCTACCCAAACGTAAGCACCTGGATGCCTGAATTTTGAATTTCGAATTAGTTTTATTATCTATTTACTATTTTGTAAAGCTTTTGTTTGATTAAAAATTTCTATGATTTCGTAGCGAACAATGGCAACATTGTACGGAAAAACATTTTTATCTTCAGTGCGCGAATGTCTATCGGAAATTCTAAAGATGTGCTGTTTTTAAATATTTTTTGCCCAAATGTTCTCAAACCATATCTGTGTGTGTAAATGAAAATAAAAAAGGCTCCTTTGGGCGTAATATAAAATCTTAAAGCTTTCAGATTTTTTAATAGTGAGTATGAAATTATCTTGAATAGACGTATAAAAAGGCACAGAAGCAGTATCAAAAGGACATTTCGTGATTTTTCTCTCTTTTTTTTAAATTTAGAAATGACAGCACATGAAGATTTGCATCATTTATAACTTTTGGTAACTTGAACTATGTGTCTATGACAACGGTTAGGAAAATAAAGGCTAGGCAAAGACATTTGAGGACATTTAAGGATACTTATAGCAATAATTTTGATACCTGGGGAAGAAACAAGTTACCCATCTTACGAGATTTTAAAAATAAAGTTTAACAAATGCCAAATACCAATGTAGATAAAGGAGGACAATAACCAATATAGATTTCAATATCATTCATTCACTTCTCATAAGCAAGACTTACATATGAAAAGGTGAAATCATTAAATATAAATAAGCTTATCTACAATTATTCAGTCTATCGTAAATAATTAAAATTCATTTCCTTAATGATATGTTTCCTCAATGATATGGGAGATTTCCTCAATGATATGTTTCTTCCTTGTACAGAGTAAAGGGAGTATTGCAATCGCGAAAAATTTCCGGTGTCATATTTCAACGAAAACATCCATTTCAATCGCCCTCGAATCAATTTGAACAATGTTTTTCGGTGAATTCTATACGTACGGACAGAATAAAAGACTGTTTTTGCTAAAAAGCATTGTAAAATGGATTTAAAATGTGTTCAGAGGGGATTTGTTTTCTTGACGTCTGTACGTATCTCGTATATATCTCGTATAACTCAAGAACAAGTAGCCGTAGAATAATGAAATTATGTATCTGGGACTACTATAACATGTACTTGGGCACCTCCCTTTTTCTTTGCAATCGGCTGCACTAATCGTATATATATATATATATATATTCCCACTCTCTTACCTGGAGCGGTAAGCTTAGTTTTTTGTTCTTATATGTTGGTAAATTGTGCATTTATTTTTGCTTTAAAAGTAATTGAATTATGTAGTTTTTATGTTCCCGTTAAGGTTTTTATGCCTTTAGTTAAACTGCATGCAATAGTTATAGAATTATCAGCAATTTAAAACTTTGGCGAGTTAAGCCTAACGAATCGCCATTTATTTACATTTGAACTCAGTAGAATAGTAAATTAAATCAGTTTCTGCAACTTCAATGTCTTTTTGCAGAGTGGGACCAAAAAGTAATGGCCGAATTGCTTGTATTTTGCGTAGAAAATCTAATTTTAATTGTTAAACTTGATTTTTTTAACTGAAGTTGGTGTTTTATGTTTTTCTGTATTTTACAATTTTTATGAAGATGTTTTGAGTTTTTAAGTATTTTTGCTTTGATTCGAAATGGGAACTGAATTAATTCAATGAGAAATGTATCCCTAATGAAATTCCAGGAAACAAGTTTAAATGAAATGCAGCAAAAATATATGTATAATTTCAAAGGCCGTAACCAAAGAAGTCATGTGGTGTCCACATCAGATTTTTTTATTTACAATGAGACACATGTTTTTGAAGCGTTCTCTAGGAAACATTTTCGTGCGCAGGAAAATATTTATGCATTTGTTTCAAATAATAACCTATAGCTAAACAAATTTTTGTTACTTTTTAATTGTCAATTAATACTACTTTAAACTGTTATTTAAATACTATCGTTTAATTTTTTTCTTGCTGACTTCGGTTGACACTGAACATTTATGTATTTCCTACACAAACATGCAGAAGTATTTTTTAATAACAATGTAGTAGATAACAGAACGAACATTTTAAATTTACCCATCCTGCGCCCAAGTGGCATATTTCAAATCTAAAAAAAATTAAATAAGAGATGCACAGAAATTAATGCGAATATATGCCGAAACACAACTGTATGTGTGAAAGCATAGACCATCTACTCAGTTAATTTTGTCAAACATATATTTCTGGTCTGTAAAGAAAATACAAACTAGTCTTCGCTTAGCAGAATAGAAAAGTGGTTGCCTAATTTCTTCTCATGAATGAAGTAAAGATAATAGCAAATTAATTTTAAGTGATAAAATTTAAAACTTTGAATAAACTATGAAGATATTCGCATGCTACAAAACAAACAAATCTAACAAATTACTTTATTAAAATTAATTGGCTAGGTATTTACCATATTTTGTTAAGAAGTTATTCCGAGGTTCTCCTAGTACATGAACGTGTGTATTCATAAAGCACTTAAAGGTAAATACAGAGTATTGTAATTAATAAAGTTTGTCATTTATTTAAGGGTATCTTCTCAAACAATTTTGAATTAAAACAGTATGTAAATAGAAGGACGATAATAATGCCAAATAAATACATTCATATAAACAAAGACATTCAGTAACAGACAATGAATAGACTAGACTTAAAATTATATATCGGAAAATAGTGAGTAGGTCAACAGAAATGTAAGTATATTTGAAAATTTATTTTCAGTAAGATGTCATAACGAAGATAGTTTATCTTCCAGACATTCTTCTTTAAAATGTTTACGATAGCATTAGCTTCCATTGTACTCGTATAACGTGAAAGTTCTGATAAACAGAGCCGGAGTTTGTGAAAAGAGCTGGCTTCATTATATTAGTGGCCATAAATTCCTTCCAAGATTACGAGGGGTTCATAGATGAAATAACTCTTGTAGCGTCATTACAGATTTTTGCAATGCCCTCTCCGGGACTCGAACCTGGATCTTCCGATTGCTCGCCGAGTTTGCTACCGTTACACCACAAAAGCATCCTGGAAGGAGTGAGAAAATACTTTATATAATCCTCCTTTTAAAGGGCGACTGGGGATTAGGAGACCATGTTGCAAAATCCTGTCGGTGACGAATTATTGTCCATTACCTTTTAGTTCGGGCGCCACTCTAAAGTCATTAGTTTTTTTTAAGCAACAGATGTAAAAAATGTGCAATGTTTTCTCCGGGACTCAAATCTGGACCTCTCGAATACGCGCCAAGTGTGCTACTGTTACACCACGAAGACATGTTGGAAGGAGGGCGAAAATACCTTATAGTGTATAAAGTGTTTAATTTGTGAAGAAATACACTAGAAAAGACAACTACATGCTTTCTAAAATTCTTTTCCATTGCCTCTTTAAACAGTACTTTTCTTAACTGGTAACAGAAAAATAAATTAAAAAATTATTACACTTATTCTCATAGGGTCCAAAAACACACATTACGACAACAAAGAATCTAAAATAAAAGGCTCTTTGTTACACACTTTTCTAAAAAGAAAACTGTAGCGATAAATTATTTCCGTTCTAACATAAAATTAAAATTTAGTTTTTTATCCAAAAATTAATCATTATTTTGGAATGACTATAACATCTCAAATGTTAGCACAAATTGAGATACATAATTGTTACTTCTTTCTGTTTTGCTCCGAATTTTTGAACACCCGAAGACGTAACACCTGTCTTCAAACTGATAAGAAGTTGCAGTAAAATATTTCTTCAGTTCCATTCGTAAATTCAAAACCCATTCAGAGGCAAATATGTTAAATACCCGAAAACAATGAATGTGATAATAATACTTTTTTAATAGATAAAAGAAAAATTAACAAATAAAGCCATATATTAAATTTAATTATTATTTTTAAACTGTGTTAGATATATGAAAATAATAATAGTTTTTAAAATTAATAATGAACAAATAGAGAAGCGATAAATCATTGTTTTCCAACGGCAGCCATCAGTAAAGGCTTTGCTTAGACAGCTTGTAAAGCAGTTTTACTGCAATCAAAGTGAAGGAATAGAGGAACATAATTTACAGTAAGGAGAAATCAAATTTTAAGAGAAGTAAAAATTTAGAGGCCTAATCAAAAATTAAGTAATATTTTTTAACATCTGGAATAAATCAAAATAATTTATCCAGTAGCTTTCTATAATTTTAAAGTTTTTCATGAAATTTCCTTTTATATTTTTGATCCCGAGCAAACTGGCCTAATTTTTCCATACATTCCTATGTGCTAAAGAATAGCTTTCATCTATTGCAGTTATGAGCAGCTTTGCAAGAATGCTTTTTATTCTTCAATTTCGTAATGGTACAAGATCGCAAGTCGAAATGAACCCACCCGAATTTTAGCTGATGCCGTTTTATTATTACACGAAACGTTAAATATTGTTGCGTGCGTACGGGTTCGTAACAGATTGAATGCACAAGTCTGATGGAAATTTAATAAAATTTTTTCCTATCACAAGAAATAAAACAAAATTCTGAAATTTTTTCTCCCAGATATTCGTACAATATCACACAGCAGTTATATTTTAAACTACTAAAATGCTAAAAAGAACACAATTCAAAGTACAGAGAAAGCTAATCCGATCTCAAAACTACGACAGCAAAGTAAACAACAACTGAACTGAGATGTTTCTGTCCGGCTTTTTAAAGCTTTGGAACATTCTGGTAATTTTTATTTTCCCGAAGTTTTTTGGAAAGCAAAAGCAATTACGGCAGATCTGTTTATTAAAGGGTAAACTCACGTGCTCTTGAATTTTTACTTTTCCGGCTTAGCTTTCTGTCAAAATAATTGCAGGCGGATATAAATCAATTTTAATTATAATTGAACCAAAAATAGCAAATTAAATACAAAATCCGTGTTAACTAACTGATCCGTTTTAACTTAATATGTAGAGCACATGAGAGCTATCTGTTTAAGGAAATGGATGCCTTTGTGAAGATCTTCCTTAGTGGAATTGACTCGTGTTTACATTACAAGTATCCACAGAAGCACCGTTTAGCTGGAACCCTAGTCTTTACGTACCAATATCCTGTGATTTTATTCACTCGCGCACTTAAAGGCACTGCTCTGAAATACATAAGCATGTACTGAGATATATTCAGATATCTACATCTAGAAAAAATTTTAAAGTTACACCATAAGACTTTCCCTCGTGACAGGCTAATTATGTATAATTATTAGGCCATAACTATCGACCAATACTTAGGTTGCAAGCATTCGTCTACAATTATGGCCTTATCTATCAATCATCCCAAAGAACGCTGTTCAAATTACACTACAGGATACAAATTACTCATATTCACACACTAAAGGAGTAAACGCCAACACACATACAGCCAAACTTATACGGGAATAGAATTCACGCCTTTAATTCTGGACTTGAAATCAACTTGTAAAAAGTATTCAAAGCAGCACCCATGTGATAATGAATAAAGAAATAAATACAGAGCTGCGATATATTTTTATTATATTAAAGTAACTTAAGTATACAGAGTATATCATCCACTTTCTTATATTTATCTAAATATAATGAAATATAATATGCTGCCAAATTTGGGAATCAATCATTGTTGACTACAAACTTTAAGGCCTGTCCCCCTTTCTGAGACATCTTGCTCTCCAGCAATATTCATCTGCCAAATTGAAATGGTTTCTGCCTGTTTCATTCATCATTTCATTTTCATTTGCCATGATTTATACTCTATTCAAATGTTTGTGAAACATAATTGCACGACAAGATGGTAAATAGCGTGATTATATTCATTTAGCAAGAAATATTCAGTTATTCGAAACACAGCGATTCTTCATTCATTTTTCTGTAGGATGTGAGTGCATAATAGATTGCATAGACATAAATGAAATAAAACGCTCAGTTTTAACAAAATCGTCCGATTATATAAATGGAATGAAATACATCAGTTGCATGTGCTTTACATAAATTCCACTTTTTGTATTTTCATGGTTAGTTGTTAAATATTTGTGAATATTTGCTTCGATGTGATATTATTATATGATAAGAAACGCTTGGATGAATTGAGGAAGAACATTTCAAAAACTTTTCATCTTCATATATATGAACACCATACACTCAAACTCGTTATTTGGAGACTCTAAAAGAACTTTTTGTTTGTAACCAAAAGTTTTAAAAACATGGTGTTCTAAGAAATACTGCTAAATTTCGGCAGTAAAGAATTATGAACAAAATGATAAATAGTAATAAGTAGAATAATTTTAAGCGAGGCTTGCGGTATAGGATTATTATTCCAAGCATAATTAAGTATGCATTGTTATAAATGTTTACTTATAGATGTAGAGGACAAATGCAGAACATTCTTCCGAGCAATTATTAAGCTCACATGCTTTAGAATGAAAACAAACTCTTTTCATTTGTAGCTGTTCGAAAAAATAAACAAGCATTAATAATTTCTCCGATAAATAATTAATTTAACTTCACATTATTTTCAAGTGAATATGTTGACAAAAGGTTTTACTGCCCTAAAAGTCCTTGATACGCAGTGTCTGAGCATCTTTAGACATCACTACATATATGTAAATTAAAATACTACTAACGAAAATAACACTACGAACAAAAAATGTGAGAAATATCCAAGCAACATGAATCGGTGTATTTGCATATATTACACTCCTGCAATTGAAGGAAAAGGTTTTGCGCAGATCTTGAAACGGTTCCTGCAAACGTACGTCATTTTCACTGATTATTGCTTCTTTGGTATCTTCTACATTTTATTTATGTGTAATTTACCAGTACAAGGGCAATCAAACGTGTTGACAAATGTTGCAGTTAAAGAGTTTATAAATGTTTCATTTGGGATAGAATGCTTCTGTGAATATATTTTTTTTTCCATTTGATTGACCCATCTGCTTGCAAAGTTATAACTAGGGAAAAAATATACTAGAAGTTAAGCAATGGTATATTTTAAAACACTCGATAAGAGTTTGACACTGCTCTGAGGAATGGCGATCTCCAGGTAACTGTAACTAGACATTTATTAGATTACAGTGAAAAGTGCTCTCTTGTGGCAGTAAGTTAGTTTGTATTCTGAGAAAATACAGCTGTATTGAAAGTAGCATCATGAATTATGTAGCAAGTTTAACTTACGTCAAAGCTATCTGCGCGGCAAACATTTTGCTCTGTCTGCCAGAAAACCGCGAAAGTTGCCAGATATCGGCCAGTATAGCAAAACTTCATTTTCAACTTCAAATGTTTCTTATGAGTGCAGAATTTTATTGCTTTATATTAAAATTCTTAGTTGCAGACAGCCTCATAAATTAGTCACCCTAAAGGCAGAATATATTACACTGAAAACAATCACCAGTTTTTGCATCTTTTAAAAATATAGTGCATTCAAAATTCATGAATGTATGTTTACAAAATTTGATATATACCCCACATGACTTGTATGGAATATTATATCATACGCATTTTTTCCTGCCTTTCATTTAAACTTAGCTACTCGAATTGCATTAGAGATATAATTCTTATTCAATTAATTCAGCTCTCACTTTGCGACAAGGCAAAAATGCATAAAATCTCAAAACATCTATATTAGAAACTGAAAGATGTAGAAAACCATTAAACACCAAATACAGTTAAAACAATTATAATTTTTTTTTTTACAATTACAGTTACAGTTTCTAAGCAAAAACAGGCAAGAAGCAGCAGGCAAGAAAGCAAATTTTTCGGTGCACAAAACTGAAAGTTTGCGTTTCGTCTCCCTCGGCAAAAAGACACTGAAGGCGTAGAAACTGACTTAATTTGCTGTGGACGCTACGCTGAGTCAATATATGGGATAATTTAATAACTTAAACGATGATTCCAGAATTAAGCATAATTTTATTCGCAATAAGAAAAGATGTTACTTTGTTGTTACGAAGCTTATTTTCTGTACATTGGCAACAAATCCACTATTCTGCTAAGTTTCAAATGTAAACAAATATGGCTGCGATGGTAAACAATATTTAGGCTTAGCCGCACTTAAACAACTTTTAAATTGTCGACAATTCTACAAATATTGTATGCAGGTTAACTAAAGGCATAAAAACCTTAACCGGAAGATAGCAACAACATAATTCAATTATTTTTAAAGCAAAACATGCACAATTTACAAAAACATAAGAATAAAGAAACTGAGCTCACTGAGCAGAGTAACAGAGTATATATACATATATTTATGCATTTTTGGTGCGGCCGATTGCAACCAAAATAGGAGGTGCATATTTACATGGTATAACAGTCCTATATACAAATTTTCAAAGTTCTGAGGCTCCTCGTTTTTGAGTTAGGCAAGATACATATATACATACGCAAGTACAGACGCCATAAAAACAAATCTCTTCAGAATTCACTTTGAATCAGGTTTATATTTTTGGGGTGAAAGGCATCATTAAATTGCATTCGATGGCGGTCAAAATGGATATTTTCTTTGAAATATGATACCCTAAATTTTTCACGATTACAATACTTCCTTTATACTTCGAAGAAGGAAGTAAAAATAGTTAAATCTGTTTCGCTTCAGTTATTGTGTTTCTAAATTGTTACTCCAGAATAATGTAAGGATTGATTTAGATAAATATTATATATTTAAAAGGCGAAATTCAGATAATTTTAAAAAAGCATTCATTTTTTTACAACTAATTTTTTAAACATGCTCTTGTCAAATGTTTTGATAGCCGTGTTTGAAACGATTCTTCACTTTAATAGAGTTTACCTTAAAACTCAACAAAAAATTGCTTTTAATCATTTGCTTTGAAATTTAGCAGTGCAAGAAAGTATGAAAATATACAAAGTTTTAAAAAAACTACTTGTTCCATCTAAAGTCTGATGCAGCTAAAAGAGCAATGACTCTTCAACTAAGTCGTATTGTTGCAAGCAAGCAAATTATAAAGCTTGATTTGTTTTATGTGTGCCATATTCGGGCATATTTTTCTTATCTTTCTCAGTTTACCATAAGCAAACTTTTATAGCGTAGCATACATGATATGAAAAGGGTATGAGATATCTTTCTTAAACATAAATTTCAAGAACGTTTTTAAGTGATACATATATTGACTCAATATTGCTCACTTTTTTAAACTAGAAATCAAAATGCAATTATACTGCTTTCAGAGTTCAACACATTTTGTGCTATAAGCGTAGCTTCTGCAGTTTTGTTTAAATCATTAGACAAGAATGACGAGTGAACGACCATTTGGTAGCACAAGCTAATCAGTATACGTTATAGAAGCAAATGTACAATGTGCGTGCGGCTGAAACTTTGAGTCCCGGTACGATCAAGGGAGTTGTATGGTGTAGTAGCCCTCTAAGCTCCATCCATGAAGAATGTTCCCTTTTTTACCTGAAGGGCGTGCTTTAAGAGATTTAAGGGTTGGAGTTTCTAGCTCTAGAAATTTTTAGAACAGTCCAGAACATTCGAGAGCATTCCATAAATTTCAGAACATCCCAGAATATTCTGGAATGTTCGGGAATAGTCTGGAACGTTCGACAAAATCCCAAATCATTGTGGAACATTCCAGAACACCTTCGAATGTTGTGGAATTTTCTGGAACATTGTGGACCACACGAAGCTTTTTTTATATGGGTGAGGTTATCCATTAGTAAGGGTATATAAAGCAAGACCCGTCGTGGGTTCAAACGTCAGTTTCTTATCAGTGAAGTGCATTAAGTGAATAAAAACAAACAATGAAGTACAAGAAATGAAAGTGATACAGTAACCGAATATAAATCGAAAATAAAGTATGAAAAGTGTTTAAAGTGTATTTAGTGTATTTTTTAATAAAACGTTGATTTTATTTAAATTTTATAGAAAGCCCAAACATAAGAGAAGAAGAAATTTTGCCAGTTCTGAAGCAAAAAGGCGAAAATAAAAAGAAAGGCGAAAAAACGAAACAGTCGAAGAGCCGTGATGCAGGTTTACGAACGAACTAAAGAATCAAAAATTGCGACACAATCCCTTAGTAAAAGAGTGTGAACGTAAGCCACGAAAATATCACCCAACGAGAAGCGGAGACAAGTAAACAGTCGAAAACATGAATGACGTCGCCAAATTTTGCAACGCGAAAACATTTAGTAGAATAATACCAGGAATCTGTTGCATGAATGGAAAAATCCGATTACCGCCTCTGGAAGCACCTCCGCAGGAATTTCTACATTGCATTACCAAGGAAACTTCGGAATCAAAACGCTTTCTTCAAAACATAAAAGCGTACAACGCCTCTTTCTATATAACTTCTTTCAGTGTCACATCAGACCCACCGGCCATATTTTTATGATCTAATATCACTTGGCACTTAACTTTGTTCCAATATTTTCAAACCCTGAAGAGACGAGCAGACATTTCGTTTCTTGTGGTGAACGCTTCCAGTGTCTCGAAATCAGGTTACTAAACAGAAAATCATTATCATGTGTTATTTTCACAAACCTTTTGGAACGTCTCTTTAAACGCGTAGATAACTTTTTCATAAAAATATATTCCTATGTAATGATCAATCATAAAACTTCGTTCTAAAAGGAAAACTCATCTCCATCTTACATCCAGGGAAGAAGACCTCTGAAGATGACCGCATAAACTCCATTTAAAATTTAAAGTGATGTATTATTTGTAAACATATATATGGGAACAGCCTATTTAAAGTCGTCCATTGCCATTAATATCCATTAAGGAATTTTCACAATTTCTGAAAGTTTTATATGCGCTACGAGTGGATCACCCCGTATTTATGTGCATCAAATGCTGCTTGGTATTACTGAGTAGGACAGTATGGGATAAACTCAGCCTTAAAATACTTTGATTTGAAAGAACAATTTACCATCAGGATTAAAATGGGCTTTATGAATACTTCTTATGTAATGATGAAGTGAATCTGTCCTTTGCTTTAAATCAGGCTTGTTGAAATACATAGGAAGATTATGGATAAGAAAAACGAAAAGGAGTTTCATTTTGTAGAAATAATATTATTCCGTATTTGCACAGTACGAGAATATCATTTATTTATTTTCAGATTAGAGAAGTTGTAAAATGAACCTACATTTGAAGATTCGTTGAATAAGCCTAAAACATGTCCTTTAAAAACCTGGATTAGAACCTCAGACGTAAGCATGGAACTTCAGAAGTCAAAGCATAGAAAGCTGACAATTTAATAGAGATTTTCTAAAAGATTGTAAAGCACTAGGCAAATCACATGGAGCTGAAGTACTATTTTCTAGGCACCAATCTCTACGTTTTCCAAAAACACGTAAATTTCTTTAAGTGTATCATTTAAAGAACTGTTTCCTCAAAGAGTAGTGACTGAAAATATTAAGATACCTGATAAAAGAATCAATTCCTTGAATTTTATGACAAAACTGGTTGAATTTTCTTCGAAATAAATAAATATAAGTATTGGATGTTGGATAATGGGATATTATACCACTCGTCACGGAAGTCTTGTTGAATTCTTCTAAAGATGTTGGCAACGGATAGTGCATTCAAAAGTTATTTCATTTGAACACGCATTGGGGGCTATTTAAATTTTATTTCTTTTCCTTATTTTCCTGTTTCTCTTCATTACAGAGGTCATCTTGTAAACTAGTAAAAGGTTCTCAAAGATTCGTTGATATCATGTTGTTTGTGGTGTGTTTGTCTTTTACTTAGCACCTACCACAGAAAACAATGCAGTAAAATTGCTTAAAGTGCTCTTCATTTTCTTGGGTAAATTTCATTTGTCATCTCATAGTTTAATTGTAAAGATAACAAATCTTACCAAAAAATATGTTTACTTTTGCTATTGAGAGATGCAGATGTTTCTGACACAACATATTTTGTAACTCTATAATAATTTTTACGGCTTAGTGTCTAATTTGCTTCCAAAATTATTTTTGAAAATGATTTATATAGTTGCAACAAAAACTTATTAAGCAACGAATCGTGAAACATTGCGATATAATTCAAAATTTCGTACCCTATATAATAGATTTCTTTTGAACTTTATGACAGTTGGCCTTCTTAGGTAGCATGCAATTAGATCAGAACTCTAAAAACAACTGATGAGTTTTTATTCTGTCTTATAAGTACCAAAGAGACAGAAAGGTGTAAAGGACCCTTATTAATCCAAATAAAGGTCAATAGACGACACCAACTGGTGCTTACAGAATCCAGTAGCTTTGGCATTCTATCAAAGGTAATGGATGAACTAAACCTAATGAAATTTAAGTACAGCCTAGCGTCTTCCCGGTATAACTAGCGCGCAAGATGGTGCCGATCAAAGTCGGCGTAAGCAGGCCTAATGGCAAGAATAACTTAACGCCACAGAATACTGATCGCTAGAGAATCAAGTTTAGCAATGTAGCCTTGAAACAGGCAGACCACGCTCTGCGTTGCCCCTCCAAAACCTTTCTTTCCAAAATATACTTTCATGGTTTTACCTAATTTGGATATCGCGCAAGCTAGAAATTTGCATTCTGGTAAGGAAAACGAAACGAAGCTGATAGAACAGGAAATCAACATAAAATAACTGATTACAAACTTAAATGACACTTTCTAAACTTTTACATCAGTTTTCTCATAGAGGAAATCAGCAGTTACGTTTTTTAACGGAACTCCGCAGAGAATATCACGAAATTATACATACTATTCTTCACATACATATCATTCTAGAATAAGCTTTAAAAAATTTCCGAAACCGTACTTGTGATTAACAAATCTTCTTCCTACTCAAAAATACATTTTCATCTCTTTTCAGTACCTACTAATATTAATTCCGTCCCGAAATTTTTTCCTAATAATACGCTATAATAGTTATCGTTTGCAACGTTTCCCGAATGTGTAATCACCACGCAACGGAAAGACATGAAGAACAATTTACGGTATAGTAAATAACCGTCTTTTCCTGGATAATTATTAAGACCTTCGTGCGGGAGATGAAAGCCATTTTATGACGATAAAATCGCGAATATTTTACGGTTATGGATACAGCTCTGGTTCACCGTAACCGGTTAAAACCAGCGTCGCGCATATTGATTACCTTTTACCAGAAAACTTGGGACAACTCAATGTTAAAATTTTTCGTGTTTACAATACATACTCACTATTTCATTATATTTTTCTCCAATATAAGTATACGAGTACATCAATTACATTGTACCAGATACTCAAACATGCTTTAGGAACGCTGAAGCCTTTTTGCCGGTTTTACTCGATTATTATGAGTATTATATGTATCTGAGTAAGTTTTATGTCAGTAACATAAATATGCTACCGTTTGTCATGAAGTAATTAACTTTTAACAATGCATGTCTTCTCATAATCAAGTTACAAAATTACATTTTTAAAATTTTAATACAATTTTAAATAAACATATAATTATCTTCAATATATGCATAGTTTCAACGATTTATATCAATGGTTTCAACGGTTTAAATCCGTTGATTTCAAATGGAAAAATCTGAATGCATTTTACCAGACAAAGTAAAATCGCCTTCCAGACGGTGTAATGGTTAGAGAAGCCTACTGCGGTACCGAAGGATCGGGTTCGAATCCAAAAGAAGTCATAGATATTTTTAAATGTATAGCGTCTTTGCGGCATTAGGGCACTCTAAATACATGGCGAGTAAAAAATCCTCTTGAGAGGTTGGTGGTAGGGGAAGAGGGGTGGAAGACATTTGAAGCCATATCCTCTCCATCAAAATTGGGGACGGAATTGAGTTAAATCGTATTGTCACCTGTATGGTGCTCAAGGCTCTTGCCAAAGACAAACGCAATCTTGCTCTCCTTCCCGCAATGAATTTGTCAGCTGGTCTGACATCTGAGTTAAGTCACAACAAGGTAAGCTGTCTTTTCAATAGAACAAAATTGCATTCACTCATTCTTCTTAAATGTGTAGCATTTTTATCTCCACCTATTAAATTATTTTTCAGTGTTTGAATTAGTAGCATAAAACTACCCAACTTTTCCTTATTGTTTCATAAAATTTATGAAATCAGCATTATGAATCACCTATAGCAGCTGTTTAAAAAATTATACTGTCTTTACTATTCAAAAATACTTAAATAAAAGAAGCGATAGATACAGAGCAAGTAGTTTCCAAAATTTGTAACAATCTATAACAACTTATTTCAGACGTAAAGACTCGATTCATTTGAAGAAACAAACATGAATCTTTCATTAGCAGCAAGATATTCTATGCATATGCTTTCATACACTGGTCATTAATATTACTAGATTTAAGTAAGATTTTTGAGAAAAGTAAATAAATGAAAAACATATGTATTCAAATGGTCTATAGAAATTCTGCTGGATAGTGAAGGTTGCAAATAAAATCATTAATTATAAGTCACGAATTTTGTTCAGCGAGAAATATTTAAAAGGAAACTATGTCACTAATTGAAGTCACTTCCAAACAAGCACTGAAGTCTTTAACAGTGAATTTGAACTTGCAATGTAGTCTGTTTTACTAGCAAATTAAAAGAGCAATTTCTATACACACCGTCCAATAATGCGTCGCTCCATTTTACAGCGGATATTTATAGTTATACTTCTTGGAAGAGATTCATTGAGGTACTGATGGCCCAGCAAACCTCAGTTTCCGCCGTATATCTGTCAAAGAATGTGGTGGTGAATCTAGCTGGTGAAGCGATCATTGCAGCTCATCCCACACATGTTCAAGAGATATCGTATCTGAGGCCTTGAAAACCACGTGAGTATTCCAACGTCACTGTTATGCTCGTTGAACCACTGGTATGCAACATATGACAGATAGTAATGCAATACCCGCTTGAAAGAGAGCTTTATTCTGTGGGAAGAGCATGAAGGGCAGGAACGGGAGTATCTAATCAGGTAGCAGTTCGACATAGCACTAATTCTTTGTGGTTCCATCCAGCGTGATGAAAAACCCAATAAGGACATCATAAAGAAGCCCCAAACAGTACAAAGGATGCATTGCTTCGTGCTGTTTACGTCGCCCACGAACTCTGCTATCTGCCTACAGCAGCTGAGGTCCCGATTAATGAGACCCGATGACTTGTTTCCAGTCTTTTGCTGTTCACTAGCGGCACAGTTCGGCAAAAAACTGTCACAGATATCACTGCTTTCCAGTTAGCAGTGAAAGACAGATGGCCATCGGCTGTTATAACCAAGTTGCTCCAGTTGCCGATGAACAAACCTTATACAACTCAATATATAACTCAATTACTGTCTGTTGTAATCTGACATTAGGTTGTGCTTCTTGCCGTTGATGTGATACAACTCAGTTTTTGAACAAGTGTGCCTCAGCCGCAGGTTTATGGCCACATTTTGCATTATTCTCATTAATGTTTTCGCTTTTGAGGTACCCTTATTAAAATCGTGTCGCATTATTGTGCTATAAGCGGTTGCTGTTGTTATCAAACATCCGAGGCTGCGAACGTCAAAATTTTATCCCCGATCAAACTCGCTTAGATTGTTGCTCTTACCCATGATAAGATTTTCAGGCGCCCATCGAAGGAAAGAAGCGCGAAAGCACGTAGAAAGCTGCGAAACAAAAGAAGAAATCAATACAACAACTGAAAAATTTATTAGCTATATCCCAAGCTTGTGCGAAGAAATATTCAAGATTAGAACGCAAACCCTAAATTCAAAAGTAAACTTCCAAGGAATCGCGAAAGGAAAAGCATACGATCGAAGCTCTTCGCTGAAAGCTAAAATCAGCAGCTTCTGAAATGGAAAGGATGGAAATCTTAAGAACTTAAAAAACTAAAAGGCTAAATACAAGAAACTAGTCATCAAAGCAAAAGTGAAAACATGGCATGAATACTACATCAACAAAAACATATACAGCCCACTGCACAAAATAACCACAAACGAAGTATTAAAGCCAACACAACTCCAGTTCATATCTCAGAGTACCAGCAACAGCCCTAAACGCCATATTAGACACGGTATTACTCAAAGATAATGAAATAAAAAATATGAAAGAACAAAAGAAAATTCACAGTGGCATTAACCGTTCAATAAAGACCCTCCCTTCACGCTTCAAGAAATTTCCCAGATCATTAGAAATTTAAATAGGAGAAAACAACAGGCCCAGATATCATCTGTAACTAGTCATTTAAATAATCCATTGCACCAATCCCAACATCATCCTCAAATCCTGTAATAAATTATGAAAGCTCAAAGTTTTTCCTAACTGCCTCAAAACTGGGTAGATAGTATTGCTTCTGAAGAAGTATAAACCGCTTCATAACCACAGTTCATACAGACACATCGATCTTCTATTATCCCTGTACGATTTTACTTCAAAGGATTCATTAGCAGTAATCACGATGGTTTTAAACAGCCATTTTCGACTATCCACGCAATCCAAGCAGTCGTCAACCGAGTTCTCCATAACAGTGTTAGTAATATAATATTTTTGTAATTTTATCATTGAAATTATGGCTGAAGGTGGAATTAATCAAACAAATAAGAAGAGTCTGGCAAATTTAAATAAGCATTTACATTACTTTGTTGATAAAAATACTAATTCAAAGGCCTCTTTAAAATTTGATTAAAAGGATGCTAAAATCCTTGGCAGCCTTTTGCAAAATTTTAAGCTCCATCCTATTGGATGGCTCAATTGAACACTTGAATCAAACAATCGGGGAGTATCAAACTCGGGAATCTTCTTTAAGCTTACTTACTTTCTTAAAAACTATGTTAAAGGATAGAACGACCTCAATGTGTGATGCTGCGGATCAAGAAACAAATACAGATGCTTTGGATTTGTGTTATAATGATAAGAATGTGCAAATTGACCTTTTGGATCTGTGTTCTTTTGATAAGAATGTGCAAACTAACCACTTTAGTACAAAGGAAAAAATTACCGGAGTCATCCTATTGATATTAAAGTTTAAAGAAAGCTGCGAATTAGTATTTTAATCAACAAAGTAATGTAAAAGCTTATTAAAATTTCCCAAACCCTTCTTATCCGCTTGATTAATGCCACCTTTAGTCATAATTTCCATAATAAAATTGCAAATTTATTAGTAACATAAAGTAAAATACTGTGAAGTGTGTTACCAACAATGAAAGTTATAAAGCAGGAAAAATAGTTTTACAGGCAAAGAAAGTTTAAAACATGGAAGAAGTATATTGAAAACTTCCTATGGTTACGAGATAAAAGCCAAAAATTTTGAATAATTTTTTATGAAGTTAAATTTTAAGGATATACAAAAAGTGTTCCAAATTAAACCAAAATATGACAAATGGAGAAAATTTTATCACACGTAGCATTGAGTTATAACTAAAAGAATCAATATAATATATACTTATACAGCGAGTACTTTTAATTGGTATACTGTCCTAGTTATGCAGAATGAACCAAATTATTAAATAGTATTATAGAGATACAATTTTCAAACATTTGTGGTAACAATGAACGAAATTTCATCAAAACTACTATAACACTTATCCTAATATTAACAGTTATCCAATGTTAATAGGATGTTAATTAATGTTAATGTTAACAGTTATCCAATTAACAGTTAAAACAGTTATCCTAATATTAAATTAATAATATCCTAATGACAAAAATCAGCTTTAAAAAACATCCAGTACAGCTGACCTTAATACAGCACAGGAATATTGTTGTGATCAGGTGGCGGTATGCTCACTTGATGCTACTTGGCAGGTAATTGCTCGCTCGTGTCGCCATCTATTAACACCAATGAGAAATGAAGCAGAGCATGAGTTTCGCATGCCCTTGGAGATGATAATGATATTGAGATTCGATCCTGGGTGTGTTTTATGGCAGTTGAATATCATACCGCTGTTCTAAAAGAGCATTTGCGACAGTTTCTTATGATGATAGACTTAGACTGATGACTTTCTTAGACTGATGTATAATGCGAGCACTATGATTAGCTCACCTAGATATATAAACTCACCTAAATTAGCTTCACCTAGATATAGGGTACATGACGAAAGAAACAACAGAATTTCATAAAAATACTATCAAATGAACAATAATAAAGAGATAGTTAATTACAGAAATATCGCTTTTGATGTAAATTAACTTAAATTCAGTTTTATATACCATTTTTTAAGAAGATCAACTGAATACTATACAAATGACACTAAAATAAGGTTTAAACAATAGATAAAAAGTCATTTATCTTGGACACTAATCAAAACCATGCATATTATATATCCATAAAATAAACTGTAGAATACACTTTTTTTATTGCAGCTGAATGCTCAAAAATGCAGCTGAAAGGCACTGTTACAAAATAGAAAACACTGGCTCAAAAAGAATGGTATGTGATAACAGTAAGATAACGAAAAACCCCATACCTTCAGTAAGAATCATCACAGAAACACAAAATTCTTATCCTCATAAGCATGAATACTTCATGCAACCAATGACAACAAACATCAAGGAATTGATTTTCCTCCATCTGTAGTACAAGAACACGCACCAAAATTTGGCACGTCCATACAGGCAGAATGGCCGCAGTCAGAACCAGATGGTTAGTATGCTGGGGTGTACCTGTCCGATCCACGGGAGGCTTGTGTCCTAATTTCTTCAGCTGCCTACCTACTTAGTAACAACTGTCGCCGCCCATCCCAGTATAGTTAGAGACTCTGACTGCTGTACCTACTATCCTGGGCTCGGATCCTGGAGAAGATATGGATTTTTATAAGTGTATAATGTCTATGAGGAAAGGAGGCACTCAAGAGCTGAAAATCTTCTAGTGGGGTATATGGGAAGAGGGATGGGAGACCTTCAAACGGCCATCAGGGTGCTCTAGTGTGGTACATGGCGAGGAGTGCTACTCTTTAATCTTCTAGTGTGGTATATGGCAGGGAAGAGCGATGGGAGACCTTAAAACGGCCATCGGGGTGCTCTTCCTCAAAATTGGAGAGGAACTGCCCATTTAGTGCGCGGGGACTATACCTCTACGACCAGCCATGAAGTTCTGGTGTCCCGTCCATTTCTACCTATACCTACTAACTAGTTTCTTTATATTTTTTGCATCTAAATTATTTGTATATAGTACGTACTTCCGTTTTTAGTTGTTCACCTGCTGTTTTACGCTCTGGACTATATTTTATCTATTTAATTTTTAATGCTTTATTTCATTTAATGCAAATCATTTGGGTTGCTTTTTTTATGTTTGTATATTTATGTTTTATTTAATGTAAATTATTTGTGCTGTTTAATTATTTCATATAAATTATACCATTATTTTATATTATAAATAAAAATCTAATTTAAATTATTTAATCCCATTTTTTAGGATCATCACTTGTATAAACTGAGTGCATTATTATCCACATTAATTATTATCGCAGCAAATTCTTACTTTCCTACTTGGTTTTTTTCAGTGTAACAACATTTTCTGCTATCCATGGTAATGTTGTGTTCGAAACAACTAGCTAATTTTTAAATCGAAATGATTTCAAATATTGCACACAGAAAAATAATCTTTTCTAAACATGTCTTCCGTATTTTAGTTCATTATTACTACACTTATCTACTTACTATTTAATTTTAAACTTTTTAACTGTTGGTTTCGTTCTGATAACCACTATCACATCATCCTTGTAATTTTTTTCCTACATATACTGTGCCTCCCACGTAAACAATTTCACAGTCATAACTTAATTTTAGTGTCTGAATCATGGTATAGGTTTTGTGTGTATTTATTTCGAATATGAATGTATTTTGAATTTGTAACATTAGAGTTTTTCATTTAGAATACATAATAAGTTCCTGCATACATACAACCGCCCTCATGTCATACGTATTTTACTTGCAAGTACGTTAAATACTCCTGCACTGGGCTTTAATTTAGATCATTTCTACACATATATTTTTACTTTCATTTTATTGCCTCATAAATATGCATCCGAATATACCAACCTCTCTGGCAGGCTCAGTTATCTCCATGGATAATAATCAAGACTCGCCCTGTGTTGAAAGCAGTGCATCGGTCTTTACTTCTGCTACCAGATTAGAGGCTATTAAACGTATCTATGGTCAACTAATCCTATTTATTATACAATCTGCCGAAGCTTTTACACTGAAACTGAAGCAGCCATCCATTGCGTTGAATTAGCACCTCGGCAGTTAAACCCCATCAGAACTATTTTGTAAATTTGAGCTGCATCATTTGCTTCCTGGATCTTCCCTTTAATGACAGCACTTATTTTTCCTATATGCTCAGACGAGAGGAAATATATTTTCATAAATCATGAACGACCAGCTCTGGGCCTGAACGAATATATATTGCAGCAAGAAGAGACGTAGGAGTAAGAGAACAGTGAAATAAGTAAAATAGAACAGGAAAAATAAATAAATACAATATACAAGTTAGTATATGTAAATTGCTTTATGTTAACTAAGCAATTATTATATCTTTACTGTAACTTCCCCTTTCCGTAGTCCAAGCAAGAATGCAAATTAGCTATTCCCCTGTATTTAAATTGAGGGTTTTCAGTATTTAGATGAGAGCATCTGCAGGTCGCGTCTTGATGCTACTTACACAAGACAGCTCTGCCTAAAGTTATATTCCGGCTTTAGCTCTTGCTAGCCGATATTTTAAAATATGCGCCGGTAAATATCTGAGCTAGCTTAAATAATCTATTTTTGTGTACTACGTTACCTACATCTGAAAGTTAACTTTCTGTTATGATAATTTAATTACCCGCAAGACATCGGGAGTTCGTTTGCTGCACAAGCTGTGTCTTTCTGCTCAATTTAAGCTTTTAATCTACTTCAGTATTTAGGATTTGTTTAAACCTCAGCAATAATTCGCTGTCAGTCTAGTAAGTTCTACAGGACTATGACACAAGCTGCTAGAAACAATATAACTGTCCACAAATAAGAGAGAGAGAGAGCAGAAAAATTTGGGGAGAGGGTTATATGCTAGTTTATTTACAGAGCGAAGTATAGTAGATGAAAATCATACTGGTGAAACAATGACGCGACGCAATTAATACGTATACCGCTAATGCAGCTTTGATATACACAGATAGGTATAATAATTAAATTGAAAATACTGTGTTACCATGGCCTATAAACACAACTGACTTATTAAAAAACACATAAAAACAGAACAATTCATTGTTAATGGATTGAATAAAGGCATGTACAAGACTTGTTAAAACGAAAATTCAGAACGATAGTTACATACATACTTAAATACAATACACGTATAAATACTTCTATGCAAATATTAGCGCGCAGCAAAATAATAATAATCTAACTGAGGTGGCATACATAGAGATGTCTAATACCTACGTTATATTACTGAGAGATGGGCGGAATACTAGTTTGCAACTCAGAGCGATACATTACATACCAAAATATCACCATGGACAGAATTTAGATGAAACCTGATGCTCAGAGGAAATTTTAGAACAAATAATTCCATGTTAGGTATACTATATGAATTAAATAAAATAAATATAACAAAATATGGGTGCAGATTGATTTACGAAACATATATTACTTCAGATAATACCTTTTTGTATATATTTATGATACAATGTTCAACAGTAAGATATAAATAAATATATAAAGATTTAGACACATATTAGTGCTCAGTGCAAGATTTTAGTACAAATAAAACACTATAAGTAACATCCTTAGTACAAATCTGAATAATTAGACATAGATAATAAAATTTAACTGAGAATAAATATTCTGAAACGTACAAAATGAATTAATCATAAAATTAAGCACTATTAAAGCAGCTAATTATTATATAGCTAAGAAAAAAAACAAAGTGTTGAATAATTTAATACAGAGAGCGAGTGAACTGCTGACGGCACGGAGTAGGAGGAAAGTAGTAGAGAAACAGGTATTGAGTCTTATTTTTATCCTTGACCCATGCCAACATATTAGTGACAGCAGATCTTTTTAAATGAGAATTCGCTGTTTGCAGGCAATCATATAAACAGTGATCTGGATCACCTTTACTACCACAAATTCATTGATCGCAGTTTCTTAGGCCAAATCTGTGAAGAAAGGACAGATATGGGCCATGCCTTCTTAGGTACTGTGTGAGTTGCGCTATTTACTAAGCTCTGGTCCATTTTTTGGATATAAATTATACAATCTACTACCCGTCGTGCTCCACTCCCAGTAGTTTTGCCATTGTTTCATTAGTTCACACCTGAGAATGGTTTTCACATATGAGTCCGGAAGGCGCACGTTGATGCTACTAACATAGGATCGTTAGCTGAGCTTTTCGCAATCACGTCTGATGCATAGTTTCTCTACTATGGGCTAGTACCAATTGAAGCTGGGTCCTCAGGCTTACAGGAATCGAAATTAAGTGTTTCTGTATAGCTTTGGTCCCCCAGTCACTCAGCGAACATTGGTCTGAAATCTCTGAATACTGTTAGTTCGGTTTAGGTTCGAAACCCTCGAACGGGATGCAATAACGGGCTCGAACGGGCGTTTTCGTGGTTTTCCCTCCCTTTAAGCAGATATCCCTCGACGGCTTTGCTATTATCAAATAAACCAAAAAACAACCGAAACTATATAGCTTTTGACTAAGGGACATTTACTGCAGGCGCCCTATAAGGCCTATAAGCATTGAATCGGTATACTATATTTCTTTGTAACTACCATTGCTGAAAATAAAGTCCAGATCTGTTTTTAGGGCTGTAAGTTCTGCCTGGAATGCTGAATTCTTGGGATGAAGGAACGAAATACAAGATCACCATCCATTGCACATCAGGCACTGCTGGTACAGAGCTCCCTTTTAAAGCCGTCTGTGAGCTGTAATGTAAATGAATGATTATAATTTCCTACCATATCGAAGTCTTAACAAGGAGAATCGGTAATATGACTCTCATAATCCGAAGAAATACGTCTTATTCCAAATATTAACGTTTCCTTTCAATCTGACCGTCCTCGTACGGCGCTCTTCATATGTACCACAAAGTGCAGGAGCGGAAGTCCTGCCAGTCAGTTTAATTCAGCTGCTGGAAAGATTTGGAATCCTCTACTAATGCTCAGCAGAAACCCTCTTCATGCTGAGTTCAATGCTTGCTGCATGTCATTCGCGAGAAGCCCCATATGGAGAAACCATGAAGTGCTATGTCCTCGGTTAACAGTTAGTCTAGTGAAACTAAGATATTAAATGCGTGAAAAAGGAAACAGTTTTCGTCTTTTTCAATAGTCCGACACTGCTGCCTAAGAAGGGACATTTTACGCCCAGTTACAGGGTCAAACTCATACACTGCAATAACAAAGCGAAACTTTGCATAAATCTCATGTATGTGTAATGAAACTTCAAGTATTAACATGATATTAGTGTCTTCCACTACTTCATTTGTTAAAACATTATTGCAATCACTTAAAGTATTACAATTATATTATCTAGTATTTAAAATGTTAAAGCCCTGTTACAATCAGGAACTGAAACTGAGCTCTCTAACGGAAGTGCGCAG
>KK113341.1:99327-213656 GCA_000611955.2 Stegodyphus mimosarum | reverse complement strand
AGTGGGTACACAAGTTCCACAACATTCTAGTCCGATAACATTTTGTTCATAAAGGCATATAACATTCTGAGCAGTTTGGAGCCTAGCTTACCACTGAAACAGGTGCTAAAGCCGCTTAATTCAGCATCAGATTTAGGAATGTTAAGAGCTTTAAAACATCTTATTTAAAAACATCTGTAAGACATGTCTACTAGAAATCCATAATAATAAAGTAAAAAGACTCCAGTTGCCTTCTAAACATACTGAAGGCGAGGCACGTGTTGTCTTCACCAGGAGAACACGTCGCAACACTTACTTATTTTCAAGAAAGCTCAATTTATTACAACTTTTCACTGTCAAGATAACGAATTATCAATTAACACAGTTATAAATGAGCAGAAAATGATCATTAGGTGTTGTGCTAAAGAAACATGTATCTTCTTCATTCTACAGCTTCTGCAACGATGTTATCTTCTGCACCAAATGCATCTTCTGCACTAATGGGTGTACCTTGCACTGCAAATATTTGTCTGCTAATATTAAATGATACTCTTACATTAGCAACGATCCAATCATTCATGATAAATTTGCGAAAACATGATGATAATTATTCTGAAAAAAATATAAAATTGAATTCTTCATTTCCTTAGAATCATTGAATATAGTTACGGATTGTGTACCTACTTATGAAGTTCAGACATATGCTATATAGAAACTTTCGCACTCGATTAGCTTTAATCGATATGCATAAGCATCAAAGATAACATCATAGTTCAACCTTTCATGGAGGAAATGAAGCATGCTGTAAAAGTAATAAAATATTTTATTAAGCAGCATTAAGCGTAATTACTTTAAAAATTCATAATTAAAATATTTGTAATTGAATGGCCTATTTTGACTTCTCAGAAGATAAGTAATAGAATTAATTTATAACTTATAGTTTTGCATCCAAACTGCTATTCTTTAAATGCATATTTCCTGTATTACCTTTACTACATTTTACATAATAAGTTACGATTTGTTAAATCGAAGCATTAGAGTGCATGCGAAAATAAACAAAATTTAATATAAAAAACCAAACTTAGGTAGATAAAAAATACAGTCTATTCCCGGTGCTTTTACATCTAGTTTTGCTCTAAGCAGACGCTATAGGATTTTTTTCATTGCTTTACTCTATGCCGAAAATATAAGGTTATAAGATATTTCTCTGTCTTCTTAGCATGCCTTCGTAGTGTAATGGTCAGCACGCTCGGCGCGTGTTCGAGAGGTCCGTGGTTCGAGTCACGGCGAGCACTGCTCATTTTTCACGCCTTCTGCTTCCAAAATAACCTAATGTCTCTACCAGGTAACTGCTTATAATTATCCACATATCTGAAGTTTCGCTATAAATAAATATCTTTTAGTAAAAAACATTGTTTTGAAAACGATAATATTTTTTAAGTTACATTCTATTTAGCATCAATATTAACGGGAAGCGGGTAATATAAAATCATCATAATAAATATTCGCTTCTACGAAAGTAAATCTACGCAGATGCCTTTCATTCTAAATACCACTGGCATTGAACTTTCACACTGACATAAATACAAGTATTAAAATTTTATCAATTATTATTCTCCGCTTGCATAAGAATCATCAAAGTTGTAAATTTATAGCTTTTAACTAAATTCCAAATACCAAGTAATTATTTACATGAAATTGATAGCTTTCGTAACAGCGAAAGAGCAAGTTACTTAAGAAACTAATAATTACTTATGGAATTTAGATAACTTAGAAATTCCTGATGGAAACAAATTTCTATAATTATAGAATTTCTAAAATGGTAACAGCTCATTTTATGCCTGCCCTTCCACTAAAATAATTCCAGATGATATCCAAAAAAAATACGGAACTTTTCCGTGGATATATTTTTTTGTAATAAACGAACTTTAAAATAAGAGAACGCAATGAAACCTCAGATGGGATTTCATTGCTTAGTATAATTTACAAAATTTAATTAAGTAACTCCGATCCTATCCAATTTTAATTTCCTAAAGCTCTCGTCAAAGTTAAATAACTAGAAGGTAATTAAAAACCCGGATAGAACACTGCATCATAACTAGGTACCTCTATCCATGTGACTCTTCTTTTCGCTAAGTAAATTTATTCTGGGGTCGACATTCATGCGCGCTGGCATAGCCATTTTTAAATAAAGCCTTCTCAGCAAATTAAAATTTTTTTCAATCATATCGTCATTTCGTGTAAAATATTCAAATCCAAAATAATCATCTCATTCTAAGTGGAAGTACTTCAAGCTACGCAAAGGTAAGTAGTTATTTAAAAAAGACAAAAAATTTTCAAATGATTTCTCTAAAGGCTCTTTGCAAAATTTGGAATGAAAAATAACGCAGAGGGATGAGAGATTTAATAAAATTTTAAATAATTATGTATTCCGGTAAATTCTTATATTATATGTTAAGATCCTTAATACCGAAATGCATGACATTGACACAGAGTGAAATTAAGAAATTTTGTTTTGAAATATTTGAGGTTTTCCTATTTAAATCTAAAGTTCTAACTTCGAACCCCACAAACACTTAACAAGCGAATAATCGCTTAAGTGTGAACAGAACATGTGAAACTTAAGAATGGTTTAAAACCCTTTATTTTTCAGTATACTTACAAGTCAGTTCCGGCTTGGAACTTTACATAAAGCCGCCACTCGGGCTTGAACTTAAAAATACTAATAATTTGAACTAAAATTAGCTTAACTAAAGCTCTTAAAGGATATAGCCGAAGCTATCAGAATCTAACTAGTTGGCCCCTAAGTATTAATTAAATCGACGAAGCCTAGCAAGGGCCTAAGGTATGGCCGAGCGTAATAACAGCTAAGATAGACGTAGCCAGAAGGCAAATGCGCGCTAGTCAGGGAATCAGACTCTCTCTCCTGAAGTCGGTTAAATCACGACTTGAATAGTACTCTTTTTCATTTGCATTATCTGCGTATCTGAATTTACATTCTGGCAGGAAATTGTAAGATGAAATTAGAATAAGATAGGAAAGATACAAAACTTAAAATAACTGTTAGTAAACGTATAATAAACCTTAAAAGTTTTTAAACTATATCTGTTTTGATCAGGCAGCGTTGCAACTCAGTATCCTGAATGCATATTTAGGAATTATCTTTTAAGATAACTCTGAAAAGACTCAGAATTATATTGTCTTTCTACGAAATACTAACAGAATTGATAACCCTGATAGCCGTCAATTTTAACAGGGTTCGTTATTCTGATTCCCAAAATGTGCAATCTTGCGATTTGTATTATTTTAACAATTACTTGAAGTCTTGGCATACAGAGAATATTCAACGGGAAAAGAAATTATATTAAGACATGTATCATGTCAGGTGAAATTATATGAAAATGATAAAGCACAGAAGGGCTATCTGCCTTGGGAAATGGATGCCTTCGTGGAGGGCTTTCTAGAAAGGAACCTAGCTCGTTTTCACATTACACATGGGAAAACCACAAAAATCAGCCATATAGCTCGTTTTTTCCTTGGGTTCGAACCTGGATTAAATTACCAGTATATCTACTCCAGTAAAAATATTAGGATATGTAGAGTCAAATCTTTTAATGACACACAAACGAAGATAAATGATCCACTTTAATTATGTACAAAAAATTATGTTTTTAACAACACATTTTATAATAATCAAATAACCGTTTTGTCGTGCCTTTTACTACAGTACAATACTTTTGTTGTTTATCATGAAACTGTATGACTAACTTATTTTGGGATCCTTATTTTTTTGTTTGTGATTGTTGGTTTTTTTAGAAAATTACATAATTCCAACATATTAAGATTCCACTATATTATTCATTATAGATCGTATAAAATATTCTGGCTGATATAAAAATTCTGTCGACTCTGATTTCATTCCTAATGTGTATATAACTAACTCAAAAATAATATGGTTTCAAGTACAAACAATGTATCAATACTTGCAGTCAAAGCCTCCACGCATTACAGTTCCTTCATGAAGAAAAGAACATTAAATTTCAAACGAAATATTGAATTAAATATATAAATTGAAGTTAATAACTTTTATTACGTCCTTTACCTTTACATGCGGTTAATGGTGGTTAGCAATGTAGCTAATGGCTACTTTATTGGACGTTATACAGTGTCCAATAATAATATTTGTTTCAAGATAACTGCCATTCTTATGTAACAATTCTCTTAATATTTTTGTTATGAACTTTATTGGAAACAGCCTCTGTATGTCATATGTATATTTGTATATTCATTGTAACTCTGTAAAATTTTATTTCAAATAAATGCCGCTGATAGCGGATGGTGGATAGTTTCCATCAATAGAGCACAAAAGCTGAAATTCGAAAAGATGGTGCAGCTGCTCTATTGATGATCTCCTGTCTCCTGCCATTCTTATGTGTAAGAACCACTAACTCGCTAATATGATTGCAGCAAAACAAACCTCATAATAAAATTCCTAAAACTTCAAATTGGTTTTATAATTTTTTCTGCTAACTGCCTTATTACACATCAAAATTCGTCAACAAGAGTACTTTTTTAAGTTTATTCATTTTTGAATCTGCCTGTGGAAAGGACAGGAAAAATTCGAACTTCGAACAAAAAAAGTCAGAAAATATTGTAATGAAATTACTGACAACTTAAAAGGATTTCTAGGCAATATGACACTTAATCTCCTATGTGAGGTTACATCAAATCTATGAACGAAGGCGCCTGGTTATTAAAGATTTTAAAGTGAAACACACAAAGAGTTAAAAATTTGCATCTTAAGTCAGGAAAGAAGGAAAATTTTGTAGATGTTAAATTGCATTTATTAGGAAGCTTTCACATTCATAAAAATTTATCAGCTTTTCACAATTTTTTTTAATTTTCAAACCAGCTTATGCTAAAGATTTTTAAGTATGTAATCTCATACCATTTTATCCTTTCTTTTCTGCTAATGGCATTACTAAAGGCGGCCATTTTTTTTCTCCTTTTGTCTCACTTAATTGCATTTATTCGATTGAAGTGGCATGCTTCTATAACAATAATACAGACTAGTTTGCTACTTGAAAGGTACCGATGGCCATCTGCTTCATAATATTTTGTCTAGCCTTGTCCAGTAGATTAATCTAGTCTACATATTGTGAGACTAGTGTTATCTAACTCTCATATTAACCAATTATGTGCAGTGGAACGTATATCAATGATTACATATGCTTCGTCATTGGGCGAAACAGGACAAATGTTTTGTTTTAAATATAATATTTTATCCATAAGAATTTCCTTTAACTTCCAAGGAAAGGTCTCTGAATAAAATAAGCTAAATTACAAAATACCACTGCCTGTTTTTCTCATGAAAAATACAATTGTGCTGAAAATTAAGAGAAACTTCCGAATCAAAATAAAACATCGTTTTAATTAATAAGTATTTCGGAGACAGCACATGATTAAAAGGAAGGAGTGCATTGGTACATATCCCCTAAGCCTTGACTGTAACAGAAAATTACATTGGACGCATAGAAAAACGTATTGGGCTTATATAACAGTCATGGTGTTTGGGATAGCATAATAGTCATGACTGTAGCTTTAAATGACGACTATAGGCTGTATTTCTGGGCTATGGCCATACTTTATCCTGCCTTTTGTTACAATGTCCGCAGGAGTGAATTGTGATGGTCCTGAAGACTTAATCTCTTAACCTTACCAAAGAATTTTGTTTGAAGTGTTGATTTTCCTTATTATCATCCTTTAAGTGTTTCCGATTGACAAATAAGTCCCTTTAGAAATGAGTTTGTTTTACACGAAAATCCTTTACTGTAAACAAAATGTGATTTAATGAAAGAGGAACAGCAGAAGATGAAGTCAACTGTATTTTAAAGCATTATAAAAATTCCGAAGACTGGGTTAGAAATCGTAAAAGTTAATTTCGTGCGGAAGTAAAGCAAAATGTCTTTACTGAAAAAGGGAAGTAGTTAAGAAGCGGGAAATTTTGTGTGTGTAAAGGAAAACTATTGTCGTTTTTAAGGATTTAAAGAATCAAAAATTAACTTAAAATATCCTTTATCCCAGAAGCCATATTTTAAGTATTCATGCATTACATACTGCACACGGCGAATATTGATTGTACTGGCTAATTATGAGATTCGAATTTTTCTAGAAACATAACGTGAGCTTAAGATTGGTGTTCTCATGCCTTAAAATTCAAATTGTACTCGTACTTCTTCCATTTTATGTATTCGCAGCTGATCGTATAAAATTTGCCATCAACTGTGAATGCCCTTAAGATTAATTTCCATCAAAACACACAGAAAAATAATGTTAAATTGTCTCGTAGATTATCAATTATCCTCATATTTTGAATATGTCAGTCAGTTTCAACAATCGAATATTTCTTAATTTTGATTTTTGATGTGAATTTAATATAACACATTTCATCTACAACAAAATCTATGTACAAATAAATGCTTTTCGTAATTAAATAAATGAAGAAAATTCGTGTGTTTATTGCTTATGTTAAAAGATACACTCAAATGTTGGAGATAATGAGATTATGGAAAACGTTATTATTTCGTACTTTTCCTTTCCTGATCATTTCAGATATTTTACGTGCGTGATTCTTTATAGGTAAATAATTTTACTATATTTTGACCTTTTATCATAACGCAATTTTCCGTTTCTTTGTACTTGCCTTTTATAATTTATTTTCTTATTATTTATTCATATGTTTACATGCCGTTGAATTCTCCTCTGCGTTTATATGGCTTCAATAAAATATAATGCTTTACTTATTTCTAATCTTATATACGTACATATGCTTCTCTGAGTGTTTTTATTTGATATATTTTATTTAATAATATTTTTATTTCATAAAATTTCTGCCTAAGTATTGTGCTGTACGAGTTTAGATCATATGAAGAAATGCAGACCTTTTTGTTGGGAATCGACTTACATTTAAATCGTGTAAATAGCTCAGGCGAAAACTATCCTAACTGGCTTTGTCGACAATTTTCGTTTCTAATTTTGTTCCTAGTTTCTTTGGCGTTATTTGTCGATAAATTGCCAATATGGAACTTTTCGGAAAACTTAGGAGCGATTTTTCCAAGGCTTTCATAGGTACTGAACAGTCCTATAAATATGGCTGTTTTGAAGTCGAGATGCAGTTTAGTCAGTGTTTTTGTAATAATGAATTAAGTTCAGAATTATCCGAATGCGTCAGTTAAGAATTATGCGACTGCTGTTTTAAGTTTATTCTATAAGTGAAATCCGTAATCTGCAATATTTATCATATGTTAAGGAGAAATTTCTTTAAAACTCTGCTTTCTAGTTGGGCTATTTATATCTGATCTATAACTATAACTATAACTCTGATCTGTTATTTACTTCAGTATAACGTACATTTCTCCATACGCACGTTGTGTCGTTAATAAACAAATCTTCGCCAACCGGAATTCTAGAAACATACCGGGAAAAGGTTTTGCTCACGCCAATAAAATTTATACTGTTAGAACTGAAATCACCTGCACCAATGAAAACAAGAATCTGCAAGTTCTAGACGTTAAAATACATTCTCTAATACTTGCTTTAATTTTATTACTTTCTCTCACTCTTTTTCTTAGCGTAATATGTAAGGTATTTTATGTTAATCAACCAGCTATTATGATTTAAGTCTTTACTACAAGTTCTCCTCTCCGTATTTTGTAATTAGATTTGTGTATTTAAGCTGCAAGTTTTGAATCTGCATATTAGAGCTTCTGGAAATTGTGTTCTCTCACATTCTTTCTTGGAGTAATATGTAAGATATGTATTTTAACTGACCAGTTGTTATGATTGAAATCTTTACTACAACTTCTCCTCTCCGTATTTTTCACCAAAATGCAAATTAGATATTTATTATTAGGTATTTAAGCTGAGAGTTTTGAATCTTTCGATTAAAGCTTCTGGCAGCTGCATCTTACTGCTAGTTATTCTCGCCAGTTCTTCTTAAAGTAATAGCCCGGCTTTAGAATTTTGGGTAACCGAGTCTTTCAATAAACCGCCGGTAATATTTTGAGTCAGCTTAATTTAGTCTGTTCTATGTGTAGCATAGGATTACATTGCACCATTTGAATTCAGCTTTTTTATGTTAATTTAAATATACACAAGTAGTGGAAGTTTTGTCTGTTCTGTCTAGCTTTACACTAAATAAAAAAGTTACTTTTATTTTCTTCAGTAATTGGAGAGTTGTGCAGGATATAGAGATAGCCTACTATTAGTCTACTAGACTCTACAGGACACTGAGCCCGACTTCCAGTTACAACAGTAGCACTAAAAATGTATGGTTGTTTATTAAACCAAACAATTGTTCTTTGGAATCAACTAGTACAGATTTTCTAAATATGATCTAAAATCTTGACTATTAAATGCTTCAGTTTAAACCCTGTATTTTTCAATGTATTTCTTTAGATTATAGTAGAAGAACTAATACATGCTTTATAGATACTTCTATAATTAAATAAAACGTTCAGTTTAAATGGCTTTGTTAAAAGAGGCTTAATATTTTTATTCCAGTGACATTTCTCCAAGTTCACTTGGAATTGAGTATGAAATGTAAACATGCAGGTCTCCAATCAACAACCTACTTTTGTTCATGTATAAAACATGAGTTATACCTTCCGTTGAACTAAGTCCCAAGGTAAATTTTTATTCGAATTCATTCGATAAGACTCAGCAAAGAATTCCATTTTAAAACGGACACTTATTTTTTATTTAATCAGATAATTCTCTCTTTCAAAGTTTCAGCCTTCATTTCTAATTTAGTTTCTCTATTAAGTTGTCTTTCTTATCCTTTTTCCTTTCATTCATTCTTTGTTTCTTTCTCGTCTGCTCTTTCTCTTTTCTCATTGATTTCATCTTTTTTGTTCTTTCTCTTAAACTTAGGCAAAGTAACAACTTTTTATTTAACACATATTTTAACAAAGATTCTATCGATTTTGAGGGCAACAGGTGCAAGTTCCTTATCATAAGGATAAAAGCAATTCTGCAAATAAAGAGACTATGTTTACACCCAAAGCCAAAGAGTAAAATGGACAGCGAGATAGCAACATCTGTCCACAGAAATAGTAACGAAACATGAAAAATAAAATAGTAGCGTTTTAAATCGTTAGGAAGACGTTAATTGTAATTAAAATACTTTAAAAAAGATAAGTGTTTTTGAATGAGTAATGTGTCAAGGAAATTCATTTCATCATCTGAAGAAGCTTTCTTGATCATTTTTGTAAACTTTTCAAGTCAAATACTGTGATTAATTTCCGACAATGATTAGCTATCGATGATTAATTTATTTCTTCTTTTAAGACATGAGATTCATATTCCTCGAAGCGAAACTTCAACTACCATTTAGTTCGGCCGATATCTCAAACAGCATTGGCAAGTTATGCTATAAATTCCTCAAGGGTTAAAGTCGAAAGTGGAATCTTTAAGAATGGTACAATGGATTTTATTGATAGGTAAGAAAAAGAACTGAACATCTGGTAAATCTTTGCAATTTTGTGACTGACAGAAGATTGAAATGGAAGAACGACAAGTTTTTTAATGTTACTTCTAACAGTGGAATGTCTTCTTTAATGGGAAGATGAAAATTGTTTAAATGCTTCATCAATAACCATGAGAGGACATCTTTTTTTCAATGGCAATTGAAATACATGACAGTAAAAGGAAGCTGTTTTTTGCTTAGCCGGATGATATGATTTAGCATGGTAAGGCACAAAAACAGAAAAGGGTTTAGGGTAAATAGTAGTGCTAAAATTAGATTCATTACGGATTATAAGAATATCAGGGAAGGGTATTGTCAAATTCAATTTCAGAAATGAACTGGATGGCTGGAACAATCGAATTTCTAATAGATAAAATCTAGGATAAATCTTCTTTATTACCATCAAAAAGCGCAACAGTGTCATCTAACTAAAGTGGATTTGACTCAGAGACTTTAGTAATGGAAACTAACTCTTCAGTTTCAGTATGTGTGAAACGGAATTCCCAAAGCCTAGTTTCGAAGCATTTTAGTACTTCTTTAACTAGATCATTTATAAACAGTGATTTAACATCAAAAGAAATCTAACTGAGTGCAGGGAAGAAATAATACCTTAAAGTTTATCGACAATTACTAGAAAGAATTTTTTACGGTGTAAAATATTGTTAGAAGGCAACGGAAAAAATATAAAAATTAAATATATGTCCATGATGTTGTCCCTAAGTTAGAAACTATAGGTCAAAAAGAAATTCAATTTTGTGGACTTGAGGAAGAACCGAAAACCTAGCACATTTAGCAATGAGGGAAAAGAGTGATTTTTTTTAAAGTGACTTGAAAGTATACGAGAAGATTTAACAACAGTTACAACTTTCGTGAAGTCACAAGTTGAAGGATTCTTAGAGATCGCTCACTATGGGCCTTCATTTATAAGTTTAGTAAATCCATCAATGCATGTCTGTTTGTTCTGGATCTGTCCACCTAGTTCTGGAAATAATGGTGTCAGGATTAGAATAAACTTCACGCAAGGGCTTCCTTTCCTGTTGGTTGTAATTCGAACACAACGATTTATTATTAAAGTTCACGTTTTGAATAATTAAGTGGCCTGTTGCATCTTTAATACATTGCATTTTTTAATGCTATTAATTGAATTTTTCATATTTCATTGCTATTTCTGTGGCGCTAGCTCTCTGCCCTTTACTGCTTGGCTTTTGATATAAATACAGCTTCCTTTTCTGCCGAATTTCTGATAAAACAATCAAAAATATATCAGCATTTATGCTTCATGATGCAAAGTATTAAATACCGTATATTTCCCTTTCTCTTATGTTGCGTGGACTGGACTCAGTCATCAAAGTACCTCTTCTTTTCTATTCACCATCCAAGACCTCCTATGAGGAATAGGTTTCATGTAAAATTCATTCTGCGACTCCATAATAAACTCTGTAATTACTCTGGGAAGTATTGCTTAGTCAATGCGTAGGCAGTAGAGCACCAGAGTAATACTGCAATATTACAGAATTTCTTTTCTCTTGATGATGAGGGACCTGTACCTGTTGCCCTCGAAATCGAAAGGTATCGAAATTTATGCCAAACAGAAGGTTGTGACTTTACGTAATTTTGTTTTTGCTTTGGATGTGTCTCTTTTCCCTTAATCCTTTCTCGTGCTTTGCGCTTGCACTTGTTACACATTGTTAATATTTCTGTCCATGATTATTATTTGATAACTTGACAGTTTTAAAAACAATAATGACCATCAAACTTCTTCTAATCTTCTTTCTACAGTGATCCAAGAATGATAAGACTAATATTTTGCAGACAATAATTTACTGAAATAATTCCCACCAGTCAATAATAAATAGCCTTATCTTATTTATTTGAACAAAATAGTTTCAGTTCATCATTTAATCCATTCGGTTTTAAAATACACTTACCAATATGTGTAAATTCTAATAATTGTAATTTTTATGTTCACATAAATAAATCAACCGTACACTTTTAGAATTCTATGAACTACAGATTAGTAAACTTTTACTGATTATATTCAAAATCGAAAAACAGCAGGGCCACTGAACCCAAAAGTTTTCTGTTTAGTTTATATAAAAAATGTGCCTAAATAGAGAGGTAATGAGTATTTATCAACTTGGAAATTATATATTTTTATAAAATACCTCGCGTTGCTAACACTTTGCATGGCTGAAAAACCTACAGCCAGCTGTAATGAAGAGAAAGAATTACCTGCTGGGGAAGCATAATACGTAAATACACTGCGATAACAGAGATTTGGATAAAGTATGCCTAGCATATAAGAACTTTTTCATTGCTAAATGAAATATATGAAGCGAATTTCATTGCTAAAATGAAGTTCTTTTAGGTGCCATTTTACCTTGGGGCGAAGAACGGGATACGTGGGATTAAACTCAGATGAACTATAGAGTTGTGTTACCCCCGAAATGTTATTTGTCCATAAATACCAGTAGATTATGAGACACGGCAGAAGGTATTTTCATGTTGGAACATTAATTGTTCCCCTGACAGGGGCGAAATTTTTTTCTCGGAATCTCCCAATCACTGAATGACAGCAATGTTGACTGTTGTTACTTTTCGCCATTTTTCTGTCCCCTAGTAGTCAAAGGTTTTCCCGGGTACAGTTTGACTTTCCACACTTTTTCGGTTATCTAAACTCTGTTATGTCATATATAAACTTGCACAAATAGGACGTTTGTTTATACAGCAGTGTTATCTCTTGGTAATCTTCAGTTGCGTTTTAAAACGTTTCAGTTTTGGGCAATGCAGTTCAAGATTTCGGCTATCTACATTTGTAAGACATCAGTAGTTCTCTCTCTGACAACAAATTATTTTAGACTCATACGTAACGGTGTCTGGAGTTCGCAGTTTCACTGCAGCCAATCACAATGTCTCGAATGAAAATATTTTCATTTAATTGTCAATACAAAAACTTCTAGTAAGAACCTCATTACTTTTCTACCATTCTTTGCAATGCAAAAAGTTACAACTAGCTCGCAGCTTAACAGGCGAATGACATTCCATCTCATTTCTCTTTTATTTATAGTCTCCTCTCTTCACTTTTTTCTTTAGTCTTCTTTATCAGTAGCATACCTTTACACAACATTAACTTTTCACACATAATTTATCACTCATCTGTAATATCAATATGTATTAAACTGGCCAAATTTCTGTTTTTGAGCCAACGTTTGAGTTTTCGAAATTAATTTACAGAACGCTACTTTCATATGCAGTACAAACATATTGGGAAATAGTTCAAGTCAAACTGATCAGAAATACAAACTTGCTGATACAAATAATGCAAATATTAATTTCAGACAGAAGTCTAAACTAATGCCAAGATGTTTTCACTGATATAATCTATTAGAAAGCAGATTAGAACTGTGTTGTCATTTTGACAATTATATCTGTGATCTCGTGATTACTAGAAAGTATTCTGAAGTTTAATTCTTAAAACCGAAATCAAACTTTATAATTGGATTTATGTCTTAACATTACTCAAAATAAAACTTCTCTGAATAAATTGCAACATATAAATAAAACATTCACTTTAAAAAATCATTATGAAAAGCCTTTTTGTTAATTTTTAAATAACACTTGTAACTTGATTATGCGTTCGACAACATTCTGTATCGAATATAGAAGAAGCAGAATTTAGGTATATATAATCCACCCATTGTTTCTCAGCACGTTTTCTGTATCAAGGTACAAAGCAAATGTAAATTCTTTTCAACAAGAAATTGTGAACTGTCTCTCGGGAAACCTTTGAACTTTCAGAACACTTTCGAAGATCATGGAAATGGGTTTGCCAACGTAACAAGAAAAGAGGGAGAAGTTTTCGATGTTCTTGATCGAAGAAACAAGAACATGGTTAAAAGTAAAACACATGAGGATACTAAACAAATTGTTCCCAGGAAATATCTATGAAATCAGTGTACAAGTAAACGCCGAAAATTATAAAAATATACTAAAACTCATGATCAAATAAGTTGTCTACTCTTATACTACTCCGTGAAGTATATGATGTTGCTAATGTATTCCTTTTAACATATTTTTCAACAGAAAAAGAATAAGAATAACATTTTGGAAGAAATATTACAAAACCGTTTTTAAAGTTACTTCTAGGAGGTTTAGCTGCAGAGGCGTATTCAGAATTTGTATAAAGACCATTTTTCTGAATACCAGACTTTTGAAAATTATGTAACTTAATAAGAATTACGTGTATTAGGAAATCAAACTTACTTATATATTGTTAAATATTGAAAAACATGTAAAATAATGAAATGTGCATAATAAAAATGTTTAATTCCCCAGATTTAAAGTCTAAAATAAAATTGTTTTCAGCTAATGTTTACAGATATTTCCTGGATTTCTTAAAACTCAGTTCTGTTTGATTTACATTGTAATATATTTTCAAGTAAAATCAATAAACTAATTATATTAATCATCATAAGGCCTGATAAAGGTTGAGAACAGGTACAGTTAACACAGATATTGTTATAAATACAGATAAACAAATCATTTCTGGATAGGTGCCACTTCAATTTCTCCCAGTCATAATTCAAAAATATTCTGTATAATTTGTATTCAAGTATGTAAACAAGCATGTGAAAAATGGTGTGATAATTTAGTGATACACTAGATTGAAGTGGAACCTAATACAAAATCATTTAAATACCAGCATATAATAACATTGCTTTACATTAAAGAGGAACTAAATACTTTGCGTTCTGATTTAAAAAAAAACAATGTAAATTCAGTATGATTTTAGACGAGTGTATTCATTTTAAATTAAAATAAACAAATGAGTTACAAGTTGAACAATAAATATTTATTAGGTAAATCTAAAATCTGGAGTTACAATGGCAGCAGGTCAAACTTTTGGTACAGAAGAAAATAAGCTACAACATAGCTTGAAAATTTGCTCTTTTTTGTATGGATATGGGCCTATACAAAAATAAACTCCACAAATATAATTAGTGCATAAATTTGCTTCAAGATAACAACATTTCCATTAAAACGTGATAAGTAAAAATATAGGTATTCCGGTCCACACCGGGATAACAATAATAAAAATATTATTATTTCACAAAATCTTCATAGTCAAATTAATAACCCGGTTGACACCGGTAAAAGAATTAAGAACACCATTTCATTCAAAGAGAACTTAATGTAATTAGCAAAATTAAACACTAGATTAGACTTATTAGATGTTCAACAAGTAGCAGCTATATTAATTTCAGAAAAAAATGTACTTTCAACGTCACCAGGAGGCTAAATAGTTTTAGGAGACAATTTTTCAGAGGGGAAACAAATCTGCCATCCCACACAGTTTCTGGTAGAAAAGTTCATATCTACGAAGATAAATAAGAAACGAATACATATAAATTTAATCGAAAGGAGTGATTAGTGCCCGAGACAAAGCTCTCTATTCAGTTGTTCATCCTGGACAGTCTATCTCTTTGATCCGTCTTTAAGGTTCAATGCTTTCAAGATTCTGTATGTGATCAAGATCAAGATCAAGATAGTACTTTCGGTTCAAGGTGTCAACTACTAATGAGTTTTAACCTATATATCAAGTAAGGCCGGAGGCCGCTCACTTTTGTTTAGATAAATCAGAGGTGCTTAGCACCGCGCCCTTAGGCGAAAGAATGGTCTATGTGGCAAAGTCATACAGGAAGGCAGTCATGAAATTATAAATTGATATACTTTTGTAGATGTAGAAACATTTGAAAAATTTTGAGCAGGTGCTGGGTGCGTGCTATTTGCAGTGAGGAATTGAGTGACTGAAATGAACATGAGATACGGAGAGTAAGTCAGAATCAAATCACGTAACCTGAGGTCGCGTTCTGGTTCGTTGATAAATACTGCTGTATTACTCAAAGTTTTATTAATTTAAGAGTAAATAACTCTTGTAGGCCTATAGTATTGCAATCTACTACATAATAATGATCTAATAACTATGGAGAGGTGAGTTTTATGCTACGTAATTCTTGTTTAATTAGATAGAATTTGATTATTCCTTTTTTGGGCTTGGGGGTCACATGGACCAATCATGTTGCAGGATAATCTGTTAAGCGATTTCAAGACGAAAAATAATAGTCCATAAGGCTATTTCAAATTACTCTTCACAAAGTCCGTAATTTGGCTTTGCCAGATAATAAAAATACACTTAAAACTCAACACAAAAATAGTTAATCATATCACGAATTCTTGAGTATATGAAATGCAATTAAATACTGGGTACTATTTACAATATGTACACTTTCACCACTTTGAGTTGTGATGAATAGAACGTGGTCGCTTAACCAGATTTTCTTCTGTTGGATCATAGTTTGCGAGATTTTTAATAGCATTATATGGTGAATTCTGAACTTGGATAAAGAATTTGTGCGAAATTATTAAGATCTGTTCTTGTATTTCAGGAATCTTCAGGTCTTGATACAGCTGGATATTTCTAATAAACCAGGGTGCTGAGGTTATTGAGCGTAGAATTTTATTCTGTAGATAGCTAAGTTTCTTTCTATGGGTTTTGCAAGCCGTGGCCCAAGTGGGGACTGCGTATAAGAGAATTGGTCGAATAAGCATCAGGTAAAGATTGCGTTTAGTATTCAGATTTAATTTAGAATTTTTCCCTAGTAGCGGGTAAAGAGCCATAAAAGCTGCATTAGCTTTGTTGGTGATATAACTGATGTGTTCTTTGAAAGTGAGCTGTGCATCAATATACACTCCAAGATATTTGTACGAATTGGCCGAAGGGATAAGAGTATCATGAATTTTTATATTGATATCCAGAGGGTAGTTTTTCTTATATCTTCTGTACATAACTATACAGCATTTGGTGGGATTAAGATTGATTTTCCATCTGGTGCACCATTTTTCTATTATTTTAATTTGGCTATTCAGTTTGTCTGTTGCATGTTGCGGGTTTAAGGAATTAGTAAGTATTACCGTATCATCGGCATATTTAAGGATTTTTGCATTTTGCGGCTTGGGCATGTCACTTGCATATAGATTAAAGTTTGCTGGAGAGATGACGGAACCTTGAGGTAGTCCTCTATGAATATTTTTATTCTGTATGTGATTCTTCGCTGTTTAAATTATACGTGTCGTTTTAGCTGTCTGTTAACGCAATGGCTAGGCAGGTAAGCCGCTCCTTCTACGTCTCCACTTCAGCTCCAGCTGTCCGAAAAACCCCGTGCAAACGTTTTTCTTCACTCGGCGGGAACCTTGGCGAAGACCGAGGAAGAACGGTCGCCAAGTTCCTCCTGACGCGTAACCGAGAGGTCTGTGGATCGATTCCCGGCAAAGGCGCCTACTGCCTTTTGCAAGAGCCACAGATGATAAATTATGTGATAGGAAATTTGGATTGCTTACTGGAAAGGCTGAAACATTATACATTACACCAAAACCAATAAGAAAAGTTTCAATATTTGATGGGGTTTCAAGAATAAAATCTTAACCAACTACCTCTAAGACGAAGATAGAAGATCGTAGCAAAATTCTTAAAAAGGTTCTAAGGATCGTATATTAAATTCTACCAAACAGTAAATTCATTGAAACAATTTTCTTCAAATCTGTTGGATTTTAACAAATTAGAAATGTTAATTTTATTAGAATACTTCACTTATTGTTCAGCTAAAGCACAACTAAATAATTGCAACCCTTCATTGCAGGTTAAGTAGCAACTGTTGCGAGCGACGACTTCCTGAAATTTTGATATAATTTATTAGTCTGTATTTACCTGAATGCTGAAAAGTTCTGTAAAAAATGAAAATAATAATAATAAATAATAAATAATGTAATCCTTACAGATTTGCTTCGAAACTTTAGATTTTCTTTAACTGACCTTGTGAAAGGAGAACTGCCAGCTTAATCTTCAAAGCCCTTCACAATAGAATGAAAAGCAACTATAAATAGCAATGTATAGAATTTCAGTTTAACAAACAAATCACTAATCCTGTTGAATACTGCAAATTATCAGATACTACAGTAAAGAAAACTAACCCTCTCTAATCCTCACTAGGCTTTTTCAAAATTTTAGATTTTTTTTAGAATTGAACCTGCTAAATAAGAGCCAGAAACCTCTCTTCAGGGCAAGAAACAAATAATATACAATCGTACTGCGGAATCTGATCATAAGTTTCTGCAACTCATTAACAAATCTGAATTCTGTGTTTAAATTATTGAATCTGAAAAAGACGAGTATGTTAATGTATATTAATGAAAAACTGTCATTTGTTAAACTAAAAATTGGAGCAAATATATTTATCAAGTGTAACTTATATTTATCAAATTTTAGTTCCCTGTTTAAAGGTTCTTACACTTTTTCTGCGTGACTAATAAAAAGATGACTATTTTAATGGCCTTTACGTAAACGAAATTGACCCTGAATTGATAAGCATGCAGGCTGTAACGTTGCCGAACTTCCATGATTGAAAAACTCAGACCAGTCTTCTTTTTTTGTATTTATTTTAAAATTTAACGTGGGATTTCTTAGTTAATTAAAAATTAACACTACTACAGAAGGGAAAAACATCAGCTTTCCTGACGAGTGATGCGTCTTACTATCTCGACTCTTCTCATACAAAAGCCACATTTTCGTTTCTCTTACCCGATTAGTAACGGATATCCCGCCAAGGAGGTCCTTAATGAGTCTTTTTTAGCCTTTTCTGACCATCGCGTCGGACATTGCTGTTCGTTCCCAAGAGAAAGAGGAAGTTCTCTAAAGTAAATCTGATATTTGTCACAAGGGCAATAATTACTTGTATTTTAATTAACCAGTAATTATGCATTAGAACTTTGTTGTAACTTCTCCTTTCCCGTTTCCTCACCAAAGGTGTAAATGAATTAGAGAGTACTTAAGTCAACGGTTTGGACTGTAAGAACGTGTTTCTGCCCCTCCATGTTACGTTACTAGATTTCTCAGCTTTGATAAGACAGAAATTATCCCGCTTGCGTTATGACAGCCGCCATTTAAATTGTTACGTAGGTTGAGAAGTTCTGAGTCAACTCACTTTTAAATTAAATTGTGTAGTCTTTCACTACTAGGCTTAGTTTAACTTTTGAATTTGACTGTTAGATTAAGTTGCATCGCTACAAGTGGGGGCTGATATTGTAAGCATGAAGCACGCGTTTATGTTTAAATTCTGATTTTAATAAAAAGGTTATTAAAAGTCTGTCGTTAACTTCAGACACAGCCATAAACGCTTTGTTAAACTTCGAAAAATATTTTTAATTATGTAACAGATGATTAAGATTGGCAGATTAAACTTTTAAATTGTTGAACAATGCATGTGTAGTACACACTTTTAACATATGATATTGGTATTTATGGTGATATTACTGTAACTTTTCCCGGTACTTACGGAAAATCTCATTGACCACAAGAGACGACGCCACTCGAGCCAAACCCTCGAACCACGTTCCCTTTCGAATTGACACTCGCGTCGCACAAGCCTTAACGTTGCAACGCCATTGTTTCTCAGTTTTTAAATAAAGCGCCATATCGCGGCCATTAACACATTTTTTAGGCCGGTAAGATTCCATAACTTTGGAAATTTTCAACTGTAGTAGGCAGGTCCCAAATTTTAATCATTTGTTTCTTCGAAAATGCGTGATAGAGGGGAAAAAGGAGTCTTTACTGAAGAATAATAACTAACACATGTAATCAAGGTTACGCCAAACCCAGCATGTTTGAAGAAGACTTTTCCATTTTTGGAGAAAAATCGCGTAATTTGGCGTCTTTTCTTTAATAGGCAAAAATAGTCGACTGGTTTTTACGTAAGTATCCTTTTTGCCTTTTGTTTGCGGAATTTCATAACAGGTAAAAAGATTCAAAACATGTCACCTTATTATGTTTATGATAGTATTTATGTTATTGAGAGCATCTTGCTGCATCTTGAGATGTACGCTTCCAAAACCAATTTACAAGCATTGTTGACATGTCATTTGTTGGTAAAAGGTTAATGGACTGAATGGACTCCTAACTATTTATTTTCCATATTTACGACAATTATTTATTCATATAAAAATTCCTCTGAAATTTCCTCCTGGTTAGTTTCCTCCATTAGCAGAATTTTATTACTTTTTCGTTTTAGTGCTATTGTTAAATAATTTACATGTTAAGTTATTCTTTAAATTATTCTCATTATTTGAAGCTAAATTATTTGGTACCTGGTAAATAAACTAACATCTTTTAAAACGAAAATTCCTTTACGCGCAAATAAAGGTTCTACAGCTTTTGCGGATGACTTTTTACTTTTTATGTGCGTAATTAACTTATTTTGAAGCTTGATAAAATCTAATAACGTATTTAATTTTCGTAATATTAGTGCAATAAATAACTTATTCTTTACCATCTGAAATACTCAGATGAAATTTTAATAATTTAAAAGGGGTATAACTTCAACCGATTTTCATAATTTAAATTTGAAATGCAACGAAATTTAATTTATTTTTCATAAGGAACACCAAAGCGGATTATCAACAGGCATAAGAGTAGCAAAGAATAGGAAATCCTCATTTATTATATTTTGCACATTTTAGACATAAAAAAAAATTAGAGATCTTTATTTTGAAAAAGTGCTTGAATGAATTTCTTATGAAGTGTAAATACCGAAATTAGTGACGAAAAATTACTCTAATAAAGCGTTTAATTTTGGCATTGTCTCAATACTTTTTCTTCAGTTTCATGTTTGAATATTAATACATAATATAAAACCTTATATTATATTAATACATAATATTAATACATACATAATATTAATACATATTTCAAACCTTGTAGCAAATTGCAATCTTTAAAATTAAATCTAATCTTGTATTCCGCCTTAGAGCTAAGTAATATTATATATAACGAGGAATTTGGCTTTCTGAGTTAATTTTTATTCCGTTTTTCTTCTACATTTATCAAAGTAATTGAGAAAATGTAACTTTAATCTACACAGTATTTAAACATTCAAATGTATTTTTGCCGTTGACTTTTAAAAGGTATTTAAAAAAGGGCAAAACAATTTAACATAGGTTTTCGCCGTATGGATGACAGTTGCAGGCCTACAGATTCTCCGCTTTCCTATTTCATATATTTTCCCTAAAAGATATACAGACCGTCATACCCTGCAGAATTCCGCCTTTATTTAAAAACTAGCGGAAGTGCCCGGAGCCAGTTAAGTTAAATTGAGAGCAATGTATCTAACAACAGACAGAACGATACCGCTGTAATCCTTCTGCAATAGCGATGCAAAAAAGTACGATTCATAATCATACATTTTTCAGTCTTATGCGATACGGAACCCACATAAAAAATTTTGATAGAAAAATAAACTAATTCTCTCTCATTATATCAACAACAATAACACGCCGTTTTTAATGATTTTAGTCTTTTTAATCAAATGATTGTAAAAGCTCATGTTCCATCCAATATTTCACATACATTCAATTTTAGTCGCTTAAACATGGCAAAAAATTCATCATAATTAATTAAAATCAGTAACGCAGAGACAAAATAAACACACAGACAGACATTCTTCTTTATATACATAAATTTTGTAAAACTTTCAAATTTTTTATTAACAAACTCTTTAGTTATAAACTATTTTTAGCCCAAAGGAGCGTTAGCTCAGAAGAGCTATTAATATCGTTTTGGCATTTTGCATCGATTCACTGTAAATGTCCGTATCACTTTTCAGACTGTTGCCATCAAATATCATCGCACTGTGTTATATTTAAAATTTATATAATTTTAGATATATTTATATTTTATGATGAAGGTAAAGTTTTTATGATCCTCTTATACTATAGCTCATTATTTTCGTCCAAAATTATATATCATACATTAAATTTTGTACTGTGCGATTTATAGTTCACTTGATTCAAGTATTACTTTTTATACTGTATAAAAATATCTGATGTGGGCACTAGTAGATAAGAACTTGAAACATCTCCATTAAAAATTGTAAAATGCAGAAAAATATAGAACACCAAATACAGCTGAAAGCAATTTTCAGTTAAAATTAGAGTTTCTACGCTAAAGCAAACAATTCGGCCAAAGGGCAGGAAATCTAAATTTTCGGTGCACAGAACTGAAAGTTAACTTTTGTTCCCACTGGGCAAAGAAACGCTGAAGTAGGTGCATAAGCTAACTGCAATAACTATCAGTATTCTACTAAGAGTTTCTAATATAAACAAATGACGGCCTCGTTAGGTCTAGCGCCACTTTTAAATTGATGATAATGAAAATGAATTAAAGGCACAAAAACTTTAACTGGAACGTAAGAAAAAATTCAGCCACTTTTTAAAACAAAATGCACAATTTACCAACATATAAGAATAAAAATACAGAGTTCACCGAGCCGGGTAACAGGGTGGGAATATACATACATATATTTATACATATTTCGCGACACCGATTGCAATCAAAGAGGGAAGTGCACAACTACATGTTATAGCAGCCATGTACAAAATTTCAACGTTCTACTGCTACTCTTGAGTTATGCGAGATACATATGTACGTGCGTTTGTAGAGACGTCACGAAATAATCTCTTCATTTTAAACACATTTTATAAATAATTTTGAAAAAAGTGTCCTTTATTCTGCCCGTCTGTGTAAATGCTACTCAAAAAATTATTCATAAGGATTCGAGAGCGGTAAAATTGCTGTTTTTGTTGAAATATGAAACCCGAAATATTTCGTGATTATAGGATTTCCTTTACTTCATACAAGGCAGTAAAAAGTAAAGTAATGGTTGTGCAGGACAGTTTTTGTTTTAATTTCTATGTCGATTATTTCGGCACCTTTTTTATTAAATATAATTTTCTAGCCCCCACAATGTCTATAAAACCAGGTTGTTTTCTGTCAGAGAATTACAACTCACTCTAAAAGTGAGTATGCTTAAAAAAAGAAATAAGCCTTTTTTCCTTTTTCAATTAAACTGTTTTGATTTAATAGCAAAATATGGTGAAAACATCCCCAAGTTATAGTGTTTGTTAATTGCAATACTTCAAAAGAAATTATTTAATAAAGATTATATTCTATGTGTTTCATTAAAGTGACACTCCAGGGTAGAAACTAAACAATTAAACGAAAACTTTTCATATAAAACTAATGAAATTAATTAAACAAATATCCTAACTTTCACGTAAAATAAATGAAGCTAATTAAACGATCATTTAGTTTGCATTCAGTAGTTTAAAAAAAGTTTTTACTGACTGAACTTTTACCTGCATAAAATGTATTAACAGAACTATACTTCTCTGAGTGTTTGGATAGCTATTCTTAACTTGAAGATTATTACTTACCTTATAATAGAGCTTATGAGAAAATGCTTCATATTTGTACAGAAATACGAAGAAAATTATAATTAAGTTTTGCTAATTATGTTAGTAAGGCTAAATGATGTTGATCCTTTTTTCTAAATAATGAATGAAACAAAGATTTTCTTAAAATTAACAATAAAATGAAAAGTGTCTACATTAATTGCTTAACATTAAATATTATGTTAAATGTACTACTAAAAATATTAATATTTATTTTCAATAATTTTAAACACTCAAGAGTGTTAAGCAAATATACCTAATATTTTTACTCATGTAAACCAACAAGCTAGATTTTTGCACATCTTTCAAATAGTTCTTTAGAACTAAGAATATTTTTAATGCTCTATTCTAAATAATTTTTACTCATTTCATTTAATATACTATCTACAAAAATAATTTAATGTTTTTCATGTTTCAAAGCAGGACTGTTCTAATATTCTAAGAAACTTTCAGTTAAATAAAAAAACTGTATAGAATCTTTTTGTTTACATTTAAGTACTTATGTCAAACACTTAACATGTAAAATATTAAAAAAAATTCTATAAAAAAATCATTCACAAAATGATTATTCTTTTTAGTAAAATGTTAACGCTAAAGCTTTTTTTGTTAAATAAAACTAGCATAGTTTAATATGTGTGACTCTTTTTAAATTTGTATAATAATCACAATGTATTCAAAATTACATCTCGAAAATTTGTTAAACACTTTTTTAAAATGTACTTTCCGTGTAAAATATACTTACGCTTTTACTAAACACAGAAAATTTGAATCGGATTATATTGTATAAAGAAGAGTTTCCAATGCTTTACCATGAACCCACCGAAATATTGCGGAATCTAATCATAATACATATTCGCTCCCCCCAATTGATAAATGTCTTTTAAATGAATCTTGTTTCTTTTACGGCAATCTTTAAACGATCTTGATCCTTTTAGAGCTATTGAAAAATCTAGCTACGCTAATTCTTTTTATTTGAGATACGCGTTATTTGAATGTTATGAAGCTGACACAAAAAGTTTCATCCTTAATTCTGTAACGAATATACATCACTATTACTCTGCAGGCAAATTGCCCTAAAAAGCATATATTTGACAATAAATTCACCTTGAAAATTTCATCTGCCAATTAATAAATTTTCTAATTTGGGAATTTCCATACATCGATTATGCTTCTAGGAATTATTCTACTACTGTTTAGTGCCTCCTAGAAATTAACTTTTCATCTCACTAGCCTGTATTTCAGAACTAAGAGTTAAAAACTTATACTGTGAAAGGCCAGATCATTTCTAAAAACTCATTCAGTCCGAAGGATACCTTTAAAACTATCTTTTACTTTCGAGTGATTTTGCAATCGAGGATAAATGTAACTTAATTTGATTGCTGCACTGTAAATTCATTGCAATGCTATAATAGTTGCTGCCAACAGAAACTGACTCTATCTTACCTCAGACGTAACCTTGTTACCTTAGTTTCCTCTGTGTTATTTATCAAATTTAAGACCAGTTCAAGCCTCAATTTTTTCTTTCCACAATGAAATCTACGATGACGTCTTTTGTACACTCCGGGAGAAAAAAAAGGTGGGGAAGTTATATATCTCCCGTTCTTCTGGGTCGTTTGACGAAATTCAGCTTTCGTTTTTCATGTCTCAAAGCGCGACTTAAGATGTGTATTAGATTTATATATAGCATTGTTGCAATATAGGTATTTTGAAGCAATACTGGATTTTTTCTGAAATGACATGCCATGTTTTTTCCATATTTCGATTCTGCAACTCAAATTATGCCAAACTGCCAAGTTTTGTAAAAATCGCAAGAGTAATTTTTAAAAAATTAGCTGTCAAAATTTTAGCCCCTCAGTGTTAATTGAATTTTATATACATTTATTAATATCTCTTTTTTTACTAAACTTACTTGAGTCCTTCTTCCAATTTCGAAATTTAGGCTTAATCCAAATATAATTCTCATATTTTTATGATTCATTTTCAAAATTTATATTTTTAAATAGTTTTTATAAATTTTTCGAAAAAATGTTTGTATTATAAACCTATAAAATTTTTAGCATCATCTTAAAGCAGATATATTTCTAGGCACACCTGCAAAAACTAGAATTCTTTTATTCAAAATTTCGTAAGTTATACGTGAATTTATATACTGGCGCATTTTGAAACTTGGCATATTCGTTACTAGCGATAATAACGCCAAATGTAGTTTACCCACTTTGTTAAAACTATTTGAAAGTAATGAACAACGTGACCTTTTTTTCCACTCGTGTACAGTAAAAAAAATGAAAGGAAAATAGGTTGCTATAAATTGAGAAGTTCGCCAAGTGAATTATTCTTGGCAAAACTGAAAAAAATGCGCCAAGATAAATTTTTAAAAAATTGTCATGTCATTTTAGAAAAAGTCTGATTGTGTGTCAAAATACCTATATTAGAACAACACTATATATTAACCTAATATATATCCTAAGTCGCACTTTCGAGAAGTGAAAACTGCAATTTGAATTTCGATAATAGGCCCAGTAGAAAGGGAGATATAGAACTGTCCCATTATAACGAAACCATGTACTGATCTGGAGTTTATGGATAATACTAATAAAATTTAGAAGTTATTTGGATGGGGCTTTGTAGTATTTTATTAATACTGCTTTTCTCTACCGAAATGTAACTTGTAAACTGTGTCCGAAATTTACTCAAACCATTGCTTCAGTAAACATGTTGCTCTGGAAATAAATGTGTTGCAGTAAAATTGTTCGATTATTTTAAATAAAAAGCCTATTGTGATAGATTTATAAAAATCACTGCCTCTGGAAGTGATGAAATTATCCACTGCTCTATAGCTTTATGCGGCTTTGTTGGGAAAGTATCAGGCAAATGTCTCAAGAGACGAAAACAATTATAATTTACAGAGGAAATATCAGGAAAGTGTGGAGAATGAGACACAACTTAGTATCACAAATTATTCATTTACTGAATGTCTGAAACTGCGATATCTGGTCAGTCATTATCCCTGTTTTCTTGATACTCTTTTCTACAATTGCTTCAGCAGTCAGAGTCCATGCACTCAAAATGAGCAAATTAATTATTATGCCAAAAAACCCAGCTAGGTAGAAGAAGTCTTTTTAAACTTTAGGGAAAATCGTTTCCTGAAGGCATTGAAGAAAGGGGAAATTAAGTGAGTATTTAAAAATTTTCCAGAAACATGCGCTCAAATGCTAAGGGAGAAATATAACATCAAATAATAGTACAAGTAAGTACGATATATATCTTTCTAAAAAACATTTTGACTCGTTCTTTTTTCTTTTTTTTTTAATTCCAAAGGGGCTTTGTCCCTGAAGGACTATTGTTTTCGTTTTGCGATTTTGCGTTGGAAACATTAAAAGTCTCAATCACTTTTCAAACTGTTGCCACCAAAGCTTGCAGCCCTGTACTATATTTAAACATATTAACTAATGAAGAATCTGCATAAATGTATGTATATTTCTCCAAATACGATAAAGCAACGGTACCTAGAGCCATTGAATTTTGAATAACGTACGTTTCCACCCGAATATGCGCATCTGGAAGCCCAAATTTGGAATTTGTTTTATTATCTATTTCATATTTTGTAAAACTTGAACACATTTTTGATGAGCATGCTCAAACGATTTAAAAGCGAGAGCAAACGATTTTAAAGCAACACTCTACGGGGAAAAAACATTTTTATCTAAAGCCCGCGAAACTGTGTATCGGAAATTCTAAAGATAGACTCATTTTAAAATTCCTTTGGAATATTGCTGTTGAACTGAATTTTATGGTTTGATTACTTAGAACATGATATTTGATAAGTAACGGTAACACACGAAGCGTTAAAAAACGCCCTTTTGGACGTAATTTAAAATCTGAAATCTTTCATTTTTTCCCGCGAAAAACATCCATTTACACGCATCCCTGACATTAATCAGTTTCTAAATGAAAACTCTTACTGATGGAAGATTACAGAATTCAAAGTTTCAGTTTCTCTGTTCTTTACAATAACGGCTCTGTAATTTGCTATTTGTAATTTGTTATCGACTTTATGAATACTTTGTAGGTAATAAAGTTTCAAAGAAATGAGCATTTCTCTGCAATACTGTAATAAATGTTACCTTATTAGTTTCTGTTATCTTGCAGCATTACTCTAAATTCCATACAATGTTGTGACTAATTTTGCTCATAGGAAACCACAGCAGCTGTTTAGCCGATATCTTATGCAAAAAATGAGAAGTAAAATATTTTAAAACAACTTTTTAAATCACCTTCATTTTCTCTCCATTGATTACAGAATTACTGAAACAATGAAACTTGCTTACTATTCACACGGAAATTCTTTTAAAATTACAAAATAACGAGACATACGTCAACGTAGCTAAACTCCCAAAACAATTAAAGTCTTTTTTCTGTTATTATTAAAAACTAAAAAGTCAAACAAGCAATTTATTTTAAGCCAAAGAAATATCGACAATGCACAAGATGAAAAGGAAGAGGTAACATACGTAAAGAAGACTTTTCAATAACTTGATATTCTTGAAGAGGAGATTATACTTAACAAAGGAAAGATCTGTGAATAAGAGAGCTTGAAGTGTAAACAAAGCTGAAACATTAGAACAAGGATTATTATCTTCTTTATTCAAGAGAAATCGTATATAATAGTGTTTTTTCTCGATAAAATTATTCGCTATTTACCATGCTGTTGAACATAAATTTGTTTTAAACAAATGCCGTTCGTGTGCATTAAACACAATATTACCAGCGATCTTTTTACCTTTCACTTTCTCACAGATTTCTTATAATAACATAGTTTAAACTAAGAGTTTTTTATTTAATTTAGATTACTTGATTACAGCAAAGTGCTTAAAATGTCTTTACGAGAAAAACATGCCTTTAATGGACTACTATCAACAAAGTTTGATCCACATATTTCATACAACGTCTGTTACAATGTCCCTTTCTATTGTAAGTGGAAACACATCCGGCTGGCAGTCAGAAGTTCTGGAAATCGAATCCTGGTGTTGACATCGCTGATTTTTCTTATTTCCGGGCTCTAAAAAATATTCTAGGAAAAACTTCGCATCAAATTGCTATGATCAAGCTGCTTTGAAGCTTTCTTTCTCTTCGAAACTGAACAATCAGTGATTGTTGTGTGTGCACAACGTGCTTGCATTAGTGCAAGTCAGTGGTTACACAGACCACCATCGCTCTTCTGGTGCGAGAATCACTTAGTTTTCTGTCTGGGAGTGCTTCATCAATAGGACATCAAAGACAACAAGAACTTTTTAATAACCTTAAAGCTACAAAATGAAGCATCTAAGGTCTGGAAGTTTTAGTGACTATACGGTGCGCTTGATGTACTCATATGTGTAAAGTGAACCTTGAACAAAAAAAATGGGACAGTTCTATATCTCTCGTTCTACTGAGGTGATTGTCGAAATTTAACTTGCATTTTTCATGTCTCAAAAGCGTGACTTAGGACATATATTAGATTTATAGATAGCATTTTTCTAACATAGAAATTTCGAAACAAAATAGGACTTTTTCTGAAATGACGCTCCATTGCTTTCTATATTTTGATTTTAGGACTCAGATTATATCCAAACGCTACGTTATGTAAAAATCGCACGAATATTTATGAAAAGCATTTCGAACATTCTCAAAATTTTAGCTCTTCAAGGTTAAATGAATTTGATATATTAATATCTCTTTTTTATTAAACTTCCTTCTTTCACAATTCTAAATTTACGTTCAACCCAAATTTCGCAACCCAAATTCAATTCGCAGCTATTTTCTAATTTGTTTTTAAAATTCGTATTTTTTAGTAATTTTTTATAAATGCTCCGAAGAAGATTTATAACCTATAAAATGTTTTGCCATCATCTTAAAGTAGATGCATTTTAGGCATACCTGCAAAAATTAGAATTCTTTATATAAAATTTTCGAAGAGATACGTGAATTTATGTGTTGACGAATTTAAAAATTTGGCATGTTTGTTATAAACGCCAAATACGGTCTACGCACTTTTTTAAAATTGCTTGAAAGAATGAACGATACACCTTTCATTCCGTTCATTCCATTCGTGCATAGTGAAAGGGAAATTTGTCACCATAAATTAAGAATTTCGCCAAATAAATTATTCCTGGCGCAAACTGAAAAGAATGTGCCAAGACAATTTTAAAATTTCTCTGTACGTTTCTCATCAAACTTAAATGTCTTTTTTTACTTCCTATTGATGAAGAAGAAGAGAGAAAACGTAGGGATTCGCGCACTTGAAAAGCGCTGGTGGTCAGTGTAACTACTGACTTGCACTAATGCAGGCACGTTGTGCACACAGAACAATCACTGATTGTTCAGTTTCAAAGAGTGAGTGCAAACACGTGTGGTCTTGCATTATCTTCATGGAACATTACCGTTTTGAGCCGGACCTCAATTCGACATTTTCCCTCAAAGCAGCTTCAACACGGACTAGCTAACTGTCTATGGTTTTACCTTTTTCCAGATACTCTGTGTGGATAATACCACAGCAATCCCACTAGATATAAAGCATTAGCTTTTTGTTAGTCAAATTGCACTTTGCGATATTGCTGACGGGCTCACAAGACGCAGGCCAACCCCCTTTTCAGCCTGTGTTATTGAAGTAAATCCATTCTTCATCACTAGTGACAATACTGTCCAGAATTTTGCCCTTGCGTTGTATTCGAGCATGTCAGTACAAGCTCGAACACGTTTATCTTTATCTGCTTGACTCAGCCCATGCGGCACCCAGCGAATGAAGTTGTACATCAAGTTTATGCAATGCATAGCGCAACTAACATGGCATTAACATCTAGCACGAGCGGCTGCATACTGATCTTCCACAAGTTCTCACTGGCGGGCCTCATGAACATTAGTAGGCGGCCAGAGCGTCATAGTCCTTGTTTTCGAACTTTCGGTACTAAACTTTCACATTGCCATATGATACAACAATTAGTACCTAAAGTTTTATACTTGATTTGAAGACATTTTGTAGCTCACCTTTTGCAACAGAACTGGAACTGGGAGTTCCATTTCAGGCACCTTGTACTTAATGATAACGATATTTTTTTACAAATTTCACAACAGAGTGCTCTAAAGCAAGTATCTTTCTTTCAAATTCCAAAAATCGTTTGAAATGATTAAGCCCGCCAACGCGAACTGTTTGCACAGACGATATTTGTGGTGGCGGGAAACTTTCTTTAAAACCAGATATTTTGTATCGAAAATATAATACAGTTATTTTATACAATAAAGCACTTTTTTCCAAACGTTAAGCAGATGGCAGTAAGCTCGACATAACTGGAAAACTTGGACTTTCATTGTCTCAAATTTTACATAAAATAAGTTAATTTAATCATATACACAATTATATATCGCCAAATTTACGCAACTAATTTCGGTTTGAAAGAAGAGATAGTTTTTTTTATTTCTTTAGATAATTGCAAAGCAGTCTTTATTTAATAAGATATAAAATACGGATTAGATAGATAAAGATATAGCACATATAAATATTTAAAAGATAGCAGCTGGAACTTTGAGACTATCTAATAATTCATTCAAAGGGAAAGGCGTTCAAAAAGGAGGGCGTATGTTTTAATCAATTGATTAAAACATACGCCCTCCTTTTTTCTCCAAAATTCTCTAATCGCAATTAATATAGTAACAAAGTAGTCATATTTTGTGTGAAGTAAACACAGCAGCGGTTAGCTTAAATATGAATATAATTCGTATTCCACTGCTTGCACTTCCGTAGAAAGCAGGCTCCAAATTTAAATTTTTTTCCCAAAAAGGAAGGGAGGAACAGAGAAATGCTTGTTGAGAACCACGGCAATATACACCAAACCAAAGCGCAGAATTTAGAGTGTTTCGTGGCATCACGCCTGTCCATTGTTTGTTCTAAATCGTACAGTTTGGTGAAACGTTTTATCTGTTGAAAATGGTCGACAGGGAAAAAAGTTAAGTACCAAATAATAAAACAGCCTTTATGAAATAAATAATCCTTTATGTGCATATGTAACATTTTGTACATTCCAAAAAATTATAAGGTGCACAAACAAACAAAGCTTAAATGAAAAAGAAGAGAAACATGCTAACGGAAAATCAAAATTGGGCAAAAACGCCAACGTTAGTTTGACGAAGACAAAGTTTATTCTTAATCTCCGCCAGATTAAGGTTGATATTTTCCTTAAATTTAAATAAAACTTACCTTAATAATGGATGTATTAATCTCTGATTTCCATACAAGCTCTGCAGCGACATCTCATACATGCGATTAAGTAGTCGAGCTCACTAGAGTGTGATAAATGTCTTCCGGTAATAGAACAATTTCCAGATCTTTAAGAGCAATTGGAGGAAAATGCCCATATAAAGACATTCCAATAATTTGCGATGAGGGTCGAGCCACGGAAATATGATGACCATTCCATATCAACAATGGCTTCACCCTAGGGGTACTCATTCACAAAGTTTATTTTAATGAACAGGCATTACCCTTCAAAATAATAAATCGCAGCAGTCTCATAATGAGATTAAGAAATTCATCCCGATAAATATGAGTCATCCTAGTATCCCGTATAAATTTGCACATGGATGCGCGATACCTCACACCATCAAATTGCCTGCACTGAAGTCTTAGTATTCAATCAAATGACTGGGCTTTCCTTTGTGTTCCTCCACATCTTAAATTCTCATGCGTTAATCCGATAATATAAAAAAATCTTGACTCGTTTTTGGAAATCCATTGGGTCATTCAATAGCCTTCCAATCTGCATGCTTAGGACTGCTCTTCAACCATGCTTCTCTGACACTGACTCTTAAATGGGAACTATCTCATTGACCCCGATGTTTAGTCTCTCATCTGTAGACCTCGCTCTGCACTAGTTGCGCTTATTTGCTTTCCGACTGTTGTAGTAATCACAGATCCTAAGTTGACGCTTACTCATCAATCGCATTTGGCTAATAAACCTATCAGAAAGCGCGGTAAGCCTTGATGACCAGAAATGGATGTTCGACAATCTTCACAAATCCTTCCGACACATTTAAAATATTCGCTTACCCCATCTGTTGTGAACTGTGCCATTTTCTATGTAAATTTATAAAAATGGTATTCCGTTCCGCCTTATTGTTCCAAATTTAAGCATTGCTTCGTATTCATTAGCCATTGGCTCGTTCGTTTCTAGATTTTTGACTCTGTAAGTTTATAAAATTTCAGCATAAAATTTTTAATAAAGCTGATAAAATAATTAAAATGTATTTTTCCTAGAAATTTCATTATGGTTCCTTTTGCTATAAATTCATTATTGACCAATCTTCCAGTGGAAGGTGAATTTAAATGTATAGAAATGAGGTTTCGAGAATTTCATTTCTTCTATATCGAAACTGATGAGTTAACTTTTCTTATTCAATTCGCTCTGAAACAAACACATTTCGTTTTTCAAAATAAGTAATTAAGATGATTGATTGATTAGAGATTAGCCATGGGAAAACCTCTTAGTTCTACCTTTGCTCATATCTATATATACATTACTGTGAATCAAAATTATTGAAATTTTTAACTTCCCTGCGTGGTTCTGCTATTTTGACCATTGCTTTACATATGCAACGGTAATAAAGATGATTTAAATAAAGTTCGTTCAATAATGAATTCCAATAATCCTGCTGTTCAACTCGCTTTATAACTTCAGACATCCAGTTCCCTTCTGTTCCTCGATATCTTGGTCACAAGCCATGTATCCAACTTCGGTTCTGCTGTTTACCGTAAACCTTCTTCTGCTACCCTTCCACACCCTTTCAAATTATGATATCCGATTAAAAAGAAATTAGCTTCATTTTATTTCCTCGTTTACCGAGCACTTTAAGTTTACTCCTCCATGGCTTTTGATCAAAATTAAATTGCATAACAAGAGTTATGCAATTTAATTTTGATCAAAAGCCATGGTCAATTTAATCAATTTAATCATGGTTTAATTTTGATCAAAGATCAAAAGTCTTGAAGAGACTTTTCAAGTAGCATTATTAACCAAGCGGTTAAATAATCCTTATCTCAAAACATCAAAAAGCACCCTCTCATTTTAAAAGATTATAAGAGTTCTGTTCTATTCCTTTCTTTCCATCGATGATCTATAAAATTCACCGTTTTTTTACAGAAATTCAACTTTCAAGCCGTTTTTGTTCTGTCAATAAAATTCGCAATTCCATAATTAAGGAACTCATTCATTCATATTCATCAAATTCATGGGGTACAAACAGGATTTCTTGCCTGTGTGATTTAATTTACATTAGTCAAACCTTAAATTTCGTGTTAAGGAACAAGAGGCATAGGTTGGAAAATATTAAAAACACATAAATCCTCTCTTGCTCAATACTATTGGTCAGAAAATAACATTTTTCATTTTTCTGCAGTCAATATTATTTAAGACACATCTTCCACTGGCGAATTAGATTTTCAGGGGACTTTTCATGATAGTCCCATTTCCAATCTGCATTTACCCTCAGCTTCCCCACGAGGGGTCGACGCAGAATACTCTGTGAGATAACTGGCTAGAATCTGTACCTAAGCAGTCTTGGCCACGGGGCTATAAAATCATTGAGCTTGATGGTTCCCCGTGACTGTCCCCGTTCATTCGGATGGCCCACAGACTGAGGTGTGGCAAGCCCTGTGTCAGACCCGATCCAAGGGCTTCAGGCGTTCCGACTAGTGCTGGTAGGTAGCATCTCTAACGGCCAGTCAGATCTCCAGGCTTGCATGTTCTCCGCTACGGTGAAATCTGAGAACCGGGAGTGTTGATCCCGCAGGCCCAGGAGGTAGCCGTGGTTGTAGAGAAACTTTTTAAAGTCTGCCACTTCAAATTCGGAGCCCAGAGGGGTAACATGATTAACGTATATTCTAACTCTCTCTGGGAACTGACTGGAGATCCAACTCCTTGCTTAATAGGGGGGTTTCTCTGCTGGGGCCGGTTCGTATAGTGTGTAGGGACGGAGCACGTAAGCAAATAATTACAATTACGCTCTGTTTTTAAGAAAATTATTTCATAGTTGTTTTCATTTTTCACCAATAGATGGGGCCAGTAGCTTGACGTCTTTCTTCTAATTCTTATCCGCCTGAGCACACAAGCGTCTAGCCCCTCAGATGCTAGTTTCCTCCTGTTCCTCCCTGAACATCTGCGCAGATTACTACGCATGTCGTCATTTCCCTGAAGGCGCGCAAGTCTGCATTACTGCATTAGTATTCTCTGCTCTTACATTGCTTTGGTAGCGTGTGATAACTGATAGTTTTCTGTTATACTTTACTTGGATTATCATGTCTTCTGCACAAAATCAAGAAAAACGGCCCTTTTCAGGGCCAAATACTTCTGTTTATTCAGAAGGAATTCTGTTTTCTCAGGTGTGCGAGAATTCTAATTCTATGCGTGATAGTAATTCAGATTCTATTGCGAGTGGTATGCGTGACTGTGCAAATGATATTAGTGTGGCTGAGAGAAGTATTTTACAGCCAAATACTTCCGTTTCTTCCAAAGGAATTTTTGATTCTGAATCAAATCAAAATCTGGAAAGAGTAATTGTGTGCGAGAATTCCAGTTCTGGTATATGTGTAAATTCTGATTCTGTTATGATTGATATGGTTGATTGTGCGAATGATTTTAGTGTGGCTGAGAGTGATTTTGTTTGCCCTGATTGTTTAAAATCTTTCAAATATAAATACAATTTGAAACGCCATGTATATAAATTTCATTATAATAATACTACATTAATTGAGTCTTTGAAAAATCAAAGTTCTGTTGTGTGTCATGGGGAAAGTTCTAATAGTATGGTTGATTGTGCAAATGATTTTGTATGCCCTGATTGTTTAAAACCTTTCAAAAATAAATACAATTTGAAACGCCATGCAAATAAATTACATTCTAATAATGCTGCATTAATTGAGTCTTTAAAAAGTGATCGATCACTAAGCTACAAATGTGAGGACTGCCATCTCAAATTTAGTGACCTAAAAAATTTGAAATATCATCAAAATAAAATTCATACTTCAAAGGTCAATCAAACATGTAATTATGTGTGTCCTCTATGTTATGCTAATTTTGAAAAGCGAGAAATAATATTTCATTTCAAAAATGTTCATGACGTTGATATGAATCATACTGAGCTAGAATTTAATTCATTTAATGATTTTTTGGCATGGAAGACAGAAATTGAAAGTAATACAAAGTCAAAATTTGTTTCTTATGGTAGTAAGCATAGTAATATACATGGTGTAAAATATTATAATTTTAGATGCCACCGTTCAGGAAATTTTGTATCAGAAAGTAAAGGTCTGCGTCACTTAAAAATCCTTGGTAGCAATAAAATAAATGCATATTGTCCAGCTGCATTAAAAGTAACAGAACATACAGATGGCAAATGTGTAGTGTCATATCAGAAAATACATATTGGGCATCAGAATGATTTAGGTCACTTATTTTTAACAACAGAAGAAAGAAAAAATATTGCCTCAAAGATCGCAGCAAAAATTCCTCTGGATAATATTTTAGATGAAATTAGAAATTCTATATCAGATGCTGGGCTTGAGAGGGTTCATTTACTTACAAAAAAAGATTTACATAACATTGAAAAGTCCTTCAATTTGTCTTCTAATTCTGTGAAACATGAAAATGATTGGGTCAGTGTAGACATGTGGGTACGTGAAATGCAAAATTCTGAAAATCCATGCATTTTATTTTATAAAACTCAAGGGTCAACATGTGCAAAATATTCATTCCTGAAAGAAAATGATTTTGTTTTAATAATTATGACAGAAGCACAAGGGGAGATACTGAAAAAATTTAGTTCTGACTGTATATGTATTGATGGTACACATGGGGTGAATGGATATGGATTTGAACTTATAACTTTACTTACAATAGATGATTTGCGCCAAGGATTCCCATGTGCTTTTTTAATTTCTAATCGATGTGACCAACCAGTGCTATCGATTTTTTTTTCATGTATTAAAGAAAAAGTTGGGCAATTACAACCGCAAATATTTATGTCTGATATGGCTGAATCTTTTTTTAATGCTTGGAAGTCTGAAATGGGTTTACCACAGAAACGCCTTTTTTGTGCATGGCATATTGATAGAGCCTGGAGAAAAAATTTAAAAAAAATCAATGGTGCTGAAAAACAGGCAAAAACGTATAAAATTATTAGATCTCTCTTAGAAGAACAAGACATTCATACTTTTCATACACTTACAGAAGCAGCAATAAAATTACTTAAAGAAGATCCTGACACTGTTGAATTTGCAAATTACTTTGAAATCTATTATTTACAAAATACATCCAGCTGGGCATACTGTTACAGACTTCACAGTGGCATTAACACAAACATGCACATTGAACGAATGCACCGAACATTAAAATATATCTATCTTCATGGAAAAAATGTTAAGAGATTGGATAAGGCTATACACGGTATTATGAGATTTATAAGAGATAAAATGATTGATCGCTTAATTACAGCAAATAAAGGTAAATTGACAAGTAAGATACGAGATTTAAGAATCAGACATAAAACAAGTGAAACACTATCTTTACAAGTAATACAGAATGAGAATGGGTGGTCTGTTTCATCAACACATAATACAGAAATATACACTATACAAGAAAATAACAAAACTTGCACATGTCACATACAGTGCACTGAGTGCAATATATGTATCCACCGATATATATGCAGCTGTATTGATTCATCAGTTAGGTGGAATATGTGCAAACATATACATTATTTACATCAGCACACTACAAATACTGTTACTTATACAGATACTACAACTGCAATATATAATGAATCTCCACTTATTATAGATGATGAAAATGAATTAATTTTGAATGAAGTAGCCAAACAAAAGTCACAGACCCTCTCACTGGCACACAGAAAGAATGAACTGAAACGAACATGCTTAGAATTGGTAGATTCATTAAAATCTCACAAACAATGTGATGTCTTAAACAGGATCCTCAAATCAGCACCTCCACAACTAGAAGCTGTTGATATGTTAAATGCACAAGAAATACATTTCCCAAATGCTAATAAAGATATTCCACCTAATAAAAATATAATACCCCAAAGATTCTCAAATACAAAAAAGAAAAGAAAACTGACCAAAACTTCTACAGAAATTTCACAAAATGAAGACAATAATACAATTCTTAAAATTATTTTGGATCACAAAAATTTTACCCACAGTCCCACTGAAGAATCTTAACATATCTGGTGAAAAATATATATTTTAATAATAGTCAATAGTTCCTATTCACAATTCTTTTTGCTCATTTTTATCATGTAAAACAGCTTCCTTCAACTGCCTGTGTTTTATAAGTGTCAGGTGATACTTTTCTCTTATTTGTATAATACTCTCTCTCATTCTTCGGAGCTTCTCTTTAATAATAACATAATTACAATTCTGATCCTTAAAATGATCAGGAACAATACATAATGCAGAAGGTCAGAACTGGGTCTTGAACCTTGATCTCTGGTGCTCGTGATAGGTTGACATATTCTGTGATTACTGAGGAAGTCTATTTTTGTTCATCTTTGCATTACTGCCTTCTTTTTTCACAAGGCCAACAATATCAAATATTGCTCATACAATCAATCATTCATTGACTTTTGTACTGTTCAGTCAGTGGATTATTACTAGTAATTTTAATGTAGACAAATATATTTTGGTGAAACTGAATCAATCCCAAATTTGAACAGCAAGCAATATTTTCGACTATTTAATGCTTGTTATTTAATTTTTGTCAAGTTTTTATTTTCTAATTATTCAACTGCATGTACATTAACATGTTGTGCACTGGCCATTTTATTATGTGTAGAATTTTTTAAAAATAACTGAACATTGTAACAATCTCATCATAATTTTAAAATCACAGTTTTGTGAATTGCCACATATAATGAAATATTATTGAATTGAAAAATTGAAATCATCATCATCATAAAAGTTAATTTTAGAAAATCAAAATATACTTTTGCAGAAAAGTAACACTTTATTCACACACATAAATATATATTCAAATAAACTACAAACAATAAATAACAGTGACTAAATAATTATATAAATAAAACAGTGGCCGATTCATAATAGCTATTTAAATATTTTTTAATTCCAGGTGCCTGGATAAATATTTCCTCCATTATATCTTCATTTCTTTTAAAGACAAAATAGCCTTCTCTATGTTTATCAATAGTAATGACTCCAAATTAACTTGCTTCATAGTGCTCCTTAATCTATTTTTTACAATTTTTTATTTTGAAAAAGTTATTTCGCATTCATTGTTATAGACAGGGTGAGTACAAACATATAACCAAAAATACATTGACATACACAATACTATATAAATTATATTTCAAGAGTAATTTATATGCACACAAGAAATTGCATTTAGCATTGGATGAATAGTCATTAATTGATAGAGGTCTCTCTGCTTCTGACTTGGTATTAGATTCAGAATAATGATTTTCAATTGAATTTTTTAGTATTTCACATTTAATTACTAGGTCCTGATATTCGCCTTTAAGATTTTTATCAATTGTCACACCTGCATAGTGCTCTAATAATATAAAAAATAGTTAAAAGTGTTCAGCGACAATGGCTTCGAAAAGTTTTTGGGATCGAGAAGTGATATGTCTTCATACAACTTCCTATGCCCTTTAAAGCTACTTTCCATCGATGAAATGGTGTTATCTATTATAAAATTAAAGACAGTAATTTCGAATTGTTTGAGAGGTCAATTGAAACTATACTTGGCCGATTCTTCGTTGTACATTTGTTTCACTTTTCGGCATCTTCTAGCAAGTAGTTCTGTAGAGACATTAGGTATTTATAGAAAGCATGAGAGATGAAAAATGAACAATGCCTTTGCCGGGACTCGAACCACAGACTTCTGGAATATGTGCCCAGCGTGCTGACCACTACTCCATGAAGGCGGGAGAAATACCTTATATACTCCCCCTTTTAAAGGGCGACTGGGGTTTGGGGACCCAATCGTAAAACCCTGGTGGTGGAGAATCATCATTCACCACCCTTTTTAGTTCGGGTGCCACTGTAGAGACATTAGGTATTTTTGGAAAACAGAAGAGATGAACAATGGCTTCGCCGGGACTGGAACCACAAACCTCTGGAATATGCGTTCAGCATGCTGACCACTACACAATGAAGGCGATATAAATACCTTAAAGTTCTTCTTCCATAATTATATCACAACTTAGCCTTTCTAGTTTATTATTGCAATCCGTTGCAAACAATTTTGATGAGTTAAATATTAAATCAAAGTTTCTAGAAACGGCTTTTAAAGAGTTTGCAGCCTCCCTAACCATATTTTATGGTAGGATGTAATTTCGTTACTGCCTCAGCATTTGAAATATTTTCAAATTAGACAAAATTATTCTAAAAGTTGATATCTTATCCAAAATAGATTTTTCCATTTGTCATATCTGTGCATTTTGTATGCCATTGGAAGATATACTTTTGAGTGAAAGTATTAATTCTATGCATGTACCCTCACTCGCAGGGCTGTTTTGCCGAGTCATCTGTGCTGATTCGATTGTTGTGAGTTTCTTGATCGCCACAAAATCACACCGGGCATCTGCCCGCTGGCCCTATCCGCCAATGAATCTTATGGATATATGAGGTATGAAGGAATATGTGAAAAACATGTTTTGCCCCCTCCCGCCTTGGAGGCCGAACTTCTGAAATTGGTTTATAGGTAATCATGTTCCATTCATTTTAATGCAAGAATCTTACGTACATCTGTTTCTTCCTTATATGAAAAAAAACGTAAAAACATATTTTGAACCCTCCTCACCCTTGGGTGCCGAATTTTCAAAAATCGCTTCTTAAATGACGCCTTCAGTACAAAAGAAATAAGCTCCTAGGTTTTGATATATGCATCTCTAATAGCCTTGGGCGACGATCTATAGATGATTGAATGAATAAATCAAGAATTCTTCTTTTATGTATGTATTTCTAATATTTATAATATAATCATTTTATGTATATATTTATAATAAAACATCTAAACAAAAAGGTGCAAATCGGAAAACATAAATCAAAATAATATATTATTTGACAGGAAATAACCAAAAAGAATAAATAACCAAAAATCAATATCTAACATATAAATAGGCATCCCAATGAAAAAGAAAAATATTGTAGGAAAAGTAATACACAAAATTAATTTGCACTATGCGCATCAACTTCGTATCTTAACAACGTGCCGTCGGTGTCAGCTGATTCCCTTCTGCATGTCGAGACCCCTGACATAAACACGCTGCGCGTGAACCTGCGCAAATGATCAGGGAGGAATCAGGAGGAAACTAGCATCTGAGGGGCTAGACGCTTGTCCTGAGCACTAGCTTCTCATCTGTCATTTGCGCTTCTGAAACTAGAGAAGAAAGTTCTATATTAAACCTTCGAAATTTACTCGTAAATTTATGAATATCACGCTGATTGTTGTTGCTTTAACTCCTCCAATAATCATTATTCGTCGTGTAACTTTAACTCAGACGTTTCATATCTTTTCGTAAACGATTCATAACCATGAAACAGATTTATGACATCCTGTTGAGGTCCTGCGGTTTTGGCTTTCTCCCTTCCTTAGACAATATTCCGAAATAAAAATACCTTTCTTGAACAAATCCAATTTTTTCTTATCCTAACTCAAGCCAAATGGTTTTCGAAACGTTAATGTAACAATCGCTATGGATTGGCTGAACGTAGATGTGAAATAGTGGCATCCGTTACCGCAATGGATAATCTTCCAGGACATGCCTTTGGAATGAGTTATCGCCTTGAAACACCTTTATCATTGAAATACTAAAAGCATACTTCCATGTTTCCATACAGAAAATATACTCTCTAATTGTCAAATGTTTTCTTTATGCTCTTTCTAAGTCGCAATATTCGATCATATCTCAACTATGCAGGCATAGAAATGTGTCGAGAAAGAGAAATTTTTCAATCATCTTTAGTAGTAAGAAATACATTTATTACCTCTAAATTTCTCAGGTTATTTGGCATTTACAAGTTTATTAATTTTGAAAAATAAATTAAAAATCTTATGCTTTGTTGATTGGCAGTATTATGGAAACAGGTTATCTGATATCTTATAAGCGAGGTAAATTATTATATCAAGTTCCGCACAATGACAATATGCAATTGCAATGCTCAATTTCATACCATGTTTCACGCAATGGCAACATTTGCAACGTCTCGTTGACGATAAATGCATAGTAACGTAAGAAATTCAACAAACATAACGGTCCCGATAGTTTGGAAGGAATACACTAAGAATATTTCTAATATTAAAAATGAAAAACTGACACGAAGAAAAAATCCAAAAGATAAATTAAAGTGTTTCAGTGCCTTTTAAGCAAGTATTTAATTTTCTAGCAAGTATTTAATAAAATTTAGCAACATGAGCACAATAAAATATTTTTTATTTTTACGTTAATCATAGGGAAAGCAGGATACTTAAATTTTACGTTCATTTCTATAACTAATATAAATTATTTGACTCCATCTTTAACGTCAGTTCTTTTATGAACGAGATGGTTAAGAATGTATTATGAGTAGAATATTAAAGGCATCAAAACTTTTATTTGAAGCTGCGAAACAGTAGATTACTTATTTTCATCAAGAATACTCACCAGTGTCAATTCATCCCTACTTCGAACGTTCGGAACAAAAGAAAAATTCAAATGAACCCCTCTCTTTATCCGAAGACAACAATTATTCATTCTTTTCAAAATGAACTGCTGTTACGAGTCTGATGAAAGATTAAGAAGCAGTAAGAAATAAAATAAAGCCCGTTATTAATTTTAAACGTTTCTCATTTCTACTTACTGGTGATGGGAAATTATGGAAGCTAAGAATTTTTGTGTAAAGTAATTTAGTCTGCTTCGCGTAATTAAATCTCGCAGACGATAGCATTTCCAGAAGGGAAAAGATATAAAAGACGACCGAAAGAATTCTGACTAATATCTTTTCTTCCGCGATTTCGCAACAGAGAGCTCTTGCGTTGATGAAAAAACAAATAAAAAAAGAAGGGGGAAAATGACCGTAACAGAAAATTCGACGCATTTTTTTTCTTTCGTTGAAAGCTGCCGATATTATTTCTGCTTTAGAAGTTTGAATGACAATGATTTTATTGATTCGCTTTCCAACTGCTGGTACTCGAGGCGATGCATTGGGTATTTTAAAAGGATGGTTCCCATGAGAAAAGATTTTTAAATGACAATGGTGGTACTCTGGTGTAAAATGTCTCTAGTCGTGTGAAAGAACTCAATAAAAACTGAATGGTTTATGCTTTGTCCGCAGAACGTCTCTCAATTTTCTTTCAAGACAGTTGCAAAGCTTCCTAAAATGCAGAAAATTCTTCACTATTTCACTGATGAGATACTTAAAATATTCAATCTTAGACTCCGAAAATGACGTTGCGAGCTTTAGCATGTCTTAGTTGAAATGCGTTTAATAAATTCTCACTCTTACAGAAGCAGATGAGATTGAATAATTATTTCATCTTGTGCAAATAAGCTGAATTAGGTATAAAATAGCTTTGTCTCATTTCATGAAATCTAAATGTGAAAACATTTCTTATTCTTTAGGATAAATCTACTTTGGCGATAAAAAAAGTGCATTACGAAGGCCGCAGGGAAAATATCGAACAAACCAGCTGTTATATTTAAAATTTCGAAAACTTGTAGCATTCATTATTTTAACTAATTAAGTTATTTTTAGTTTGAACTTTCCTATCGATATCTCAAAGTTTCAGTTGCTGCCCGAATTTAGCGCGAGCGAGATATTTATGCAAATCGCATATATCTGTTAGTAGTTTAAAAGGCAGGAGTTAACGAGGAGAAAAACAGAGTCTTGGATTTCCTCTGTCTACTGAAAGTTCGCCTTCATAGGCAATTGCAATTACTGGTGCTTGCTAGTGAAATTCGCATTTATTGCATTTCACTAAGAGTTAGGCTTCCCTCGCCGGCCTACTTAAAGTTAAGTTTAGGTATTTGAATTGTTCACACACTTTATTTCATATTATTTTAGTTCAGCCCAAGTAGTGGCTTATTCTCAAGTTGGAGAGTTGTAATTATTTGAATTAAAGGGTCCTTTAAACCCTCCTTTTGACTTTGTAGTTCTTCAACACTAAAGGACATAGCCTAGATTTGCTCACTGTCCTCCACGTAGGGTTTCACAGTGTATGTTTAGCAGGAAGATTAAGAGATTACAGGTGAAACCCTATAAACTGAATGTGCGCTATTGTGCTGTATTAGAACATTGCAAGCAGGATGGGAACTGCTAAGCACAATGAAATGCTTAATAAGTAGTGCCAGGAACAATGGTGAAAAATTAAGCAATCAGACATTATGCAATGGGAAATACAAAAGACTAGCATCAGAGGACTATAACCATTTTCAACATTTCATAATCGTTTCTATGCCATATCAGTGTGAAACTGAAAATTACAGACTGGTGTGGTTTTAAATAGGACAAGATGTTAGCATGACCCTTTTTTTCTATTGACCCTTTTTTTCTATCGTCTTCTGTCAGAGCTCTTTCAAATCTGCTTTAATTCTGTGTTCCTTTCACAAATGAATCTCTTGCTTTAAGAAAACAACAAACAACTAACTACTAGGAAAAATTCAGTTCTGTTAAGTTTTAAATTAGCCGAATATTCTTCCAGCGCGATTTCGATTAAAAACTATGATTAGATTAAGTTATTTGAATACGAAAATTACACGAAGCTTATCTGTCTATGTTGAGGGATGCCTTCGTGAAGTACTTTCTGAGGGAAACTGGTTCATGTTTACATTACATATGGAGAGAAGTAAGAAACTAATCCGCAATTAATCTGTTGCACTGCGTTAGAACAGTGATCAAACTACCAGTATTCAGCGGTTTTAACCACTCGGCCACCGGTGGGAAGATTGAAAGCTATAAACCCTATCTTCATTTCTTTTCATATTAATCCGTGAACGGAAGGTAATGTAGCAACTAAGCCTTCTAGTAAATTCGATCACTGATACACCTACCAACAGCAGACAGGATAGGACCTCTAAACACTGGAAGTTCGACTTCTGGGCTGATTACATGGAATTTTTGTGTTTTTCCTATGTGTAATGTGAACACAAGCAATTTATTCCATAAAATATCCTTCATGAAGGCATCTTTCACATGGAAAACAATCTAGGCGTACTTTGTCTTAATTAATCAAACAAACATTAGTTATGTTATTTACTTTTTGCATTCAAAAGTTCCTTTCATTGATAAACAAATTAATATTTCTTTATACTCTTTTTCACATACTTTAAAATACATATTTACAATATTTTAAAAAATTATCAATTCACGATCCTTTCACGCTCCTTGATTTCACGTGTCGTTATTACCACACAGCAGTTATTTTCTCCAATTCAACTGAGTTAATTTAAGTCATCTGTTATTGATACGCATTTCGTTAAGTGAAATACACTAAACGGAAATAAAGTCCAAATTAGGACACTAAAATCTTCTGCCGCAATCTTCTGCTGCCATGGTTCTGAAGCAAATCGGAGAGGAAAAATTATCCTGAATGGGTTATTCTAAAGCAACAGACTACAACGTATTAATTAATATAAAAAAATTCTAAATGTTTGAACTTTTTTTTTGTAATTTATGCTTTCGTAGCGGTGTATATTGTTCTCATTTGATTATTTCGTACACTTTTTATAATATAATAATTGTAAAGGTTGGAATAGTTTGCGATCATCAAAAAACGTCCACTCTTGGTAGATTTTAAACGAATTATTGTTAAGTCTAAAACAAGAACTGAAACTAGAGAAAGATATAAGGGACTCGAATGTAAAAATTTAAATTCAAGTAATCTAGCAACTGAAGGATAAACAAATCAATTTAACGCGAAGCTGGCTTACAAATCTAACCGGCGTAGAAATTCAATATTGGCAATTATAATGCAAGGCCGAAGAGTACAAATCTTATTTGAGCTAGCAATCTAGTAAAGTGGCCTGGAAAGACACTTTCCTCGCCAGCCTCGAAAGGCTTTGTCTTAAAATCTAAAATCCTCATCTTAAATATACGAAAACTAATTTGCATTCTGGCGGGGAAACGAAAAGAAGTGACATTAAACGTCTAGAACATAGAGCAACTTTTTAATTAACATAATGGAACTTTACATAATTTCATAATGCATTTTTATTTACTCGAATTTGGAGCACTTGTTTTGTGAATAAGTGTTTATTTTATAGATTACGTTGCAGATTATTCTATTCTGAACAGATCCAGCCACCAATAACCGAGCGATAAAACAGATGAACATTGATAGCTCCATCCGGGTTCATATCCTAGCAAAAAGTCCGGGTTCATGAGAGTATTTATGGGCGTAAGTACAAGCCAGTTTTCCTTAAACAGTCCTCTTAAACAACACCGCCTGAGTATCTTGTTAGTATCTAAATAATCCAAATAACCTTTTATGCAAGGATATTTTAACTGCAAGGGTAACGCAATAGGAACTCGAGACATAAGCTCTCCTGCTGGGTCTTGGTAAAACCGTCTGTCGTTAGGTTGACAATAATAGGCATTCTGGAAGTTTCAGAAAATTTCGAAACCCTGAAAGTGACTTTTCTCGAAATTTCTGGAAGTGCCAGTCGTCTCCTTGTGCAATCATGTATGTAGGACACTATGAGACAGTCAGTGAGTTTAGTTATCCAATTTAGAATCATGCGGCTAGACTTCTTTTTGTTTGATTGCTGCTTTAGATTTTTCTCTGTGACCAGTTTTGGTGATCTTTGTGTTGTTTGCATGTTCAGCAGACGTTTCCTTATACCTGTTTTTCTCCTTGAGATATTTATAGCTGTTTATTTTGCTGCGTAATCTTTTATTAGCCCAAAGGGAGTTAGCCCAGAAGGGCTATTAATTTTGTTTTGGCATTTTGCATTTAAATCTTTAAATGTCGGTTCACTTTTCAAACTGTTGCCACCAAATATTGCAGCCATGTGTTATATTTAAAAAAATTAAATAATGAAGAATCTGCATAAATGTGTGAATGTTTCTCGCATTGTGATAAAACGACAGTACCTAGAGTCATTCAATTTTGAGTAACGTACGTTTCCTTCCGAATATGGGCATCTGGAAGTCCAAATTTCGAATTTGGATTGTGTTTTACTATTTATTTCATAATTTGTAAAACTTTAACGAATTTTTGATTATTAAACTCCACGATTTCAAAGCGAGCAATGGCAACACTGTACGAAAAAAATTTTTTTTTATCTACAGCGCGCGAGACTGTGTATCAGAAATTCTAAAGATATACTCATTTTAAAATTATTTTGCGATATTGCTAAGGGCGAAGAACATGATATTTAATAAATAAAGGCAGTCCACAAAATATTAAAAAAACGCTTCTTTCAGCGTAATGTAAAATCTGAAAGCTTACAGATTTTTTTTTATTTCTTACTTTAATAAAGCTTCAATTTTTTCCTGTTTATTCCTAGTGTACACAAATTCTGTAGCACACAACAATATGGAGTCAGATGTACTTGGCAAGTTTTCCAATGTAATCATCATCACATCCAAAATCCTCTGTCATGACGATGTAGACACATTAGACACTTTTGAAAGCAGAGGAGGTGAAATCCGAGCAATGCCCTGGCCAGGACTCGAACCACGGACCTCTCGAATACGCGCCGAGTGTGCTAACCACGAAGGCATGCCAAGAAAACGGGAGAAATACATTATAACAGAACCTTCAAATCTAGGAGACCAAACAATGACTGATAATTCTCAGAATTACTGGCAGAATGTATTAGACATCTGAGGAATCGTTACACTTCTACATTAAATATACTATTGATCTTAAACTAATAAACCTCATGATATAAAGACGATTATACATGATGATTTTTGCTTGCTTTAAATTTCAAACAGCAATACTTTTCAAAATAAAAAGTAAAATTACTTTAGTAATTTTGGAGTTTTAATAACTTACAAAAAGATGGCTAAGCAATTTCTAAAAAACTTTCAGACTAAAAACTGAAGAGCATCAAAACTAGAATATTTCACCTGTAAAAGCACTTTTTTTCAAAATAAAGTTTAATTCGAGAAAGTATTAAATCAATTTTTGCTGGTTTTTAATTCTTTTTCCACTTATTTTTATTTAATTTCTTCTCACGGTCCTCAGTTTCACGTTCTTTTGTTCTAGAGTCCAGAAAAGTGCTGAAACTTCAGAATTCTTTCCTTTTACATTATCAACTCTGAGAAAATTTTCTTTTAATTTGAATATCTTCTAAGTTATGCTAAAAATCGTCTGGTTTAATTTAACATTCTTAATTCTAGAAAAATATCTAGCTGAAGTTAAAATTCAACGGATTTTCTCTTTTTATAATTCTCATTTCTAAACTTCGTTAATAAAACCAAGCGATCTTCTGTTCGAAATATTATGTGTTTGAAACATTACTTTATTAATTGAAATAATATTAAAAATATTCATAAAAATGACCGACTGGATAGATTATGAAAATATATTTTAAATTCCACCAATTAGATGTATTAATAATAAATAAAGGTTTAGATTTTTAATAAAGTGCATTTATTGCATTTAAATCTCTCAAAGTGCTAAGCAATTATAGACTGATTAAATTTTAAAGGCAAACTAATGGCTTTATGCTTTTGCGATCGCAGTACGCGCAGACTGGTTATTTGCAAAGCTACGTAGAAGTCAAATAAAAAAATCTTACGTTTCAGGAAATGTCAATTCTTGCAAAATGATGTGGATAGAAAATGCATAACTTTCTAACTGAAAGCACGATCAAGGTGTCTGAAATAATTTCACTAAACATGCTCTTAACATCAATAAAATAAAAGATTTAATACTGTTTTCACGCTGTTTCAGTAAGTTCTCAGATGTCATTTGGAAGCATAAAAATATTTGCCTGTTATGTTAATGGAGGCTTTCTAATCACGGTTTTCTAATAGTAGATTAGAACTGTTTGTAAACGCAGCTGCTAAAATTCATGACAAATGTTTTTCGCACACTTTGGAAAAATATGATAACTTAGTTTGTATGACGATGGTACCTCTTTTAATGATTTAGTACAGAATCGTACGTAATAGTAATGTTACAAAAATGGCTGAATCTGATAATATAATGAAAGACTGGAATTTGTTTTGATATCTCTCTGTTACATTTCTACAAATTTATACCAGTGGTTACAATCATCAAGATCACGCGGTCTTCATCGAATGTAGCACAGCTTAAAAAAGCGAAGGGCAAAAGTTAGAGGCCTGACAAAGACTTGTTCTTTAGATGAAGAATATTATTGAAAACAATAGCACCAAATACATCCAATCGATATTTATCAAATTGAAGATAATATGTTGAGGTCAAGGTCTCTCATAAACTGTTACTGACACTGGAATGCAGTAGTTAAGTTTACTCCTCGTGGTATTCCATGCAACAGATTTCACATTTATATCACTTGCAAGTACTATAGGTAGGTTGGAATTAAATTACAGGTCCTTATTCTTAATACTAATGCACTAACTTGGAAGATAATATGCGAAAGTTATAATCAAAAGCTGTATATGAATATTTTCGAACATTCATGCACAGCTATTCGAATATTTTCAAATTGCAAATAACCAGTCCTCTGCGTGTTGCCATTTGAAAGAGTATAAGATGTAAATTTATCTTTCAAATTTAATATCATTTTATAACTGAACAAACTGCAGCAATAAAAGCCTTTTTTAAAAATTTCAATTTTCATTTTACTTTTAGTAATATGCCTAACTAATATAATTTAAAATTCATGTAATTTATATTGTGTCCAGCTGATTATTTTTGCTAACGTTTGCAGCATTATTGCAATTTTTAAAAGATGATTCTAATACCAAATACTGTCAAGTTCCATTACAATTTCGTTTCGTAACTTCTTAAGGGTAAATAATAAAACTATACGCATTTTGTATTTATTTCTATATTTTTGTCTCATTATAAATATCCATTAGAGAACTGGCATCTTAATTTCATTTCTCTTAATTGGGCTATTTGATTATCATGCACATCAATTTCTTAGTAAACAAGGTTTCTCTGCATTTTGTTGCTTTTAACGTAAAATTACAGATAAGCATTGTTTTTATTATAAAATATTAAGTAAAAAAATTGTAACTCGAAAACGTAAGTGCATGAAGTATGATTTTATTTACTTCGTCAATTTTTCTAAAAATATCTGCTTTAATCGGGATTAAAGAATTAATCAAGAAAAAACTTAAATTTTGAAAGAATATATTCTGTTCTTAGCTGCTTAAAATATAGGTAAATGTTAAATTTTTATGTTATCCAAAAGCCTTTTTCTATCACAATTTACTTTTTTACAAGATCTGACAGTTTTTCCAAGCTTAATATGATTTTACATTCTAGTTTTCTTAATAAATATTTTAAAGAAGATGAACTTCTAAAATTTGCCAAAAAGGAAACAGAAGTTTGAGATGGTTTTTACACCAATAAAAATAGAAGCAATGTGTCACAAAAAATTTATTAATTTATTTTCATTTCGCTATTTTTCTGTTTAAATGTACTTAGAAGGTTATGTTTTCGAATAGTTCGCTACTTTCTTACTTGAAACTTACTTGAATATTTCATATTAGATTTCTTCTAGCTACTATATTATAAATTGCTTCTGAAGGCTCCCCTCTCATAACCACCTCCCATACCTTCCTTCAGTTCTAAAACTGATAGTTTCTGACAGGCGAATTTTCTTTTTTTTAATAATTTTCTCAATATAAACATGTTGTCGTTTCAAGATCAATAAATTTTCTTCTTGTGGTAAACATCCTTTTGTATTACATGCGTTATTTTGAAAAGATTCCTTTAGGCTATATTTCCTTATATATTAATCCTAAACATGTATTTCCAACTCCGTAGCTTCTCAAATTAAGGTACAGAGTTTAGGAAGAGAGAAATCATATATTGGAGATTTATATTAATATAGTAAAATATAACATTTTATATGGTTTGCATGCAGTTAATTTTATTTATTCGTTATATTTTGATAAGAAAATTCAAACAGTTCTGCCCTCCCGTTCTGATATTCTCATTAACGTTTTAGCTGGATTAAGTTTTATAATTTATAAGGTATCTCTTCCGTCTGCTTCGCATGTCTTCGTGGTGTAGTGGTCAGCACACTCGACGCGTATTCGAGAGGTCCGTGGTTCGAGTTCCGAAGGCGTTGCTCATTTTTCATCACTCCCTCTTTCGAAATAACCTAATGTCTCTACAGACTAACATAAGAAGAATTAGGACAGATTGAGAACTTAAAAATTTTAGGAAAAACTGAACCTATTACAAAAGGGAAAACGTAAGCTATTATTGTTTCTAAGATCTTCTTAGGATAAATTATTTATAATATTCAACTAAGAAAACATTACACGTTGATTAAAAGTACTTTTCGTAAACCACCGTAAGTAGTAAATATGGCGTCTAATCGAATTTCAAATCTGCATTCAGAATGAAACTGTTTATGTTTTAATTTTCAAACAGACAGAATGAAAGCTTGATATCGGCATCGGCGACGGAATGACTTCTAAAGTAATGACCACATTTCAAATGTCCCCTCTCCCTAAGTTTAATATACAGACCGTCAAGTAATAAATGCAATGAAATAAAAGCTGCCTAGGATTTCACTTAGTTATTTAACCTATCATTCAATTTTTTTTATCTTTCCGGAACTTCTCAACTTCCCCTCGCATTTCCTCGCCAGGATATTAATTTTAAAGTTAAGCAAGTATTTAAACGGGTGAATCTCGGAGTTTATTCAGAGCGTGTTTTCGTTAGCCAGCGCACGTTTCGTTTCTGACCTTTTGCTATTACGCTAATACGCCCCTTGGCCAATTCCAATAATTGTCACGCCTGTTAATTTTGTTGAGTCAACCTTAAGCCGTAATTTAATGTGCTAATCCAGCTATATTCTTTTTAGACTTGAATTTGATTTGTGTGTAATAACGTTTAAGTTCCACCGCAAATTGTCGGTGTTATTGTAAAGCACGATGCACACGCCCTTCTGTTCATAGTTGAAAATTAATAAAGGATTATTTTCACCATTCTTCTGTGCTGGTATTACTTCACGTCTGTGCGAGAATTCGCCAGGTTCATTTATAGGGTCTAAATTAGTTTATGTGGCTTAAGAGGACTAAATCTTATAAGGTTTACTTACAGAATCTGTTAATCTGTAATCTTACAGAATCTGTTAATCTTACAGAATCTGTTTTCAAATCATGATCTAAGAAACATTATTCTGCTTGCACTTCCATACACTTTTCATACTGTTTAATGATAGTCCTAAATTAGAAGTCTCAAGGTTTGCCCATAAAATATTCCATAACTGCTCTTTTACAGAATTATCGTTACTACACCTCTTCCCAAGAAGGTAAAATTTCAATTTGGAGGGCAAATAATACTTCATAAGAGCTAAATCTGGGGAAAGGCAGTCAAATTCCTAACAAGCACAATTTTTTATTACTTTTTTATTACTTTTTAATTTTTTATTACTTAAAATATCCGAATATAAAGAAACATTATCATGGAGAAGTTGAATTCCGTGGCTCAGTATTCCACATCTTTGCTTTTCAAATTCATTGACCAATTTGTGGAAAAGACTTGCTCAGTATTTCCCATTAATGACTGTGTTTCTCTTTGGCGGGGGGGTTGTTACTCCATTGAAGTTGGAAAGGATGGATTACTGGAACTGATCGCTGGCGGTAGGGGACACGGAGTTCAATCTGGACCTTCTGAGAGTAGGTGCAGCTGCCAGGATAGCGACGCGGTACCTTATACGCCCTCCTACCCAGTTCAACATCAGCTTCCTCGTGGTCCCTGCAGACCAGGTCGGCTGCTCCAGCTTGGGCTAATGATGTTGGACAACTATTCCTGGGGTCCGACTAGGCGAAATTTCCTGAAGGTCGCCGCCTACAGCCATCGTATATTCGATGGTTGTTTTGGACTTGGCAGGGACCAACCATCTGGTACTAACTTGCCCGTGACTTTGGATGTGGGTACGTTATATGGTTAAATAATAAGAGCTGTCCGGGGGGTGGCGTCGCCCCGTCAATGCTTGGCGATGGATGATGTCTGACATGTAAAATCCCCTTGGCTTGCTCGAGGGGTGGTGCCCCTCCGGACAGCCCCCAGACGTTTGAACACTAATTCTATGTAGGGCAGCTCTTTGAAGCAGCCAGGTAACTCCAGACCTCCCGATTACGCTTCGGACGTGCTTCCAGTTACACCACGAAGGCATGTTGAAAGAGGAAGAAAATATCTTACATACTCCTCCTTTTGAAACTACTTAATAATGAGAAAACCCAATCACCAAATGCTGGGGATGACGAATTTTCATCCTTCTAGTTCGTGGCCACTTGTGGAATATTTTTAGAATTTTTTTCCCTATTAGGAAACTGATAAAATCCGCAGTGCCTTCGCTGGGGTTTAAGCTCCACACCTGATCTCAAAATAATTAATCAACTAAGTATGTTAGGAAAATGTCTAATCCCAAATTTCTTGCAGTTACCGAAGACATTACAAAAGCAAAACGCACAGCAGTGAAAGAATCTTAATAATTACTAGGCTATTTTTTTAAGAAATATTTTATCAAAATATAAGGGAGATAGCTCTGCAAGCTTCAAAGATGTACAAAAGTTATGGGAAAAGTCCTGAGGAAAACAAAGAAATGGAAGAAAACATTTCTGAGATAAATACATCTACTGACGAGAGACAACTGGAGCAAAGGATTTTACATCAGAAGACTGGTTTGGTTTAATTAATAATGGCAAAAGACACTAGATATATCTGCCTAAAGGGAGGAATGCCTTTGTGGAGTACTTGATAAGAGTAACTAGCTCATATACACGTTACAAATGAAGAGAATCATGAAACCACTCATCAACCAGCCCGTTCGAGTGGAATCGAATCCAGGCCGAACTACCAGTATTCAGCGATTTTATCGCTCGGCCACTGGTGGGCCTTTACATCAAAATAAATTATTTCTGTTTATTTCGTTAAAAAAATCTATTGAATGAAAATCGAAGTACTAAGAGCAAGTTATATGGAAAGGCAAAATATTGCCTTGAAAAGGCTTATTCATTACTATTATCAAGGGCAATTCCAGAAGTAGCAAATCTAATTCTTTGTATTTCATGTGCCTCTAAACTGCTAACCGAGCAAGTACTGATGAACATTTTTGCTCTGAAGACATATGATATGAAGGCCATGCTGATACTGATTTCTGGTTCAGTCTTGGTAGGCAAAAGTAGTATATGTCTGTATTATTTGCGGTTTTATTACAGTTTTATAGCATTGTACATGAACCAATAAATCCTTATTCGTAAGCATTAATGACAAGGCTCATGTTGACATCATGAACTGCAGATGCTTTTATCTCTAGCCACGAATAGTATGAGATCGTTCAGCCCATGGCAGCCCCGGCCATGGGCGCATTAACAATTATTGTTACTCATCATATAATATTGAACAATAATTTCAAAGGATAAAGGTTTGAAAAATTATCCTTATGATTAATTTATCATCGAGAAATCGAGTTTATGCGAAAATAGCAATATTGTCTCCAATTCCAATATAATAAAGTACCTTACACCTACATTCCCATAAGAGTGTAATAATCCACTCTGATATTAAAATGGAGAATAATTTAAGTAACCTTCACAGTATATGCCAAGAATGATGAATTGTTGGCTTTCCATCCTGGAAGTATTGAGTTAATCCAAAGACAAATGGTTACAGTTCCAGCCGCAAAATCAATAGTATAGAACGATGATAAGAAGCGTTTAAATTTCAGTGGAAATCAATAATTTCTTCAAACAGCACTGTCACTTGCAAATTATAGGAATCCATCTGAAGCATTTTCATTCAGTTAGAAATGCATGCCAGCAATATTTATTCATAGCTTATAAAGTATAAGTCTGGTAATCATATGTCTCAAACGTATGTCATAAAGTAACTAAAAAACGTGTCCACATTACTAGTCACTGATCTATGCTTTATGTAAAATATCTCCTTTGCTTTCTCATTTGGATTAATGCTATAGATATATAGTTTAAAAACATTTTAATTTGGAAACTTCTTAAAAAATGTAATGTGTACACCAAATGACTTCCTTATGCGTAAAATTATATTATACGCATTTTTTCTTGCATTTCATTGAAACTTATTTCCTTCAATTTGATTGGAGATATATTTCTCATTCAATTAATTCAATTCTCACTTCGCGAGAAGTCAAAAATACATAAAACCTCAAAATATTTTTATTAAAAATTCAAAAATATAGAAAAATAGAAAACATAGATACAATTAAAACAATTTAAAGAACAACTTTTACAAATAAAATTAGAGTTTCTGCGCTAAAACAAACAATTCGGCCAGCGGGCAAGAAGGCACATTTTTCGGTGAATAAAATTGAAAGTTTACTTTTGGTCTCACCCGGTAAAAAGACACTGAAGGCGTAGAAACTGACTTAATTTTTTGTGGACGCTACACTGGAGTCAATATATGGAGTTCCCAATTGAATTAAGCATGATTTAATTCCCAATAATAAAAGAAGACGTTATCTTTGTTGTTTCCAAGCTCAGTTTCTCTAAATTGGCAATAAATCCGCTGTTCTGCTACGTTTCAAATACTGTAAACAAATACGGTTGCTATGCTAATCAAATTTAATCAAAAATTAGGCTTAGCCGCTCTTAAACAACATTTATATTGCTGATAATTCTGCAATGTAAACAAAAATGGCTGCTGTGCTAATCTAAAATTAGGCTTAGCCGCACTTAAACAACATTTAAATTGCTGATAATTCTACAACTATTGCATGTAGGTTACCTAAGGCATAAAAATTTAATCTGAAGTAAGAACAACATTTTTAAAGAAAAAAATGCGCAACTTATCAACATATAAGAATAAAAAAATGAGTTCACCGATTCGAGTAACAGAGTGGGTATATATTTATATACTTTTGGTGTGACCGATTACAACCAAAAAGGGAAGTGCGCAGTTGCATATTATAGCAGTCCTATATACGAAATTTCAACCTTCTGAGGCTACTCGTTTTTGAGTAATTATTAAACTTTTGTGTTTTATTAAACTATTTTAATTACACAATAAGAAAGCAATTGTCTGATAAATTTTAATTCTTACATAAAAACTAAACTAAACTAAGAATGAGTGAGTAAGCTTATACAGCATTTTAAAGCATATTTCATGCTCATTCATTGGGAAAATATTGACAGGAATTGCAGTTAAATGAAAGAGCTGGAAATGCAGTCTGCATGATGTATAAAATACAAACAAAATTATTCGTTAAATACTTAAATTGATGCTTACCTTCTTTAAAATGAATATAAATACGATATATTTATGTTACTTTGTTAGGACTGAGTGTTCTGTGCATACCTTTGGCGAACATATTCGTGAAGTAGTTAAAAGTCCTGATCTCGAACAGGGAGCTGAATGCAGCTATGTTCTGTGGTAGAATACTGTGGTTAAGTCGTAGAATAACTGCACGTAAGAAGGATTTAAAATCCTCTTTTATTAAACCACTATTATTTACAGCCACTTCCGAACTCGGAAGGGATAACAGAAAATAATGACCGCACTTGGGTCTAACTTGAACAATAAAATAATTTTAAATAAAGTTAAATAGAAATTAAGTAGTCATTGCTCACAGAGCTATGAACGCGAGGTTGGCCTCTATGCTAAACGATCAATGGTGCGTAGCAAGATTTAGCTAATACTAACGCACTTAGATTATTTCAATAAGTAATAGCGTAACAGCGCTAAGGCTTAGAATTTAAATACTAGCTAGTCAGGTGGACGTCGAACAGAACCCCAGTGATCTGAGACTAAAAGCTCTCTCACACCGAGAAGTTCCTTTCTCACCCTTTTAAATACCAAACTTGGCTCCACTTCAAATTAGCATAAAGCTGAAACGCGCGCTCGTTCTAACGGGAAGTTGAAATAAGAACTTACAGGAATGAGATAATTAACATAAAACTTTGTTAGTTTAAACTAAAACCTTACAACTTTAAAGGAAATATAATATAATGCATGCTTTTAATCACATTATACGATTTTTACATTTTTTTTACGTTCGGGCCAGCTGACCGATTTTACCACAATATAACAGGGTCAAAAAATAACATACGATTTTAAACCATGGATACGGCATTAAAATTTAAATAAAAAGCGCACTTCATAGTTCTAATCAGGCACAAAGTTGAAATGAAAAGCAAAATACAATTATTTAAACTTTATACGTTCGCGATAATAACAATTAAAAAAAAAACACATCAGAATTCGTGGTATCGGTGTATCAACCACACGCATACATTCTGCAGTTCTTTTTGTACATGTAAATCAATTTGTCATTAATTAGCAATATTTAAATAAAAATGCACATTTTTCTGAAACATGAACGCTTATTTTTTAACACTATATGAAAACATACGAAGCTGAACTTACCTCAAAAGTGCTCGGTCCTGTTCTCGGAATCCGTTCCAATCGACGAGAATCAATTGCCGATTTTCTTCGCATTTCTTCATTTTTCGGGAAACAGAGCATACTTAAGTTATTTTTGGAATGATATGAATAATTTAATGCAGCGCATCCACCCGCATTTCTCGGAATTAGATCGCAATCCATCAATACAAATGTAAGCAGCACAATGCTAAGTCAATATCCACTAGCAACAAGGGTTACAGCCGAAAACATCGCGGACGAAAACGTCGCGGAGAAAACAACGCAAGGCAAAAATGTCGTGGTCTAAAGCATCGTGGGAAAAAATAAAGCAAAGAGAAAAACATTGAAGTTCTAAAACGTCGTGGTACCAAATATCGTCGTTGAAATAAAGCGGTTCAAAAACCTCGCAGTTAAAAAACATCGTCGTCGGAAATATCGTGGTAAAAAAATAAAGTACCTACAAATTATCACATGACGATAACATCGCAGACATGAGTTTTTCAGGCTTTAATAATTGTCAAAGGATACTCGCATAGTGAATTGTGAACGCCAGATAGAACGAAGGATAATTTTTACTTTCATATTTTTTATTAACTAATATTTTTTTTAAAAAACAGAACAAGACATTTAAACAAAACAAAAAATAATTTTCACTGTAAGAGTATCAGATTAACAAAAGTGAAGAAAATAATTTCATAATTAACTTAGCAATTTTTTATAAGTAAAGTCATGCAGTTACTTATCTTCCTTTTTCTATTCTTTTTTAGATTTTACTTTTCATGAAAAATTACCAGTAATACTTCATAAAAAAATAATTTATTAATGATATCTGTTAGTTATCTATGTGAGTTTAAAATTTTATTAAGTGCTATAAGTTGCGTTAATTTTCTATGTTTAAGTTTCCATTTTACATTTTCAACAAATATTTATTAGTTAATAAAAAATATTAAAGTAAAAATTATCCTTCTTTCCACCTTGAGCTCTCAAATCATTATGCGAGTTGTTTCCTCCGCGATGTTTTCGGCAAACACCAGCAACAAGTGCGTTTCATTCTACAACACAGATGTTGAGTCAGCTCTACTTGCTAAAAGCCCTATAACTACACCCTATAACTTTGATATAAATTGCTCAGAGTGACCATTGTGTTTCAACTGAATACCGAAACAGCAAAACCAATCGCAACTGATGACGTATCACGACAAATGATCGCAAAATGTTTCAATTGAATGAGGCCTTAAAATTGTTGATAATTCTACAACTATTGCATGCAGATTGGCTAAAGGCATAAAAACCTTAACCAGAAGATACGAACAACACTATTCAATCATTTTAAAGCAAAAAATGTGCAATTTACCGGCATATAAAAATAAAAAAACTGAGCTCACTGAGCCGAGTAACAGAGTGGGTATATATACATATATATGTATATATATAATCTAAATAAAAGTAATTAAAATAAATGAAAGAGCCTATAACTTGCGCTAATACTTTTGATTTTGGTATTTTTGCTATTAAAGATTTTTCTTTGCAGATTTTTATGTTTTTAAAGCAAAGGCGGTCTAGAAAATACTAACTAAAATACTGACTATTTTTTTTTCTTTTAATAATTTTGTTCTAAATTTCTGTTCCTTAGAGTTGGTATATGAGAAATTTTCTTATTATAAAATATTATGAATTGTTGGTTTATTACTTTGCAGCTTTAATCAAGTCATACGCTTTTTAATTTACTTTTAATTACTTAGAATTTGTATTCTAATAGCGGCTTTTAGCGCTATTTCAGTAACATCCTACTCACTTTGTATTATCTCCAAAAACCTTTCCAGTTTTCTCACCAATTTAAGGCTAAACATTCTTAAATAGAGAACTACACTTTACGACAACCCTGTTGCTTCCATCACTTAATACTTACATTTCCAGCCATTTGGTTTTAAAATTTTTTAGGCAAGTTAGTTAAGTTTAACTTTAGTTTGATCTTTAAATTTCTAATTAACTACTTGTTTTACACTTTAATTTTATGGATTTATCATTTTTGATCTTCTTATGATTTTAAATTACTTTTTAATGTTCTAAAACGTTTACTTATGATTTTGCTTTTGTATTTGAGTATAAAAATGAGAATGTCGGGGATATATCTTCTAAAGTAAGCATCCCGTTTAAGTTGTGTTCATAGTAAGCAACTTTAATTTTAAAGATTAATTGCTGTTCGTTTTGTTTAACAGGATTCTTTTGACTTAAATGGACTAATATCTTTATTTTGATTGAGTATTATTTGTGACTTATGATTTGGATCTAGCAATTTGATGCTTACTTGGAAGTAAGACGAAACACTCTCTCTTAATTTAATTGTTGTTAATTGATGATAGATTGGTTTATTCCCTTGATGAGGAATTATTTGATTAATTTGAGATCAATGACAATAGCTACTATTTCAATACTTAAAATTTTTACTTTTGATTTTGGTATTTTTGCAATTTGAGATTTTTCTTTGATAATTTTTATGTTTTTAAAGCAAAGGAGGTTTAGAAAATGTTAATTTAAAATATTAATTAAAATACTGACTAAAAAATTTTTTCTTTAAATAATTTTGGTTTTAAATTGAGTTTATATATATATATATATGTGTGTGTGTGTGTGTGTACTTTTGGTGCTGCCGATCGCAAACGAAAAGGGAGGTGCGCAACTACATAGTATAGCAGGCCTATATACAAAATTTCAACTTTCTAGGACTACTCGTTTTTGAGTTATGAGAGATACAAACATACATACGTATGAACGAACGTATAAACGCCACGAAAAAATCTCTTCTGAATCCATTTCAAATAAGTTTTATAATTCGTCTGGGAAAAAACGAGTTGTTTATTTTGTCCTTACGTACGGATGTCACGCAAAAACATCCTTAAATTGCATTCAATAAAGGCCAAAATGGATAGGTTCGTTGAATATGATACCCGGAATTTATCGCGATTTCAATACTTCCTTTACTGCGTACAAGGAAGTAAAAACCTGAGCTTACAGAGCTATAGTAACAGAATACTAATATATATCTGCATATGTGTACATATTTGGTGCAGCCGATTGCAACCGAAGCGGTAGGCGCGCAATTATATGTTACAGCAGTATCATATACAAAATTCTAAGGTTCTACGGCTACTGGTTTTTGAGTTAAGTGAGGTACATTCATGCATACACGTACAGACGCATGAAAAACTCTCTTCTGAATTCATTTTAAATGAGTTTTATAATTCGTTTCGGTGAAAACGAGCCCTTTTTTCTGTTCTTACGTATAGATGCCCCTCAAAAACATGGTTAAATTGCATTCGATAGCGGTCAAAATGGATATTTGAGTTAAAATATGATAATCGGAATGTCCACAACTTGATATTCAGGCTTAGAAATTCTTCCATGAAGGCATACCTCTTCTTAGACAGTAACTCTCGCATGCTTTGCCATAATCAAACCAAAACAAGTTTACCATGATATACACGTTACATGAAGTTGAAGCATAGCATTTCCTTGCAAACCATTCTCAATTTCTTTTAGATTTAACCGTATGAATAATGAATTTCGTATATGTGTAAGTGTAGTAAAAATTATTTATATGTAGTAAAAATACTTAAATATTTTTTAATTTCTTATGTAATTAAAATTGTGTTAATTTCTGTAGGTTATGAGAAATATTAATTATAATTATTCTGGTGTAAAAGTGATAACCAAAATTTTGAATATTAATTTTATCAGCGATGAACCGCGAGTAGGAATGAAGAAATCCAACTACCTAGTATAGGATTAAGACATATGATTAAGAGTACATCACGTCGTTTCCGCAATAACCCGGATGATAGGGATAAAATATGTGATCTACAGAGGATAGCAAAATAATGTACTTACCCCAGACGTTGTGATAGTTGAAGAAGAAAATACAAGTTAATCATCTACAATTCACTCTATTTATTTTTTCTATAAAAAATTTTACTGCTGAGCTCACACAAATAAAACAAGAAAATTAAATAATCAGATCAGAACTATAGTCCTACTATAAATGCAGAACGTCCATTCGTTTAACGATACACTATTTGCACTAGCACAATCTATTTGTACCTTGTATCGAAAATATATGTAGAGCAGCAATAAACTTATCTTGAAATTTCTTCTGATTTTGAGGCTTCTACCAGTGAATTAATTTTGAGCAGTGCACCACGTGGCGATAGACAATGGATGAGTCTTAAATTGCACAATGAGATCGTTCATGATTCTTGCTTAAAAAATATCATTCCATGCTGGATGAATTTTCAGAAACTGCATGTAGAATGAATATATTCAATAAAAAAAACTACAGTTGGCTTTCTATAAATCAGGAAACATATCATCGGACTTTTCAGGAAAGTTAAACGTGCATCAAGAAGCGAGGTGGTAGGTGAAAACGCAGTCGGTGAAGAGCCAGGCCGAAGCCCGACCTTCACCCTTGAACTCCCAGCAGCGAAGAGCAGAAACCTGTCCAACAACTGCCACCAAGGGCTTGGACGAAACGATGACGATTCTTGAAGCGATAGTTTGATGATAGATGCCGGCTTACTAGCACAGTAAGTATGTACTTTTGTGATGATATAAGGAATAAAATGTGTTCAACATAAGGCCGTTAAAAGCAATAGTTTAATAACTGCAGATACATGTGCTCTTCATCCCGTTTGAAGAAACTAACCCGTACCTTCGTTTGTACGTAACAATTTTGAATTCGTTGCATGAACTGCTAACTATCAGTGCTCTGTATGTTCTCTTTGATAATATATATATACGTATATGTGCGTGCGTGCGTGCGTGCGTGCGTGTAGGCATTTTGATGCAAAATCAGACATTTTCTGAAATAGCATGCAAACGTTTTCCCGTATTTCGATTCTACGACTCAAATTATTCCAAATTGCTAAGTTTTGGAAAAGTCGCTCGAGTAGTTTTTAAAATATTAGCTCTCCACATTTTAGCTCCTCAATGTATCTTTTTTTATTAAACTTACTTGCTTCCTTCTTTCAGAATTCGAAATTTAGGTTCATTCCAAATAAAATTCGCTCATTTTTTATGATTTATTTTTAAAATTTGTATTTTAAAATAATTTTTTAAAAAATTTAGGAAAAAATTTTGAATTCTAACCTAGAACATTTTTACCATCATCTTAAATTAGAATTATTTCTAAGCGCACCTGCAAAACATTAGAGTTTTTTTATTCAAAATTTCCTAGGATATACGTGAATTTACATACTGGCGCGTTTTGAAATTTGCCATATTTATTATAAGCGAATAATAAGGAAAATGTGGTTTACGAACTTTGCTAAAATTATTTGAAACAATGAATGATGACATTTTTTTCGCTCGTTTACAATGAAAAAAGGAAAGGAAAATAGGTTGCTATAAATTAAGAAATTCGCAGCGCAAAGTGAAAAAAAAATGAGCCGATATAAATTTAGGTATAAAATGAGCCGTAAATTTCGCACCAAATTTTACAAAATTTAATACTTAGGCATAATTTGTGTCGTAGAATCGAAATATGGAAAAACTTGGCACGTCATTTCAGAAAAATTCCGATTTTGTGTCAAAATATCTGTATTAGAGCAATGCTGTATATAAATCTAGTACATATCCTAAGTCGCGCTTTTGAGACATGAAAAACGCAATTTCGTCAATCGGCTCAGTAGAACGGTACATATAGAACTGTCATTTTGTTTCTGCGCAGAGTACATTGATTATTAAAATAACGCATTAAATTCTTATACTGTATTATTTTCACAGACAAAATTCAGTCTTTCAGCATTAGTCAAAATACCTCAAAATTAGGCTAAACTAAACTTTTTCTCCTTTTACTCAACAACTCTGTGAATTTAAAGTGGAGTTCATATGAGTTTCTCTACGTCAAGTAATGAATATTTATTTCTTGACGAAAAAGAATATACTATTAAGCTATTATATTAATTTTAATTAAGCGGAAAATTCCTATTTCTTCCTGTTTCTAAATTACTGACACTTGAAATCTGCTAACTTTAAACCGTAAATTAGTGTCTTGTTTTCTGATACACTCTCCTATTGCTTTAGCAGTATTTGGAAAGGATTTGAAAGCTAAATGTATGGGAATTTCAATAATCTCTTCCGAGTAATTCAATTAGCATCTGTTCAAATTGCGCATTGAATTAAATTATTTATATACATACTAAAACGGAAGTACATCTAGATAGTACCGCAGGAAGTTAAAGAAATTTAATACAGAAACAATTGAAAAACCTCGCTGGAAAACTCTGACAAATTTTCAACAGGAAGTGAATGAAAATTCATTCAAAGAAGCTGAAACTCTAAAGCAAAGGAAAAACTACAAAGAACTACGGAAATTAATCAAAAGAAAATTTTCTGAAGCTGAACGCAATCGTGCGGTTGAATAGACAATTTTTTAATGTTTAAAATTTTTTTGAAATAAGCTTCTAAGTCAGTTTAAGAGCAAAAGAGCACAAAAACTTGTGTTAATACTACAAACCATGGCTTCTTTAAAAATAAAACGGAATTTTCATAAAGAGAAACAAAAAAGAAATTTTTATTAATGGGAATGAAATGCTTCAATGTATCTTTCGTACTGTCAAATGCTTTCATAAAAACAACAAAATTAAATCAATATATTCAGGGATTTCGTCTTCATTGCAAACATAATTTTTTTAAACTACCGCTTTAACTAACAATTACAGCTTTCATACAACTTCATGCAAAGTTAATATGTGCTAACAAGCAAATAATCAGCTTGATATGAAACCTTCTGTTGCTAGGGCTGCGAAACTGAAAGCAAACAGATTAATATTTAAATTTTAATCATATTGTTTTATTATTTAAATAGAAAAGGTTTTGAATTAATAAACAAATAAGTTCAGCTGTAAGTGTTCGAGAATCAATTATTATGCATAGGCACTGTGTTTTCTTTCGTTATAGTACCTGTTTCTTTCCCTCTTCTGCGTACAAATGCTCAGTAAATTTTCACATCTCTCTCCGTAAACCAAAATTAACACTACCTTTGCATAAATGTATAAGTGTTAGGTCATATAATTAATGTTTCTCGCAGTTGTTTATACATGCACAACTCAAGAGATAAAAGATAATTAAATAAACATACTGCTTAAGTCATTAGGATCTTCTACGGCATTGTTCTGTGAATTGCCAAAAGCAAGACAAAAATTGCTGACTAATGAATGCATAAAGAAAGAGCTGAATCATAAATTCGAGATAATCTTCTGAAGTGCAGTTTAAGAAAAACAAGTCTTAGTTGCTTAGCTTCGCCGAAGTAATAGAACGATCCTTTGCTTCTAAATGTTTTCTGCTCCTTTCTCTACCATTTCCTTGTAAAGATAAGCTTCTTTTAATCCCAGTTTCAGAATGTATGCTAATTTCCTCATTGAGGAGCATAATTTGTGAGAGTATGTTTCATTACAGTAGAAACTCTGAACATGGGAAAGTCCCTACAGCTTTACTCAACTAATATATATTGCTATTCACTTCTGAGTTAAGTAGGCTTTACGTATCAAATGTAGTTAAAATATTAAGAACTCAATTGTATAATGGTGTTTATTTCAAAACGTATTCTGAGCTTTTTGCAGGAAATGCGTATACGTGCTCTGTTAATTTTTTGCATTTCTCCCACTCAAGAAAAAGACTCTATCTCTCAGCAAATAAATGGAATAACTATGGTAACATCATTCCCCACTTTTGCTTGCAGCCTTTTCCTCTTCACCAAAGAATATAATTTCCAAAAAGGCTATTGAGCAATGTGATAAGATTTTTTCAATAATGATTTTAGATATATGGATGATATCATCGCAATTAATAACTTTGGGGGAAAAAAGAACGCAATATTTTTACCCAAATAGTTTAATCCTTAGAAACCTAATACTATTCAAAAAGAAATTAACAAGATTTACATATTTTTTATCTCCAAAATATTAAATTTTATGATAAAAGAATAGACTTCAGTTTTAAAACTATTCAATTAATTCACTGGGATTCTAATATATCGAAAGAAGTTATTTATAACACTAGTATAAATTAAATTCATATCATTAAAAAACTTGAACTGAAGTGAATTAATTATCTTGAAAAAGAGATCAACCTTTGCATTAATTCTTTACTAAATAATAAAGTTCCAAAACATTACATTAACCTCTCTAAAACCGTAGGCCTTAACAACAGAATTTAAACTCTTGTTTTATGTTACAAAATGAGTGGATTATTTTAAAGCACGAGAAGAAGAATATAGGATGGTAAATAAAATTAGAGTTACGTTAAAATATGTAAATAATTCTGCTTGGCCACTATTTCCTAAAATGTCTCAACAAGAGCCGTGTTTGAGTGAAGACTTTCTATTTAAACTTGCGATTCCTTTTCCCACTAACTTTGCCAGAATATAGTATTATAATTCAGTTTTATAATATAGCTTTATATTACTATTAGGTGCTCCCCACAATTACATTTCTCACGTTTTGGCAAACCTAAAATTTATTTCTAGCTGCAAAAATAGAATTCAGCCTCTTTTCTAAAAGCTTCCCTAATCACGCCAGTTTTCACCTTTGTAACTCCAGATTTCTAGGATACGCCTTTTTAGGACACTTTGCCGGGTTTTTAAAGCAAAATGCATTGTCAGGTTTGACCATTACTACGTTTAATTAACACAGAAAATGACAACCTGGCTACTTCTCTCGTTCTTAACAAGAAAAGAGGAATAGCGCCATTTTGAATTTTACAGATTGTTTGAATGCTGACTGCAAAATTTTTCTTTCTTAATTTCTAACATTTTTTTACTAGTACGGGAAAGTTTAGCGTTAATTTAATTAGTAATAGTTTTAAATGAATTTAAAGAGTTTAATAATCTTGTACAATAATGCTTTTCACAACATTATAATTGGCAAATTTGTTATGAGTCAAATATATTTAGTGTGTTCTACAGTTAAATTTATCACTGCATTTTCAGTGTAAATTGAAGTGTTTTACTAGATTTTCTATTTATACTTTCATGGCATGATGTTTTTATGGTAATTTTATTTTTAAAATTATGTACTAAAAATTTATTTGTGCGAAACTTTATCATGTCAGGATAATCTCATATTTTTTTAATATGGGGTGTGAATAATGTCCATACTTTTCATGTTTCTTTTTTAATATCCATTTAATTTTATTATGTATTTTATTTTCATCTTTAAATGCTCAAAAGGTCATACGGAACGAAACGTGATACAGTTATCTTGGGTTATTTAGGTTTCGATGCTTCAGATTATTACCCCTTGAAAGGTCGGTCTGAAATATAAAAATATGAATAATTTAGTAAAATATTACAAATTTTAATATTATTGGCATATGCACTTTAAATAAACTGCATAAGGATTTTCAAAAATAGTAAGGGTACGTCTTTAATTCTAATTCATAATTTAAATGCAGTGAGTTTCTTTATCTAATTTTAACATCTTCCTGAGATGGTTCAATCTACTTCTACTAAATTATTAATTTAATTTTTTGTTTCTTCAAACTTCTATATGTTCGGCATCTTCATAATTTGAGATAAATTTTTTGGCAGCAGTGATGAGGTAATTGACATTTTGGCAGCAGTTTACATAGAAAAATATGCAGAATTTCTATAATTATGCTATATTTTTTGTTAACAAATATTTGAATGCATTAAATAAATGACTAAATAAATTTAATCAAATAAATTATAGCAAAACTGGCAATTAAATGAATTTAAAAGGTTAAAACTTCAAGGTAAAAATTTAAAAATTAATAATTAAAACAATTTATTGCACGCTGTGCAAATGTTAATTTAATGTATAATAAGTAAAATGTTAATTGGCTCTGGCTGATATTAGCAAGTTTTAGTTTACAAACTAAATTAAAGTAAAATAAAATAAAATTCAGTAAATACAACAAGCATAAAGCTGTTTTATCAATGGCCGATTTAAACTTTATGAAGATGGGAAGAATCTGTTACCGATACTACCTCTTTAACTGGAATAATAGTTATCTCTCTGTTTGTATGAAATTAGTAAAGGTACCGAATTAATTATTTTAAAATTATTATAATTTCTGAAAATTAAAGACGCCACCCCTATATATCCAGCCTGCCAAAACTAAAGTAAGAACAAATGAACATCCAAAATAGAAAATTGATGTATCAAAAATAGTACATACAAAGTATATACCAGTAAGTGTACAAAAAAAGGGCCAAAAAGAAACTCGTAGTAGGCAAATTATTAACAATGAAAAAAATGCAATTTGTTCAATCTGGAAGGAAGAATGTTACTTACTCTACAAGTTTGTGAGTTATAAAATGTCCGTTGAAAAATGGCGGCTGGAACATGTTTGTCAGAAAGAATATTAAGCAGGGCTCCTGATATATCCTATTGGCTACTTTTAATCTTACCAAGTAATATTAGTGAAAGAAATTTCAAACACTAAAGAAAAACTGCAGGCTGTCAAAATGTAGTAAAGTCTAGAAAAACTAAGAAAAGTGAAAAAAGAAAAGAAGAATAAAATAAGAGTTTTCACGCTTTTTTGGCTACAAAAGCGACTTTTAAGAAGCATAAAATGATCAGTTAGTCATACTAAGAACCTGAATGTAAGAAAATTAATATTACAGTAAATTACAAAATTTACAACTTTATTACAGAACTTTCTAATCCATCCGTCTTATTTCTCCTGTTAGGGTGAAAAATGCTACATGATGTATTAAAACATTCAAATTTTGTACACATCTCCAGCCTTTTTAAGCTGTTTTTGCTTCCTTGTACGAAGTAAAAAGGAAGTATTGCAATCGCGAAAAATTTCGGGTATCATATTTCAACAAAAATATCCATTTTGGCCGCTATCGAATGCAATTTAACAATGTTTTTGCGTCATATCTATACCTAAGGACAGAATAAAGGACTCCTTTTTCCCCAAACAAATTATAAAACTGATTTAAAATGGATTCTGAAGAGATGTTTTCGCGGCGCCTGTGCGTACGTACCTATGTATGTATGTATCTCGCATAACTCAAAAACGAGTAGCCTCAGAACGTTGAAATTTTGTATATAGGACTGCTGTAACACGTAGATGTGTACCTCTTGTTTTGGTTGCAATAGGCCCGCACTAACAGTATATAAATATATATGTCATAATTACCAAGCCTTTTTTAAAAACAAAATATAAACATGCCTAGTATTTTCGCGTATTAAGCTGCTGAAAATGTATCAGTAAAAACATAAAATAAGTAATTTGGAACTAGTTCTCTCACAAAGACGAAAATTGAAATTCATAACTAATAAATTTCAAATAATCCTATAAATGCAACAAAGAATTTTTTAAGTTGTTAAAACCAAAACTTTTAAACAAGCATTACTGTAATTGAAAACATTTTATGAAATTTAAAGACATTTAAAGAAAAAAAACACAAAAGAAGAGAAATTCAATCAACTTCAATGCCACTTCGTCAGAGAAAAGGAACATTGAAACTAACTGAAATCTCTCTTCTACAAATATCCTTGCTTTTCTGTATCCAGAATTAACCGATGACCCATTCCAATGCATTTTAATTATAATAGTTTACCCGAAATTTCTGGCCCTTTCCCAAAGCAAGGAAAAAACAAAGTAAATTCTGATTAGAATCTTGTGCCTTAAATAAATAGAATTAAATTTTATTTAAAGAATTGAAAACGAAAGTGATATAATAAAATACTTCAGTAAAAAATACAAATCAAAATTTTACCATTAAACGTAGTTTCGGTTTTAACAATTTTAAAAATTCTCTGTTGCACTTATAGTATTATTTGAAATTTATTAATTATAAATTGCAGTTTTCGTTTTTGTGAAAAAGTAGTTCTAAATTTCTTACTTTATGTCTTTACTAATATATATATATATATATATTCACTCTATTACTTGGCCCAGTGAGCTCAGTTTCTTTATTCTTATATGTTTGTAAATTGGACCTTTTTTTGCTTTAAAAATTATTGAATTATGTTGTTCTTATCTTCCAGTTAAGGTTTTTATGCCTTTAGTTAACCTGCATGTTATAGTTGTAGAATTATCAATAATTTAAGAGTTGTTTAAGTGCGCCTAAGCCTGATTTTTTGTTTAGCATAGCAGCCATATTTGTTTACATTTGAAACTTAGCAGAATAGTGGATTTGTTACCAATCTAGAAAAACTAAGCTTCGCATCAACAAAGTAATGTCTTCTTTTATTATTGAGAAATATATCATGCTTAATATATTCTAGAATTATCATTTAATTATCATTATTAATTAATTTATCATTCTGAATTATTCCATATATTGCTACAGTATGGAGTCTACAACAAATTACGTCAGTTTTTACGCCTTCAGTGTCTTTTTGCCAAGTGAGACCAAAAGTGAACTTTCAGTTTTATGCACCGAAAAATGTGCCGAATTGCTTGTTTTTGCGTAGAAACTGTAATTTCAATCGTATCGAAAAACATTGTTTTAACTGTATTTGGTGTTTTATGTTTTTCTATATATTTCAAGTTTTAATATAAATATTTTTAGTTTTTATGTATTTTTGCCTTGTCACGAAGTGAGAACTGAATTAATTGAATGAGAAATATGTTTCTAACGAATTTCGAGGAAATAAATTTAAATGAAAGGCAGGAAAAAATGCATATAATTTAATATTCCGTACGAGGAAGTTATGTGGTGTACACATCAGATCTTTTCTTAAACTGACTTATGAGCTTGACTAGCAGTCAAAGTCTTTGAAAGTGATAAAATTTCTTGTTGCTGCTGCTCGATATCTGTGCAGACATTTTTGATAAGAAATAACTGATATTAAATACCTATATCCTTTTTGGATATTTTAGTGTTTCATTTAATAAGCTTAACAGAAGGACACTCTCTAACCTATTCTCTTGCTGTCTTTCATGATAGAAGAGCTTTGTATTAAATTTCCAGGAGTATTGTTTTCCATTCCCCTTCACTATTTTCCAAACTCCATCAATCGTGGTGGGTTTGAGCTTAGAAGGAACTCTTTTCAAGAGACCAAAGGCAAAACAGTCCATAGGTGAAACTTCATTGAACTCTCCGCAGGAATGAATGCGTTTTAAAGATATGTATGCAATATTTGTGCAAGCATTTGCACAAGGTATCATTCATAAAATACTGGTAAAGGTACAACATATTTCCACCAAAGGCATATATAACATGCTGTTACATAGGTAACATAACATATGTAACATAGGGTTATATAACATAGAGTTACAACGTATTTCCATTTAGGTAAAACCATACTTCATCAAAAGTTGCAATAGATTAACAATGCATTTTCCAGGGTTCAACGGCCTTCTCGATTATGTTTTTCCTCGACTGCATTCTAGACCAATGTATAAATATTTTGTGGCTCTTGAAGAACTATGTATATCAAGAATTCCTGACCTCTTTCTTGCATCGACCCCTTTTAACGAACAGTTTGCTTCACTGAACTCCTTATATTTTCCTCCTTATTATATAGCCTACAACATAATATATAGCCTACAACATAATATACATAATGTAAATAAGTGCGCATAAATAGCTATAATAGAGATAAAGATAAAAATAAGAATACGAATTTAAGTTCGAAAAAAAATGGTTTATTACTCTTACCTTTTATTATTTTTTGTGTTCTTACTCTTTTTAATTTTAAAAATATAAACAAGTTAACAGATAAAAGTCATAGATTCTAATTACCCGAAAGTTTGATTTTAATAAACATGGAGGCTTCGAATGATGCACGACGCAGTGATTTTAATATTTTGCATAAAACTGCTTAATTTGATTCTTAGATCACCTCGTGCAGAAATATTCAACCTGCCTTTTGTTTTCCGTAGTAAATTAGTCACTTGACTGAAGCCTGCTACCACTGGATAAGAAGAGAAAAAAGTCAATAATATTCGTTCGCTCACAAATTTAATTTAGGGCTACTTTTCTCGAATCATTTTTAAATTTCAAAATTTCGGGTATGCATGTGTTTTGAATAACACTTGACTTGTTTCTATAATAAAGGTTTATTTGAGTAAACAATTAAATATCAGTTTTATTAATACATTTTTAGTCAACGGGATCGTGGTTATGTCTGTCATTTGTTAGTGCATATTCAGCCATCAGCTCATTGATCATCACAGACTGCCTTTAAAATTTCATCAATATCCAAGGGGTCCATACCAATGCATTGGAACCTCTGATTTATGTCTTCAAGAGAAGACAAGCAGTCTGAAAATGAATCACACTACTTCAAACGTTCTGATGAACAGATAACAGAAATACGCATGGTAAAAAATGCAACTTTTTTTGTGTGTTTTTAATTGGTGGAAAAAAATTCCGTAAATTTAAATTATATAATGCAAAATAATTCGGATTTCGCAAATTACTAGACTATCGATTTTAATTTTGTTAAAAGGACATATTTAATTTTCCCAGTGTTAAAATTTGAATCTTTATTTTCAGTTACATTACGGATTTCTAATTTTGTTTCAATATTAAATTTTTTCCGCCCCTTTTTATTTTCTTTGTTCATTCTCAATTACACCGGAGAAAATTTATTTTATCTGTAAATGTAAGAACTAGGTTTTTGTGTGTATTTCTCAATTTTTTGTCAAATTTTATTGTAAAATGTATACGTGAAAATAAAGTACAAATATGTTTTTTCTCAATACTTTCAATAGACTCTTAAATTCTTTATGATCTTAATGTCTCAAAGTCTTTGAGATCATATCAAACACCAAAACGAAAAATAATGGAAGTTGAAACTTACCTTAAGAAGTGGAAAATAATAAACTGCCGTTCTTTTCTTCCACTTTTTAAGATATTTCTTAAGGTACTTAGGAACTTCAGGTTTTAGTATAAAACCTGAAAGTAAATCCTTTTCTCCCGCCTTTAATATAAAAGGAATTATGCAATATTTTATAAATTCTTTTATGGTAGTTTCAGTTTTATTATAAAATAGAAATTAATTTTGTGCCAGTAATTTTATCAGATCTGCCCTTAAATCTATGTCCCTAACTCTGTTTTTTGCTAACTGTAAAGAGGAAAAGTAACTAAACTGTAAACATCAAATGTCCTTTGCATAGAAATTAATTTAAAGGATTAATTTATCATTAAGCAAGTCTTTAATAGCTAAATTTTCGGACTAATAATTTGTACCGGTCTCTTTCACTACCTGAAAATATACTTCGTATTTATTGGTCAGACTTACAATAATCTTGAACAACGTGTGCTAATCGAGATATCGCAGTCTGACACGCCATCAGAGAAGTTATAATATTTTACATCTCATAAACTTTCCGATGTATGCGCCAAAATAAAGACAAATCACTTTCAATCCTGAAAACAGCAACTTACGTAAGCGACCCATATTTCGAAAGGACACGCTTATGCAAGTAGGACTTTTCTCTACTATTTTTATCAATAACCAAAACCTTACTTGCTGGCTAAATTCTGCTACAAAGGTACCAGAACTTTCGTAAAAACCCTTTTTAAGTGATTTTTATTCAAGTGCGACACTTTGATGTTGCAGATGCCTTGTAAAATTTTCTCTCTTAACTAACCTTGACGCATCTGCATATGAGCCCTTGTGCTTATATGAAGGAACTCTCTAATGCAGTAGTTCTTGTGATAGAGGCGCGTAAGTTAAATAATGAAGAATCTGTATAAATGTATGTACATTTCTCGGATTATGGAAAACCAACAACACCAAATTCACACAACAAATTCTAGAACCCACCAGCGGCCGAGCGGTAAAGACGCTGAACACTGGTAATTCGGTCAGAGGCTGCATGGGCGTTTTCGTGGTTTTCCCCATGTGTAAGTGTATTCGAGCCAGTTTCCCTTAGAAAATACTCCACGAAGGCATCCCTCCCTTTAGGCAGATAGCCCTCGTGTGCTTTGCCATAATTGAATAACCTAACCCAAATTCTAGAGACACCAAATTCTGAACAACACAGTCCTTCACTCGAATATGGGCATCTGGAAGCCCAAATTTAGAGTTTAAATTTTTTTTTAATATCTATTTCATATTTTGTAAAACTTTAACGAATTTTTGATTAACAAACTCATCGGTTTCAAAGTGAGCAATGGCAACACTATATAAAAAAAAGCATTTTTATCTCCAGCTCGAAAGACTGTGTATCGGAAATTCTAAAGATATGCTCATTTTAAAACTACTTTGAGATATTGCTATTGAACTGAATTTTATGGTTTAAGTGCGAAGAACATGATATTTGATAAATAAAGGTAACACACAGAATGTTTAAAAAACGCCCCTTTAGACGTAATTTAAAATCTGAAACCTTTCCGTTTTCTGTTTTAGAAACAAATTAAATACAAGAAATCCTCTTATGGTGACCATCTTCCTTAGAAGACCATCCATAAAAGTGATCGGTATTTCTGAGAACGCCAACTATTTACTTAGCAGATCAAAATTGTCTGCACTGAAAGATTGTCCTTTAAAAAAAAAGGACTCATAATATTTAATGCATTCAAATTTCACACAGATAAAATAGTTGAATAACACACATAAAATAATTAAATTTTGTACTCAAATTATAAATTCCACTAAATCATTTAAACGAATTAAACGAGTTGATTTAAGCGAATTTTATGGTTCACGTGCGAGGAACGTGATATTTAATAAATAAAGGTAACATAGAAAACGTTAAAAAAACGGCCCTTTGGGCGCAAGCTAATGTAAAATTTGACAGCTCTTTTTTGTGGGGGGGAGGGCGGTGTGTGTGTGTGTTAAATGAGAAGCGTGACATTTTGAAGCCCCTACTTGACTATTGTTCATAAAACATGAAATACAGCCTCAAAAATTTAATACCGTTAGCATTTATAAGAAGAGATTTACATCAACAGTTATATTTTAAGATATATAAATATTTAATATTATCCGAAAAAATACTTTCGAAAAAGTCAGTTTAGAAAGATGTGAAGAAGGAAATAAAGAAGAGGAGAAAATAATTATGTTACTTAAAAAAATCGTAAGGCTGTGTAAAGTAAAATTTCAAGCTATGAAATGTTTTGCGCTTTTCAAAACTTGTTCTTTCGGAAGCAATTTTGTATTTTTAACTACAAAATCTGGGAATGAATCATACTTTTGACACTTTTCAAATCTTTTTTAACACGTCGAGTAAAATCTAAATCTATACAAAATACTCCAAGACTATTTGCGCATAAATTGATTATCCGTAATAACTCACAACATTCGTTACATTGTATTCCCCATATTTTACCGAGAAAATTGCTACAACTCGACAAAAAGGAAATTAAAGCAAGTTTCATTTCCCCAGATTACATACAGCCTTAGCGAAAAGCGAAAATTCTTTTCTCTTATGGCATTTCAAATGACGTGTTTTGTGGAATTTAATCAGATCCCTTGCGGCACTTGTTATTCGCCTACCAAATTAAAGTATGTAGTGGAGAAAATGACATTTCGCAATTTAAAATGTAAATGTCAAAATTTGTGTACTTACAGGTTCTCTTGAAACCTTAAATATCTCTAAGTGAAACGATTTTCTTCAAGTAAATCAGCAACACTTCGCAACACATAATATTAATTATGTTTCACTTAGATTCTTGCAATCAAAATTTTAACTTGATATTCTCAATTTGGCACACTTACGAAACATATGGGAGTAACATTTTTAAAGTTTAGTCGTAATTTAATTTCAGATAACATTAGTTTTATACTTTTTTGGCCATTTCGCCAAATTTGTTTTTATATAACAAGTTATTTGTTTATAACAAGATTTAAATGAATGCAATTTCTGTTATATATAAGCATTATTGGAATTGCAGATCTCAAGAGAAAATTCAGAAATTCAAATAAATTTCTGAAATAATCCTAAAAAGTTAAAATTAACTTTATGAAAAAATCACCGTGGTTTATAAACAACACGGAAAAAGAGAAATCTTTAGAGTTTCAGGTAGCTTTCTGAAGTAGTTCTCAAAAACCAATGTTTGGATGAACTGATCATTTGACCATTTGATTTAGCATTTATTTCGAAAGTGTTCACATCTTGTATTCTATTCCATTTATCACAATTGTGCGACTGACGTTCCATTCAGAAAATATCAGGCATTTTAAGGTTTTAAGTGTGTAATATTTTATAAAAATCCAAAAACAAATATCACTGCGTAATCTGGCTAAGCCTTTTACAACGTTAAGTTAAAAATTATACCCAAGGAATGATACTATTAAACCTATAGATATTTTGATTACAATATCCCCAATTCGGTTAGAAATAATGGCGATAAAGCCTGAAGTAGCTGTAGAGTAATTTAGGTAATAGTAAATTACTAAATCATAAGTAGTAAAACTAAAGCCTAAACCGTCTCAAACTAATAGAATGAAAATTAAATTCTCTCTTAATGTAACGAGAAGTATTTAAAATATAAAAAGAGAAAAAGCGGTTAAATTCGTTTCTGGAATAATCGTAGGGTTTACCTTAGTATGAATAAATAACTGTTCTAATTTTTGTTACCTTTTCTGAACTTCTCAATTTGAATTTCTGAACTCCTCGAGGAAATGTAAGTGAGTAAAGAAGAGTATCAAAGCGGATGAAAAGAGAAAGTCACAGTGATCCCTAACGAAATCATCAGAAATCTGCCCAGAAATATTATATGTAAATTTGTCAGCATTTTGAACGGATGTCTTACAAACTCATACTTTCCATAATAATGGAAAGAGGCTAAAATTATTATGATACCGAAACCGGATAAGGGACATGTGCAACCTGACGGTTATACACCGATCAGCCTCTTGCTTGGTCTAGGTGAAGTGTTTGAACGTGTAATGCTGGCAAGAATGAAACCTTACTTCAAGCTCCTACTTACTGAACAGCCCTATACGCCAAAATGAATGTTGCTAGACGTGGCGAAAGTCTTCAATTGCGTCTGGCATGACGGACTCATTTCCAAGCTCATTAATATCCAATTAGATCGAGAACTTATCCTGCTCATCCTTTCATTACACTCGAATAGAACCTACTTGACTTCGGAGATGCTTTATCTTCTTCCAGAAAAATTCGAAGTGGAGTGCCCCAGGGTTCGGTAATTAACCTTGTACTCTATCAGTTTTATGTAGCAGATTTCTCTAGGGTGCAATTTAACAACAATGAAATCCTAGCCTGTTATGCGGATGATACCGCCTTGGCGGTAAAATCAGCCAACGTCAAACCAAGACATTAAAATGTTGCAAACCATCATTCCGAGTATTTAACCGTAGTGTAGCTACTGGAAAATACGTGTTAATGCCCAAAAGTCACAGCTCCTGCTTGTTAATTTAAAGCCAAATAAAAATCTGTTCCTTTTCAGCGAGCCGGTATCCATTGTTACAAAGGTTAATTACCTAGGAATCATCATTAATGACAAACTTACGTAGTCACATCATTGATCACGTGAGAAGCAAAGCAATCAAAGTCATGAAGTGCCTACTTTCCATCATAGAGAAATAGTCAAAGCTTGATCTTTCAAAGAAAAAACTCATCTACAAGTATCAGACCCTTGATGACCTAGGCTTCGTTAATTTGAAGTACTGCTACTCCTTCGGATGTGCACAAGCTTCAAGTTGTGCAAAACAGATTTTTAAGAATCAGCACTATTTTGTCTGAAATAAACTTCTACATGCTAACTTCAAACTGGATACATGGATAACATTTTCAGGAAAGCTAACAAAAAATTCTTCGACAGTGCTCAATGTTGTGACCAAATGAACCTTTTTCAACTTTTCACTATGAAGTGCTCAACGAAGATAGATATCTTCGCCTCCATGCAGTCTTCATTCTCAGTGAAAGCCAGGACTTTCCCACCTACGGAAAGTTCTTGTACAGTTATAACACTGCTTTATGCAGATGTATTTTATTTTCATAGTTTACTTCCTTCAAATGCCAGCAGCATTCCTCAGTTACAACACTGGGGTGGGTCACAAGCCATGTGACCTTGATCTTTACTCGTTGTGCTATGTAGCTCCTGTTACTGAACTTAGCTTACCTATGATTTGTATATACATTCATGAATTGGCTTCTGCAACTAATTATATATAATCTTATATCTTCATTTATTATTTATTCCACTGTAATGTATTTTGTTTACTGCACTTTTGGATGAATTCAATTCAAATCGCATGATACACGCGACCATGAACTCTGTTTTGATATGCTCTCACCAGTATTTTTATCCAAGTTAATCTGCATAGCGATTAGGACTGTTATAAGACTATTTTACTCACCCTCCATCCATCCTAGCTGTCCTCCTGGACTCATTGACCAAGTAAACACTGTACTTCAAGCTTCTACTCAGACAAACACATCACGACGGTCGGAAAACAACACGCGTTTAGCATTCTAACCACTGCGACTAGCAGAACCTGTAATCTGGAAGTCAGAGAGTAGAGGCAAGTATATCAAGACAGCTGGAAAATAACATGCATTTATCATGTTAATCGCGGCGACTTGCGGAACTTGGAACCTGGAAGCCAGAGCGTGATTTCGCTAGCACAGTGCACGTTGCTATTTTCCGCTTCCTGCTGTTACTCTGAGTTGCTGATATTGCTGATACGCTTTCTGGCCGTCTATTACCGTCTTTAAAGTCTATTACCGGTATGGATTGCTGAGTCAGCCTATCAGCTCTGTGAGCTTCTCAATTTTATAATAGCCTACACTTAATAAGAAGTTAGTAAACCTTAAATTAAATGCTCAACGTATGAACAATTTATAATACTCGAATGCAAATCAACCTTTGAAACCTTATTTTTACCCTTTTTCTAAAAATAATTAACCCATTCCTATCATTCACATATAAATATCTTAAACATAATATGCAAATATCTTTGACAAAATTATGAGGTTTTCCCAGTACACTCTAAACCGGAAAAAGAGGGAAGAAACCTTTTTATAAATGTGTTCTTTTTACTTCGATAACAATGAAATCGCTGAAAGCTTATACCTATTTGGCACTCTATTAGCCTCCCATACCCAGTGCACAAATTTTAAGCCTTAGAAAAATATCTAATTATTCTAATGATCCTCATTAATACTATTGTGCATAAAATAATAAAATTACTGCCTACTTTTATACTATATTAACATTCCTATAAATTTTCCGTAGAAAGAGATCTGGTTTATGCAATGGCCAGCTTATCACATGAGCACTGTAAGCTTGAAATTAGTTTGTAATAAAAGCAGGCTGCGGAGAGACTATTTAAAATACAGAACCCTTCTCATAATCTAGGTTCCTTTAAGACATTACTTGTTTATTTTTTAATAATACTTTCCAAAGTTCAGTTTGGGACTTATTACTTTTTTAGTCAACACCCATTCCATCACTGAAGATTCACTAAATTGATCTCTTTACTTATTGCTCCCATCTGTCTCCAAAATAGTACCACTAGCAAGACCACCTAAGTTAAAACCAAGTCCAGCTTTTATCTATTCAGATTAAACTAAAAATATTAAATTTCTAGTCATTAATTAAATTTGATCATGGATATCTTGCATCCCAGTGAATTTATATCTTTTAACAAGAACTGATTTCACAGTGGATTTTGGTGTATTTAGAATAAATAATAATTTGTAAAAAAATATCGAGCAGTTGTTTCTGAGCAAACCAAATTAAAGCGTAAACATAACGACTTCTTTTTTATTGCTCCTGTGTCGTCGATTTCCAGGAATAAAAATTATTTTCAATGGCCAAGCACTTTATTTAAAAGCCTTACGACGCTACAAGGGCCGAAGTAGTCGCCATTTCATTACAGAGACACATAACAGTTGGCCACCGTTGTCTCCTATAAAAGGACAGACAGTTACAACCATGCTTTTTTCAGGATTCGAACGCGGACTCTTTGGCATCGCAGTAGGCGGCCCTAACCACTATACTGTCTGGGCGGCTGGTTGCTAAAGTTGAAAGCACTGCATTTCATCGCCTGATATCGAATCGTAGGAACCACTGCATTAGAGAGTTCCTTCATTTAAGTAACAGTGCTCGTATGCAGATGCTTCAAAGTTAGCTAAGAAAGAAAGTTTTGCAAGGAATCTGCAGCATAAAAGTGTCGCACTTTAATAAAAATCACTTAAAAAGGATTTTCACAAACGTTCTGGTACATTTGTACCTTTGTGTGTTTCGGAATTCGAACGAGGCTTCATCTCCACGGCAGTCGGAATCACTAACCAGTATACCAGTTGGGAGGGGGCAGAAATAAAAGTTTCTGATCATTTTCAAGATGTTAAGTGTTCAGTACCATCCTTTTTCGCTTGTATATAATTTTTCCATGAACTGCAACTTAACGAAAGTTAGCTGCAATTCAAACATTATACGTTTAAGCACAAACAGTGCATTGCCTTATTAGTCTTAAAGTAGATTTGACACGACACCGATTTCAAAAATGCATGATTTTTAGAGTTCTACTTTAAAACTAAGAAAGTAGCTCTTCTCTAAACCTGAGTTTGCAAATTTGTATATACTGAATGAAACATTACACATTGCGTCCGAATAAATATGAAACATTTCCTCCTTGAAGAATTATAAATAATTTTAAAGCCAGGGTACAATTTTTGAACTTTTGGTTTTTAATAAAGTACTTATTTTCTGTCTTTTTTTTAATTTTTGAAAATGTAAAAATACTTAAATCTCTTCAAATTTAACAAATGTAAAAGTAATGTTTTCATCAGGCCATACTGAATCAGATTTATAAGACCCATACGCACATACACTAAGAAATTTCAGATTGAAAATCAACTCTCATTTGCAAAAATGATAAAATAATTTAACGCTGTTAAGTTAACAACAATAATAACACCGCAGCACTATAATACTCAAATCAAAAATGTCAGTTATGCTGAATACTACACTTGTTATCTTAATGTAAACCCTTTATCATAGATCCAGATCTAATTGGATATTAATGAGCTTGGCAATGAGCCGTCATGCCAGACGCAGTCGAAGATTTTCACCACGTCCAGCAACATTCATTTTGGAGTTTACGGCTGCCCTTGCGAACACTGTTATCCTTACAAGCTGCTTTGCAGTGGATAGATATTCACGAAATCCAAACTGCTCAGTAGGTAGGAGCTTGAAGTAAGGTTTCATTCTTGCCAGCATTGCACGTTCAAACACTTCACCTAGACCAGCCAAAAGGCTGATCGGTCTTTAAACGTCAGGTTGTACGTCACTCTTACCCGGTGTCGGTATTATAATAATTTTAGCCTCTTTCCTATATTATGGAAAGTATGAGTTTGTAAGACATGCGTTCAAAATGCTGACAAATTTACATATATATTTCTAGATAGATCTCTGATGGCTTTGCTAGGGATCACTGTGACTTTCCCTTTTCGCCCGTTTTGATATTCTTCTTCACTAACTTAATTTGCATCCTGGCGAGGATATGCGAGGGAAATTGAGTAGTTCAGAAAAGATAACAAAGATTAGAACAATTGTTTATTCATTCTAAGATAAAGCCTACAATTATTCCAGAAAGAATTTAACCACTTTTCCCTATTTTATATTTTAAGTACTTCTCGTTACATTAAGACACAATTTAATTTTCATCCTATTAGTTTGAGATGGTTTAGGCTTTACATCTTATGTTTTAGTAATTTACTATTACCAAAATTACTCTGCAGCTGCTTCAGGCTTTATCACCATTATTTCTAACCGAATTGGGGACATCGTAATCAAAATATCCATAGGTTTAATAGTATCATTCCTTGGGTACAATTTTTCGCTTACCACTGTAAAAGGCCTAGCCAGATTACGCAGTGATATTTGTTTTTGAATTTTTATAAAATCTTACACATCTAGAGCCCAATAAAATGCCTGATATTTTGTGAATGGAAAGTTTTCGAATTTTTATAAAATCTTACACATTTAGAGACTAATAAAATGCCTGATATTTTCTAAATGGAACATCAGTCGCACAATTCTGATAAATGGAATATAATACAAGATGTGAATACTTTCGAAATAAATGCTAAATCAAATGATCAAATTATCAGTTCATCCAAACAATAGTTTTTCAGAACTACTTCAAAAAGCTATCTGAAACTCTGAAATTTTCTCTGAGGATTTCTCTTTTTCCGTGATGTTTATAAACCATGGCAATTTTTTTATAAATTCAATTTTAATTTTTTAGCATTATTTCAGAAAGTTATTTGAATTTCTAAATTTTCTCTTGAAATCCGCAATTCCAGTAATACTTATATATATATCAGAAATTACATTCATTTAAATTTTGTTATCTGTATAAACAAAAACAAATTTGGAGAGATGGCCAAAAAGGTATGAAACTAACGTTATTTGAAATTAAATTGCAACTTTACTTTAAAAATGTTACTCCTATATGTTTAGTAAGTGGGCAAAATTGAGCATATCAAGTTAAAATTTTGATTGCAAATATGTAATTGAAACATAATTAATATCATGTGTTGCCAAGTGTTGCTGATTTATTTGAAGAAAATCGTTGCACTTAGAGATATTTAATGTTTCAAGAGAACTTGTATGTACACAAATTTTGACATTTACATTTTAAATTGCGAAATGTCATTTTCTCCACTACATACTTTAATTTGGTAGGCGAATAACAAGAGCCGCAAGGGATCTGATTATATATTCCACAAAACACGTCATTTGAAATGACATAAGAGAAAAGAATTTTCGCTTTTCGCTAAGGCTGTACGTAATCAGGGGAAATGAAACTTGCTTTGATTTCCTTTTTGTCGAGTTGTAGCAATTTTCTCGGAAAAATATGGGGAATACAATGTAATGAATGTTGTGAGTTCTTACGGATAATCAATCTATGCGAAAATGGTCTTGGAGTATTTTGTATAGATTTAAATTTTACTCAACTTGTTAAAAAAGATTTGAAAAGTGTCAAAAGTATGATTCATCCCCAGATTTCGTAGTTAAAAATACAAAATTGCTTCCGAAAGGACAAGCTTTGAAAAGCGCAAAACATTTCATAGCTTGAAATTTAACTTTACACAGCCTTACGATTTTTTTAAGTAACATCAATCTTTCGCCTCTTCTTTATTTTCTTCTTCACATCTTTCTAAACTGATATTTTCGAAAGCTATTTTTCGGATAATATTAAATATTTATATATCTTAAAATATAGCTGTTGATAAATCTCTTCTAATAAATGCTAATGGTATTAAATTTTTGAGGCTGTATTTCATGTTTTGTCAGCAATAGTCAAGTAGGTGCTTCGAAATGACACGCTTCTCATTTAACATACACACGCACCCTCCCCCCAACAAGAAAGAGCTTCCACATTTTGCATTACGCCCAAAGGGCCTTTTTTTAACATTTTCTATGTTACCTTTATTTATTAAATATCATGTTCTTCGCACCTAAACCATAAAATTCGTTTAAATTAATTCATTTAATTCGTTTCGTTAATTAATTGGAATTTATTATTTGAATACAAAATTTATTTATCTGTATTATTTAACTATCTTATCTGTGTGAAATTTGAATGCATTAAATGCTGTCAGTCGTTTTTTTTAAAACGGCAATCTTTTATTGCAGACAATTTTGATCTGTTAAGTGAATAGTCGCCGTTCTCAGAAATACCGATCACTTTTATAGATGGTCTTCTAAGGCAGACGGTCACCATAAGAGGATTCCTTGTATTTAATTTGTTTATAGAACAAAAAATGGAACACATATTTTCCCCTTGATAAATAGCATTCGAATATGTGGATGTATAGCTGGAAATAATAATGATGTCTTGCAAATTTTGTAATTCTATTTGTAATCTTATAATTTTGCTACAAACATTTCTCCCAACTTGGAAGCATTAACTATCTGTATGATATCTCTGAATAGTATAGTTAAATAAAATTAAGATTATTGCAAATGAAATTAACGTTTCGAGTACAATTCATAACCGCAGATAATTAAAAATTGGGAAATTTTACCATTTACCAAAATTTTCAGTTTAGATAAGTACATTTAAATACACAATAGCACATACTACATAAATTTTGAATGAATTAAAATTTTATTTTATTTATTGAAATTATATCTATTATTATATTAGCTAGTATTATATATTAGTCAAAATTTTCAAATGAGGAAGAGAGATTGCTTACATTTTTCCACAACAGGTATGCTTCCCGTAGAGTTCACTTCATTAGAAAATGTACAAGTTTTTGGAAAAAAAAAACTCATTTTTTTACACTTTCTCCTGATTTTTACTTTCTTTTTTCAGGCCGTCCCATATTAAGTGATTTATATTAACTCAATAAAGCGTTATTTCTAGTAACACAAAATACGGGAAAATTTGTGGGAAAAACATACTAGCTTTCGAAGACTTTAGATCTGATCCCTTACGTTTCACTTTCTCGTGATCAAATTGTCCAGATTCCCCATAGTTTATTCCTAAGGGCTAATTGGAACTCGTAGTGATTCCCGAAATTTAATAAAATGCCTCGGCCCTATTCGTCGATACGCCTTTGTTCTTAAACAGAGGAAAAGAGCAAAGAGTATGTGCCTGCGTTTTGCGTTATTTTCAGATGTTTACGTTTTTACTGAAAAAGAAACAGAATATTTAAAACTGGGGAAAAAAAGGGAAAGGTTTCAGATTTTAAATTACGTCCAAAGGGGCGTTTGTTAACACTTTGTGTGCTACCTTTATTTATTGAATCTCATGTTCTTCGCAGATAAACCATAAAATTCAGTTGAAGAGCAATATCTCAAAATAATTTTAAAATGAGGGTACCTTTAGAATTTTCGATACACAGTCTCGCGCGCTAGAGATAAAAATGCTTTTTCTGTACAACGTTGCCATTGCTCTCTTTGAAATCCTTGAGTTTGCTAATCAAAAATTCATTAAAGGTTTACAAAATACGAAATTCGATAATAAAACAAATTCCAAGTTTCAAATTTGGGCTTCCAAATGTCCATATTCAGATGGAAATGTTCAATATTCAAAATTGGATGGCTCTAGGTACAGTTATTTTATCACAATGCGAGAAACATACATACATTTATACAGATTCTTCATTATTTAATTTCTTTAAATATACAAGTAATACAGGGAGATACTATTTGGTGGCAACAATTTGAAAAGTGAAACAACGCTTTTAGTGAATCGACGCAAAATACCAAAAAGAAATTAATAGTCCTTCTGGGCAAATTGCCCCTTCGGACTTAAAAAAAAAGCAGTTTTAAGAATTTTTCAAAAATTGATGTTCTACACTATAGAATTTAAAAATGAATAGCTGTCATTTTAAAATTTTAGCCCATGTATATAATTGGATGATGTAAATAAACCAGAAAAGTAAAATAAAAAAATGAAAGTTTCAGATTTTATATTCTCCCCAAAGGGGCGTTTTTCTAACGTTTTGTATGTATTATGTTACCGTTATTTATTAAATATCATGTTCTTCGCCCTTAAACCATAAAATTCAGTTCAACAGCAATATCACAAATTATTTAAAAGAACATATCTTTAAAATTTCCGATACACAGTCTTGCGCGCTGGAGATAAAAATGCTTTTTTTTTCGTACAGTGTTGCCACTGCTCGCTTTTAAATCGATGAGTTTGTTAATAAAAAATTCGTTAAAGTTTTACGAAATATTAAATAGATAATAAAACAAATTCTAAACTCTAAATTTCTGCTTCCAGATCCCCATTTTCGAGTGATGGACTATGTAATTCAAAATTTGGTGTCTGTAGGTGCCGTTGGTTTTTTACAATCCGAGAAACGTAGATACATTTATGAGGATTCTTCATTATTTAACTTACGCGCCTTTATCACAAGAACCGTTGCATTATATAGAAAAGCACAAGTGCTCATATGCAGATGCGTCAAGGTTAGTTAAGAGAGAAAACTTTGCAAGGAATCTGCAACATCAAAGTGTCGCACTTTAATAAAAATCACGTAAAAATTGTTTTTACAAAAGTTCTGCCACCTTTGTGGCAGCATTTAGCCAGCAAGTAGGTTTTCGTTTATCTTATTGATAAAAATAGTAGACAAAAGCCCTACTCGCATAAGGGTGTCCTTTCGAACTATGGGTTACTTATGTAAGTTGCTGTTTTCAAGATTGAAAGTGATTTTCATAAAGGTGCTAATGTCTTTATTTTGGCTAACACATCTGAAAGTTTATGAGATGTAAAATATTATAACTTATCTGATGGTGTATTAAACTGCGATATCTCGATTAGCAAGCGTTGCTCAAGATTGCTGTAAGTCTGACCAGTAAATACGACGTATATTTTCAGGTAGTGAAAGAGACCGGTAAAAATTATTGGTCCGAAATAGATATTAATTTATTAAAGATTTTCTGAATGATAAATTAATCCTTTAAATTAATTTCTATAGAAAGGACATTAGATGTTTACAGTTTAGTTACTGTTCCTCTTTACAGTTAGCAAAAAACAGAGTTAGGGACATAGATTTAAGGGTAGATCTGATAAAATTACTCGCACAAAACTAATTTCTCTTTTATAATAAAATTGAAACTGCCGTAAAAGAATTTATAAAATATTGCATAATTCCTTTTGTATTAAAGGCAGGAGGAAAGGACTTATTTTCAAGTTTTATATTAAAACCCGAAGTTCTTAAGTACCTTAAGAAATATCTTAAAAAGTGGAAAAAAAAAGGCAGTTTGTTATTTTCCACTTCTTAAGGTAAGTTTCCACTTCCATTATTGTTTGTTTTGGTGTTTGATATGATCTTAAAGAATTTAAGGTATTAAGGTCATAAAGAATTTAAGGGTCTATAGAGAGTATTGAGAAAAAAACATATTTGTACTTTAATTTCACATATACATTTTACAATAAAATTTCTGTTTTTGACCTTTTGATGATAAATCATGTTACTCTGCTGGGGAAAAAGGCTTCTTTATACACTTGTGTAATCATGCTTTGAAAGTCTGTTCCTCAGAATCTTTGTTTTCTCATAACCTCAGTTATGAAATCAACTGCCGTTTCTAAAGGATTTTCTTCCATGGTCATCGAAAACACCTTTAAAAGTCATGGTGTCGTCAAAGAAGATATTTCGCTGTTAGTAAAAACATTCATAATTCTGATGTCATTGCGTTTTCATTCCTCCATCAGTTACAAAATTTCAGAGTAACCAGAGGTTTAACTTTCAGGTCATTTTCACACCTTTAAGTAAAATTCGCTGTTTTATTCTTAAATATTACGTTTTCAAGATTACTCCTCCGAATTTAATTCCTGGGGAATTTATAGCATATCTTGTCAGTGGGGCCACAGTTTAAAAAAAATCCTGCAATTAGAGTTTCTACCCCAAAACAAGCAATTTGGCCAGCGGGCAGGAAGACAGAATGTTCGGTGCACACAATTGAAAAGTTAACTTTCGGTCCCATTGGGCAAAAAGACACAACAACAAATTGGACCACCAACTGACTGAATTCACTGTTCTACAAAAAGTTTTAAATGTAAACAAATAGGTGCCTGGTTAGGCTTAGGGCCATTTAAACTTTTAAATTGTTGATAATTCTACATTTATTGCATGCAGATTATTTAAAGGCATAAAAACTATAATCGGAACATAAGAACAGCATAATTCAATAACTTTTAAAGTAAAACGGATAAGCCTTGTAAAGGGTAAAGTTCGGTTAAGGGGGTAGTTATATATGTATGTTTGGTGAGCCCGATTGAAACTCAAAAGGGAAGTACACAAACAACTACTTGTTATATCAGTCCCATATATAAAATTTCTACGCTCTACGGATAATCATTTTTTCAGTTATGCTAGATACATTCATACGCACAGACGTCTAGGAAGAAATCTCTTCTGAATCTCTTTTAAATCCAGTTTACAATCCACCTTGTAAAAAAGAGTCCTTTATTCTATCCGGACGTACAGATATCGCTCAAAAATAGCGTTCAAATGGATTTGAGAGCTGTCAAAATTGAAATTTTCGTTGAAATATGATACCCGAAATTTCTCACGATTACAGTACTTCCTTTACTTCGCACAAGGAAGTAAAACAGCAATTATTTTTCAATAAAATTAAAAAATGAAATTACTTTTTATATTCTCAAACACGTGACTAACTAAAACAGAGAATGACTTTAACATTAAGTTTAATCCTGAAATTAAATTTATTTTATTATGTCGAGCATTGTATGCTGTGTAAACTTTTACATTAATGAAATGAAAGAAAATATTAAAAATTCGTTAATACATCAGCGAAACCCTTAATTTTACTTGGCTAAAAAGAAAACAAAAAAATCTAATATCTGGATTTTTCTTGAAGGAATAGAAATAAACTTTGTATGGAATACTTCAATTGTTGACTTACTTCAAAAGCTCTGTGCATAGAAAAGACGACGCTAATGAATGAGTACCTCCTGATACAAGTTTCAACTTTTGTATCGCAGTGAAATTAAGTGAAAAACACACTTCCATTATGAATATGGCTCTGTTCTTTTTTAACTGATAAAAAATCCACCTCAGTAGGATGTCAAAAATTGGATGTCATGTAATGAAAGAACGAAGTGAAAAAGAAACCTTTTAAACATTCATTTTCTACCTATAACATCATAAGAATATCTGAATTCTCACCATGTAATTCTTCCTCTATGAAAAATGAAAGACTTCTTTCAACATACAATATACCTTTAGCTTTCAAGGACATTCTCTGTTTTCATAGTTAAACAAAATGATTTTAATAGTTCGGCAAATTTCAAAGAAATCACTTTAATTATCAGGCAAAAATGTGTTTATAAAAGGGAAATAATATGGAGTCTGAAAGAAACTTTTTTACGCTAATATTTACTCACGATTTTAAATATTTAACTTTTAAGATAAGCAACGAAACGTAAACAAATAACATTGTTTTCTTCTTTTGCATAATGTTTATGTGAGGCAAACTAATATTTTTTGGGATTACAAACATATTTCAAGAAAAGTGTGAGACGTTTTTCCTAAATCCGATTAGTGTACATTCTCGTGTTTCAACTATCACAACAGCAAACTTTCTTGGAGACGTTAAGGCCATGTTAAACTAGCTAAAACAGAGTAGCATTTTTATGTCAGACAAAGCACATCTGCTTAAAATGACTTCACCAACTTAAACCAAAACTTTGATCAATGCACAGTTCTTCTGTTTATCATTACTCAAGTTGAAGTTAAGTTTTTAGGAGTTGAAAGCGGTTCAAATATTAACAAACTTACAAATATTAATGTTTTTGAACAATTCTGCAAAGCACCGTGTACCTAGCTAAAATGACTGAAACAGAGAGAGGTTTTGAAAACAATGGACCGCGAATGAACAAGTTAATCCAAAATTTTTATCATCCTGTATTCGTCTCTTTTTTATTTTGTGGCATCGACATCTTCCCATACAAAATTCACAAGATGAAGAGAATCAAGTTCATCGTAAATGCTTTTCACGGAGTATCATTTCTTGCATTTGTTATAGGATTTACATTATGCGATGCATTATATTCAAAGTTATCAGTGGACAATTTCTCAAGTATAGTACTTTACTATACCGGATTTATGTTCAGATGTGTTATATACCGAAAAAAGAAGGATATTAGTCGCATTCTTTTTATGATGGCAAACGTTAAAATTTCACGTCCTGTTCGAATGAAGTTATACCATACAAGAAATAAAATATATTATGTATGTATATTTATCCTACTATCTCAATATACCTATTTATTAATTACAATGATTTTTGTTGTGTTTCCGGAATACCTTGGTTTATCAGAAGCGGAAATTAGGAAAGAGTTTTTTGCAACGAAAGGTGAAACTCTACTTTTACTAGCTCGTGCAACATTGTTCATTTCACTCACCGTGCATAATATGATCCCCTTTTCCTTCTTCTGTGTGCTTTATTCTACCATTTCATGGCACCTGAAAGAGATATTGAGAGATTTCATTGAGATTCTTAAGGTAACTCCACCAGACTTTTCTACACACTCTCACTCCTACTATAGATTCTGCAGATTACTGGCGTTTATTGATAAAACGCTATGTTCAACTGTTCTTCTTTCTGTATTTTATGCATCTACATATATGTACTTCGTAACTTTTGCTCTCTTGAAAAGAAGTTTTACTCTAAATGCGGTTTCCTTAATATCCGGGTATTCGCTAATATACATTCTCTTGCTACTTTTTGTAATGCTCAGCTCGGCTGCAAAGATTCCAGTTTGTAATGCTGAAGTTGCAGATGTTGTCCATCTGCTTCCGGGTGAATCAGGAAGTAAATTTGGACTTATTTTAAAAATTCAGCAGGGTATTTGGTTAACAATTGGACAAATGCTTCCAATCACTAAAGGACTTTTCCCTGCTTTAATGGGGACTATTATGACATACAGCCTTCTCATCAGATCACTTCCTGTGGAGAACAGAGAGCTGCCCTAAACTCACTTTAAATGCACTTCCGGCACTCGCATGCAATAAAATATTTTCCACATCTTCCACAGCATCGTCGCAAGCACAGAGTCCACAAGTAACAATATTCAAACGAAATAAGTACATTCCAAAATTCCCATGACCCGTCAAACTCTGAGTAAGCTTATAATCCAGTTGAAAATGCCTACACGTAAGTCGTTGGAAAACATTTGGGGAAAATTTCTTTGTCCACTGGGAATATATGTTCAGCATTACAATCTACCACAGTTTTTCAACAAGCCACGTGCTTTCAATAGGACTTTGGAGTGGACAACGTTAACTCATTATCACGATAAGTCGCTTGTTTAGCCAAATGGTCAGCCCTCTTATTACCGAAAAAAATACTGTAGCCTCGAACACAGATAAAATAAATATCTGCAGTACATCCAATCTCATGTAATATAAAGTGAATTTCCACCACCGGTTTTTTAGTCGATAGTGTTTCACGTAGAAGAGAGAAGAAAGTGAATCTGTGCAAAATAGGATATTTAAACGTCTCAATTCTTACGGCAAGAGTTTTGTGTTCATTTAACGCAAGATTTAAGCTCAAAAGCTCGGCTTGGAAAATGGAACATATATCTGGTATCCTATATTGAACAGCTATATTCTCCCTGCCGTCTTCAGAAATTACAATGCAAGGCCAACCTTTCCATTTAACTTACTACCATCTGTGAAACAGATAATTTGATATTCTTGGAAAACGTCATTACGATCAGTAACAACTGTCATAGGGTTTCTCTCTGAAGGGTGAGGTAAATTTGAAAAAGAAAGCGTCCCATTCAAGGGACTGCAAGGGTTAAATATAAAAAATATAAAAATTTTTCCACTTGAAACGAAACTTTCACGTATTTTTCCTTTCTTATTGACAATATTACCTAGCGTAGCTTTAGATATAAAACAACTATGGCTTTCATAACGTTTTTATTTCCTTGTAAGATATACAGTTGAGCAATCACGGAAAATTCCGGATACCATATTTCAACGAAAATATCCGTTTTTACCGCTATCGAATGCAATTTAATGATGTTTTTGCGTGATATCTGTATGAAAGGACAGAACAAAAGATTCTATTTCCCCAAACAAATTATAAAACCGATTTAAAACGGATTCAGAAGATATTTTTTTCCTTGGTATCAGTACGTACGTACGTATGTCTGTATGTATCTCGCATAACTCAAAAAGGAGTAGCCTCAGAACGTTGCAGGTTTGTATAGGTAAATTGCGCATTTTTTGCTTTAAAAATGATTGAATTACGTTGTCCTTATCTTGCGGTTAAGATTTTATGACTTTCGTAAATCTGCATGCAATACTTATAGAATAATCAATAATTTAAAAGCTGTTTAAGTGCGGCTAAGCCTAATTATTTTTACCATAGCAGTCATATTTGTTTACATTTGAAACTTAGCAGAATAGTGGATTTGTTGCACACCTAAAAAAGCTAAGCTTCGCAACAAACATAACGCTTTCTTTTATTATTGCGAATTAAATCATGCTTAATCCGTTCTGAAATTTATTGGAGGAAATAAGTGTTAAAGATTTACTTCATAATTTTTAATATAGATATTTTATGTATTTTTGCCTTGTCGAGAAGTGAGACCTGAATTAAGTGAATGAGAAATAGAAATGCTGAATCGTCTGTGAAAAACTGTTTTTTCTTTCTTTCCCTTGTTGTTTGTTTGTTTGTTAGCTTGTTTGTTTAATTTCTTTTATACATCGTTTTAGATTTATTATAGTATTTGAATAGAACATGTAGTAACGATTATATAATTCTTCAGATGATATATTTTTGAATGAGATGTAAGGCTGTTAAGTGCACCTAGAGCTAGAGAATCGCTATGATAAATAAATATAGTAAATTTTTAAAAGCGCATTTATTCTATTGTAGTTTATGCGTTATCGACGAAGTAGATTTAATTCAATTAAAAAAAACTAATAAAATCTGAAAGATTTCAGATTTTAAATTACGTCCAAAGGCGCGTTTTTTTAACGTTTCGTGTGCTACCTTTTTTTATTAAATACCATATTCTTCGTACTTAAAACCATAAAACTCAGTTCAACAGCAACATTGCAAAATAATTTTAAAAGAGTATATCTTTAGAATTTCCGACACACAATCTCGCATGCTGGAGATAATTTGAAATCATTTAGTTTGTTAATCTGAAATTCGTTGAAATGTTACAAAACATAAAATCGATAATAAAGCAAATTTCAAATTAAAAATTAGGGCTTCCAGATGCCCATATTCGCAGTAGGATTACGTCATTCAAAATTCGATGGCTCTAGGTTTTATCACAATGCGAGAAACATGGATACATTTATACAGATTTTTCATTTTTTAAAATTTAATGCACAGCGATAACATTTAGTGGCAACAATTTGAAAAGTGATACGCCGTTTTTGTGTTTCCGACGCAAAATCGCAAAACGAAAGTAATAGTCCTTCGGGACTAAATCCCTTTGGACTAATATGTTTAAATGAAATGCAGGAAAAATGCGTATAATTTAATATTCCGTTCAAGGAAGTCATTTGGTGTACACATCAGATTTTTTACCCTAAATATCGTGTAATCATGTACAACGTAACTTTAAGAGATGGAAAAATAATAAAAATCGTGTTTTCCATCTAAGTACTGCATAAGCAATGACGCATCTTTCAAAATCTTTCGAATCTGCATGTGCTTATAATCAGAACTGCTTTAAAAGTACATTACAACATTTTGAGATACTAATTTTTACCTTGTTAAATCCCATTCTCGCTTGATGCGTGTACTGTACTTTAATGATTATTTTGCTCTTTGAATTTCAAAATTTTTGGGGGTTTAAAATAACTAAAACAGCATAAACTAAATCAGTGAATAAGAAAACATAGCTATACTTTTATTTAAAAAATTATTAATATTAATGATTTTAAATATACAATATTGGATTTTAATTCTTATAGAAGCTATAAATATTTTTTTAAATAGTTCACGAATCCCAAGATATACGTTTGGCTCACAAAAAAAATATACTCCTTTCTAAAATCTCATTATTTTTACCGATAAAACAAAACTTCATTACCAAACAGCTAAATGAGAAAAAATTAAATTATTCTTTCGCAGAGAACAAAAAGCACATGCATGAATTTAAACATCTGCAATGCAAAGCAATTCTTATTACAGTTGAAGTCGGAAATACTATCCAATTTATCTTTCATACATGATATGTAATATTCAGCAGCAAGAGACTACAAATTTGTTTATGTCAGACACAGAAGACTAGGAAAATGTGAAACCACTAATAAGATTCCTAAAAGGAATTTGAATATTTTAATATTTACTTTCGCTTCGAACAGCAAAAAAAGAAAAAGAAAGAAAAAAAATTCTACTATACAAGTTGCTCTAAAACAAATGTTTTCACATGATTGGTGCAATTAGAAAAGAAACATGACAGTCTTCGTTTTCGAAGCTTTCTACTAACCATTCAGACCCACCAGCGGCCGAGCGGTAAAGTAGTTGTCAGTGGTAGTTTCGATCTGGCTTTATTTGGTTTGGTTTCTTTGATAGCGGCAAACCATAGGAGGGCGATCTGTCTAAGGGGTAAGAGTGTCTTCGTGGAGGACTTTCTAAGGAAAACTGCCTCGTAAGCACTTTATACATAGGGGAAAACACGAAAACGTCATGCAGTCGTTTACCGGGATTCGAACCCCGGATCGAACTACCAGTGCTCAGCGATTTTAACACTCGGCCCCTGGTGGGCATCCCCCGCCGATCTGGGCTCTACTCTAGGTGATGAGGCTAGCTACGTGGGCGTTTTCGCGGTTTTTCCTCTGTGCAACATGCATACGACTCAGTTTCCTTACGAAGTTCTCCACGAAGGCATCTTTCCTCTTAGGCTGGTAGCACTCTTGTGCATTGCCATAATCAAATAAGCCAAACTACTCACCATCTAAGCTAATCGATCTGAGAAAAAAATTCACTGGTGGGAAATTTAGAATATTTCTATAATAACATGATTTATCAGAATTTCGAAACAGTGCAAATTGTAGAAGACGAAATACCTCGAAGTAAAAACCTTGAAACGTTTATCGTTTTCGATTTGCAATAACATCATATTTACGATAATTAGAGGCTGTTACCAATTGAGATGCATAAAATCTTTCATATCATAAATGTGTTTCCAGTGTTGAGTAAATTAATTGTTTAAAAAATCAATTCACTTGTATTTTTACCTATGCTTTTAACAAATAATATTTCGATCCACGATTGTCGTAAATAAATAAAATTTTTAACATCCGATAATTGGCCAATTGCAAAATTTCTGATTTTATTTTTTGTATATGCAATTAGAATAAAATATTGTTAGGGATTTCATATTTATTTGGCTATTTATTTAGAATTGTAATTAAAATTGCTTTATATTTCCCGTGCAACGCAGACGATTTTTGAAGAGAAAGATACGTCGAAAAAAAAACAAAAAATAAAATAAAAGAGCGCGTGCATTTAATGTTTAATAAATAAATATCTCGTAATTACTGTTGCCATCCAGGAAAATCTAGAAAAATCGAGAGTGTTCTAGTGATAATTAAAAAGCTTATAAAAGCCGAATTTAAACACCTCATCTCAGTTGTTTTTGTAGTTGTAGCTGTAAAAAGCGAACTGCTGTTTGTTTACTTAATGCTGTTATTGATTGTAGCCATTTCGCTGTGAGATAGAATTACTTTATCTGTTTTGAATTGAGTTTTTTCTAAACATTTGAGATATTGTGATATTGTGCGAATATCTCTGAAGAAATATTTCAGCATTTTGATTCATTTCTTGTTGAAAGAATAAATTTTTGTTAACTTTTTACGACTTGTGCATTCAACCCATAGCGAACCCGTACGCACGCAACAATATATTTATTACGGTGATTTTTTTGTAACAGTATGTACAGTATTTACTCGAAAATAAGATCAGTATTATTTGCCAGTAGTTTTAATGCCTGTACTTGGTGACATTTGCAAAGTTTGAACTGTAGACGCTTATGAAACACGCTTTACACTGTTTCTTGCGGCATTTTGTTTGCTGGTGCAATATTTTGACTTGTTGAGGCTTCTTAGGGAAGTCGCAGGAATATTTCCATCATTTCCATTGCTGACGATTAGATCAAGATTCCCCTTTAGAAGAGAACTCTAAATATTTTATTTGTACATGCTTAAAAAAAGTAGTGAAATATTTTTAAGAATTGTGCTTAAAAATAAGAATTGTGAATGTCTCGATTTAGAAATATTAAAAAAATGTATTTAATTCTTCATAAGCTCAAATAACATGCTCAAATACTTATTTATGACATTTTAAGTAGTCATACAGAAAGATTGCTCAACGTTCAGATAGATAATATAGAATAATAAAGGTAATAGTGAATACCCGAATGTAAAATTTCTGATGTTTTTAAATGGATTTAACATTAAATAAATGCTTTTATGTTTACAGCTATGCAGAACAAAATCACCTTTCGTCTTAATTTACAATGAGTAATGCTATGACCTGAAAATACCTCAATGCATCTGAGGGAACATAAAAAAATAAATAGCTGAGAATATGCTTAATTACTGTTACATTGATTCCTTCATTAATTAATTAAGCGACAGCTAGTTTATAGAACTGCTTTCTCCTCTGATGCAATATTAGATAATTTTCTCAATAGCAACTGAAAAATTTGAAAAACATTCTATCTGAAATAATTTCAGTGAACATAATATTTAAGATGTTAGATCTTACACTACATATTCATAGAATTTTATTTTTTAATTATTTCAGTTTCAGAGAAATGGGGATATTTTAACGCGTTTAATGTTTTTTCTCTTTCACAAAAACATTTTCCCATTAAAAATCTATTGCAAGCGAAAAAAAAGATTAAAAGTAGATGATATTAAATAGAAAAGAAACGTTCGAATTGTACCATGTTTTGATTAATTAATTAATTCGGTACTTTTTAATATTTAGCCTCTTTTTTATGGCTACTGAAAGGAAAGGATTTCTTTTAAAGGAAGGAAACTTACTTTAGTTTTCTTCGTGAAGGCGCCGAAAAGAAATCGAAATACCTTATGAATATGCATTCCCTAAGTATCTTATGCATATGCATGCAAAATCAACTATTTAGCCACAAATTCCATTTGCCTGTTTTTCTTCGAATACTTAACACATGAGTATTTACACAGTTTTTCTTCTATAGTGAATATCAGTCTTATAAAATATTTTTTATCTTGCACTAATGACTATCGGTTTTTTAAATTTCTACCAACTAACTAAATCGGATCAACGGCAATGTCGGCAGAATGTGGAGGGAGGTAAATCGAGTAATGGTGCTGGTAAATCCATCGAAAATCTTTTCGTTTTGATTTGTTTGTAATTTCTAAGCGTTCGTACCTTGGGAAATTTGCAAGATGTACAATTTTCTTAAATATCTTCTATGCCATCTTGTGATAATAAGATGATTAGCCATCGTATGATGTTCTTATGAGAGGTAAAGCCATCTTATGGTAATTTCTGGCAGATTTATTTTGTTTCGGTAAGTTTAAAATTACCCGAGTACTGAATTAATATTTCAAGTACCTTTGAAAATAAAAGCTTCTCTCCTATAAAATAAATCTCGCACAAAAAACATACCAAACTGTTACCATTCCTGTACATGTGAATACCAGTGAACAAATTTCAAATACAAAAAGAATATTAAATATGTTTTTAGTAGTTGCAATATTTGTTCTGTGAGAAGGAGGTTTTAATTTTAATTTTCAGAGGTACTTAAAGTATTTATATTATTAATTCAGTGCCTCGGATAATTTTAAGCTTACAGAAAAATCTACGTGGCAAAAAGCATATATGCATATTATTGCTTAACATCCTCCTGACAGCACTTCTAAGATAACAAGGCAGCTTTTTCCATTTTTAGTAATTTATACCACTATCTTTTGTTTATTAGCCTAACAAGCATTAGATCACAAGGGCTATTAATTGACATTTTGCTTCTCTTGATTTAGTTTTGGCGTTTTGCGTTGATTCACTACAAGCGTTATTTTACTTTTCAAAGTGTTGCTTCAGAATATTACAGCCCTGTATTATATTTAAAGAAATTAATAATGAAGAATGTGCATAAATGTTTGTTTCTCGCATTGTTATAAAACATCGGTACCTAGAGACATCAAATTTTCAATAACGTAATCCTCCACCGACTATGGGCATCCGGAAGGCCAAATTTGGAATTTATTTTATTACCTATTTCATATCTTGTAAAGCATTTATGAGTTTTTGATTAAGAAACTCAACGATTTCAAAGCGAGCAATGGCAACACTGTACGAAAAAAAAAACATTTTTATCTCCAGAGCGTGAGATTATGTATCGGAAATTCTAAAATTAAAAAAATTCTAAAATTAAAATCTATAAAAGATATGCTCATTCTAAAATTATTTTGCGATATTGCTGTTGAATTGAATTATATGATTTCAATGCGAGGAACATAATATTTAATAATAATATAGATAATGTAAAAAAATGTATGGCAACCCTCAACGTTGTATCATGAATTTTAAAGATATGCTGTTTCTAAATATTTGATGATTTTGCTGTTGAATGTTGGGAGACGTAAATGCGAAGAAAGTGTTGTTTAATAAAGAAAGATAAAAGACGAAATGTTAATAATGAAAATATTGAGAAAAAGGTAAGTCATTTTAAATTCAAAAACATTAATGGCACTAGTTTAGAGCCATCGAATTTTGAATGACGTAATCCTACTGCGAATATGGGCATCTGGAAGCCCTAATTTTGAATTTGAAATTTGCTTTATTATCGATTTTATGTTTTGTAACATTTCAACGAATTTCTGATTAACAAACTAAATGATTTCAAAGCGAGCAATGGCAACACTGTACGGGAAAAAAAAAAAACATTTTTATATCCAGCGCACGAGACTTACGGAAATTCTAAAGATATGTTCATTTTAAAATGATTTTGCGATATTGATTTTGAGCTGAATTTTATGGTTTGAGTACGTAGTACATGATATTTAATAAAAAAAGGTAGCACACGAAACGTTAAAAAAACGCGCCTTTGGACGTAATTTAAAATCTGAAATCTTTCAGATTTTTTTTTTGTTTTATTATTCATTATTTTTTTTAATTTTATTTTGCAAGACATCTTTTAATTCCATTTTTACTTTTATTTTGCAAAAGTTCTGTTGACTTCATTATACCATTAATTTGCACAAAATATTTTATTGATTATTCTCTTACTTGTTTTTCGTTACTTGTTTAACTTTATTTACAAATTATATCTGAGCAGCATTATGCGCAAGAACTGTTAAGTCCTTATTACATATTTTTTCCAGTTTAAGTATGTACAATGTATTTAGCATATATTATATACATAACACAGTTATATGCCTACAGAACCTTAATATCATTGAAAACTAACAACTGAAAAATTCGTGAAATATCCTACTAAATTCCGAATGAACTAGGCTCCCAGCAAAAATATTTGTCTTAAAATGATCAGTCTCAAACTTTCACCAATTTATTATTAGTAGCAGCTCCACATACTACTGCCCCCTCACCTCATTTGAAGGATGTAAACACCATCTGTACAGCAGCATTAAAAAGAATTTCAATAAACCTCAGTTGTATTTTAAGAGTAACAACAATTTTTTGCCAAAATGAATTAAATAAAAAGATTTAACAATATAAAAACCATTTTATCATTACCTCTATAATCAAAGCTAGCAACAATTTTTGTATTATCCATAAAAAATACTATCAAGATAATATAAACAATGAACTAAACAATAAACACACATATTAATAAGTTTAAAAGATTTAACAAAAAATTTTAAATCAACAGAAGTCTCTATACAATAAAATCTCCACTTTGTACGAGTTAACAAAATTTCAGAAGAATCCAGCAGCATTCACATTTATAGCCAATGGGGAAAATAATTGTAATAAAGAATGGATGTCAAGTTTACCAAAGTTCTTTATAAATTTTGTACTAGAAATAATAATATTAATTTGCATAATAATTGGATTATAGTCAATAATATGAGAATTATTTAATCTATTAACAAAACTTAGATCGAAAGTATTAACTGCTACTCAACAAAATGATTTCATTTTACAGAAGCTAATTAGTCGACAATGTAACATCTCCAAAAAAATCATAGCAACGCATTATTATTAATCAAACCGAAATATTAAAATGACATGTAGTAACAGTAGTGAGTGTTCAAATGAGATTAAATTATTAATTTAACTATTAGATTATTAATTAAAATACCATAAACTAACAAATTTCCACAGATCAAAGAACAGCTTGATAAATTTCAATTATCGGTCAAAAAATTATTTCCACAATGCCCGCTTGAGTGAATTCTGTATTCTGTAACAAATCGCAACTTATTTCGTTTTCTGTACTCTGTAACAAATCACAACTTACTTCGTTTTCTAACTTTTTAAGAATAATTACAACTTCACAAATAAATTTCAATTTTAGGCTGAAATCCTCGTTTATGTCTCAAAGTTGAACTTAAAGCTGTGCTCACTTTTGCTTGTAACATTAAATTTTCTTTCCCCCATTCTAGTTTTGCTGAAAACATCTTTTTAATTTTTTATTTACACACCACATCACTTTTAAATTTGTTTTGGAAACTAAACACTACAATTTCTTCTTTCTTTCAAAATATTTCAACTTAAGTTGAAGCTGAATCATCAGGCAAGATGCGTTTGGAATTGCAATGTTCCAACTTTACTGGAGTAAACATTAAGGTAACTCACTATTATAACTAACTAGTTTTCATTTCTACTTAAAATTTATTAGCTTTTGTGCTTCACCATTTTAAAAAATTTTTTGTTTCAGAAAGTTTTTTTAGTTTTAATTTAACAGTTCATCATTTGACTTTGATTATACTTCATAGCACGTGCTAGGGATAACTTAACCCAGAGCTTTGTTACGCAAGGATTTAATTTTTAAACTCTTTCTAGCTTATTTTTTCGGTTTTAATTTATATTTAATATTTCAAATTATAGTTGTTTCCTAAATCTCAGTAGAACTGTTACAGATTAAGGATTAACTCTTGTTCTCTTCTTTGTTTGATGTTTCATGTGATGCCAGAAGACATTAGTTTTTTCCAAGCAGATATTCGGAAAACATAATCCAGCATCAAGAAAATCATCAGAGTAGTAAGTCTTGAAATTTATTGAACCTTTATGTTAATAGATTTAACAGTAATTGGAGTATATACTAGTTTTACTTAAAAGACACGCAATAATTTAAGAAACTTATGGCTTCTTTTGTGAATAATTTATAACGTAGTAAGAACCATCAAACATGACTTCGTTTTTCTTAGTTTTACATGGACACAATATTACTTACATTTTTAAACAATATCTGATTACAGCCGATTCAAAAACTCCCAAAAAATTCAGTTCAAGTTCTAAATAAAAATGCTAGTTCTACGGTTTTCATCTGGTTTCTCTCTGTTGCCAAAAAGCTCGAATCAATAACGATTTTTTTTTCCCTTCTTTTTCTTTTACCGGAGTCGTTGCCATGAAAGTAGTTTCAAGAATTTGAAGAAGAAATATGTTTAACTAATACCATTTCCAACAATTTCAACATTTTAATCAAATGAATGACTTTGACGCTGCTTATTTACAATTATTTGATTTTGGGAGGTGCTTGGAAAATTGAGCAATTTTGTTTTTCCTAGTCCTGTAGTGGTCGGACTGATAAGAACACAAATTGTTTTGAGTTTATTGAAGTTCTAATGCATAAATTTGTGTTATTGTCAATCCAGAAACCGGCTATTTCATTTACTTCTTTCTTTGCATCAACCCTCTGGAGATTATGTGCCGAGAGGAAATTCTTTATATATCATTTTTCATTACTATTTACTCTACATTTTTTGTTTGCACTGTTCTTGCTTTTATTATTTGCACTTTCTATGCTGTTGTTCACGACTAATGTCAACGATGTTTAATTTCTTTATTCACAATGTTTGTTACTTATATAATTTTTTTTTATATTTTAATAGTTTGATTCACATCGAATATGTAATAGATTTAAATCTGTTTTTTTTATTATCCCAAAAGGCATTCAGAAGGGCTATTAATTTCGTTTTGGCATTTTGCGTTGGTTCACTATAAATGTCGGTTCACTTTTCAAATTGTTGCCACCAAATATTAGAGCCCTGTGTTATATTTAAAGAAATTAAATAATGAAGAATCTGCATAAATGTATGTATGTTTCTCGCATTGTGATAAAAAAAAACAGTATATAGAGCCGTCCAATTTTGAATAACGTAATCTTCCACTGAATATGGGCATCTGGAAGCCCAAATTTGGAATTTTAAATTAATTTTATTATCGACTAGTCGTTGCGCGGCCAGCCTTCTTCTGGCATTTAAGTGTACCGGAAAAATGCCTAAAGAGAACACCAAGCATTAAATTTGAAAACTGCACAGAATTTTACTCTGCGGAACAACTTTATCGAAAAAGAAACAAACAACAACGGAAAAAAAAATTCAGTTAAAAATGCATTACATATAAAAGCATACAATGAAATAAGCAATATCCCTTAATACAAATATTAATTATCCTAATAAATAAATTAACCAACTTCCCGCTGCCTTCTCTAGACAAACGTCCAGTATCCAAGAGAAACATTAAATTTAAAAACTGCACAGAATTATCGCCCTCATTTTTCCGGGTGGCAATAGTGCTGATATCAGCAACAATGGCTGCGTGCCATTGTTGTTCATATAATGAGAGAAAATCATCAATTTGATACTATTTCATTAAAAAAAAACTCATTCGAATTTTGAAAAATCGATGTGCACTGGCTCTTGTCTAGATGCATCCTGTGTACCAGATTTCATAGGTCTGGGTCTATTAGCTTACGCGCAGTACGAACGAAAGGGCACCTACACACACAGAAAGACTCGTCCTTTTAAATATAGATATATAAATTAATTAAACAATTTACCTTTGCAAAAAGAAACAATCTTTCAATTTCTTAAACTGTTCAATAGAGTGAAATCTCGCTTTGCTATAGCCCATTATGTCTTAAAATGACGCGATTTCGTCAGAAAACATAAAATTAAAAAAAAAAAAAAATCTAATTCGAATTTCGAAAAACTCGCTTCGAGGTGCACTGGCTCATGCAAAAAAATCATGCAAAACTTTTCAATATCTTACAAACAGTGAAATAAGCAAAAAATAACATGAAAGAAACTCAAAAAACAAAACATTTCGCGCAGAATTTTACTCTGCAGAACAACTTTATCAAAAAAGAAATCAATGAAAATGTATTATATATATAAAAAATGACAATGAAATGTGCAGTATTCCTTAATACAAATATTACTTATCCTAATAAATAAATTAACCAATTTCCCGGTGCAAAATCTAAGAACTCAAATGGCATAAACAGATTAAGAACTTAAACATATTAAAAAATATCATGCAAAATAAAACTTTTTTATAATTAAAATTACATATAATTAAAACATAATATTACAATGAAATAAGCAATATCCCTTGATACAAATGTTAATTATCCTAATAAAGTAATGAAACAATTTACCGTTTAATTACTTTATTAACGAAAAAATGCAAAAAGAAACAACTTTTTAATTTCTTAAAAACAGTCTTTAATTTCTTTCTTTTCAGTCTCTTAAAAACAGTAACTTCAGAAATGCGATGAAAAATTGTTGCCAAACCGAAATTTTTAAAAGAATGAAACTATTCAAAATGATGCAATTTCATCAAAAGTCTACCAACAACAATAAGAAAGGAAAATTGTTGCCAAAACTACATTTTAAAATATCTGAGATGTGAAAAGTGTATTCGGAAGATCCATTTAAAAAATTTTAAAAAAATACAAAATATTACTATTTTTAAAAAATTCTTTTTTTAAAAGGAGTCGAAAGGATTAAAGTTCAACGTGTCTAAAAATCAAAGGAAAATAAACAGCACATTTTCTAAAATAAGTTTTTTTAAAAAAAATTCCGCTAAAAAGGTGTTAAGCTCACCTTCCTAAATAATTTGGTATTTAATCGATTTATTGAAATACGAAATTTATTTTAAGTTTGTAAAATAGCTAAGTGTCTACGCTTCACGACGATGTAAAAATGAAATGTATAGAGTGAAATCTCGCTTTCCTTCAGCCCATTATGTCTCAAAATGACGCGATTTGGTCACAAAACATAAAATTAAAAAAAATTCTAATTCGAATTTCGAAAAAATCGCTTCGAGGTGCACTGGCTCTTGTGTAGATACACCTATGTACCAAATTTCGTGGCCCTGGGTCTATTAGCTTACTCACAACACGAACGAAAGACACACACACACACAGACTCTTTGTTTTATTAGAGATTTCGTATTTTTTAAAACTTTAACGAATTTTTGATTAACAAAAGCAAGCGATATTGCTGTTGAATTGAATTTTGTGGTTTAAGTGCCAAGAACTTGATACTTAATAAATAAAGCTAACACACAAAACTTTAAAAAATCGCTCTTTTAATATAAAAATGCTTTAATATAAAATCTGTTCATTAATTTTTTTATATTTTTTTTATTATCATATTCTATCTGTATGTCAGCAACATATTGTAGGATGCGTGGGAAAAAAGACACCAATTATTTTTTAGTTACAGCCGAAATGGTTAGAGATATTGCTGACCTATAGATAGGATGCGTAATAAACTGACGGTAATTATGAAACAAAACGTAATTATTAACTGACAATATAGTTTTATTTCTTGATTAATAATTTTAGGACACGTATTCTCTTTTACACGGTGGACTATGGGTGCAACAATCATCCCACAGTTCTATATACAAATTATCACATTTCAAGACAATAGACGATACAGCGGAACAAGGAGACACTAGCTAGCAGGTCAAGAGAAAGTAGAAAATGAACTGCACTTTTCAGCAAAGTGTATTTATAGAGTTGAATCCTTTGTTTAAATTTTGGAATCCGATTGAACAAAAGCTTACTGCATTGCAGAATTAAATATGATATAATGCAGATTAGTTTGCAGATATGACTAGATTCCAGGAAGGAGACATAGTCAAATTAAAACGAGGAATTAGAGGGACTACTGTGAAATCAAAGTTAGTAATTTTCTAGTGACGTAATAACGGAGAAGAAGAAACTTGCAAGTGTTGACGTCGATAACAAGACACATTTTATTTCTGGACACTTAATTCTTGCAGTCCACATCGTTTTTGCGCCCCCACAATTTTGCATAGCTTATATATATGTATACAAACACCGTGTCTGCAAAAGTCGTTACCCCACATTTATTTTCGCAACCGTCGGTGGTGCATATATACTTCCAGTTATAAAAATGTTATAACACAAATACTCATGTTTCGAAATTTTTAAATATAAAGAAATCAATTTTGTAAAACTTATGAAATCTAACTTTTTATACGTATCTCTGATCCCTTTACTGATAATTAGGATAATGCTGTACACGTCATAAAAAATTAAACACAGAAAGTGTGACTCCCATATAACAAAAGTTTGGAGATAATTGGTATTAAAATCGAAAATAATATTCAGGGCCTGTTCACAAATTAAAAAAGCGAATCTAATGTATCTAAAAATAAAATAGCGTTTAGAATAACATTTCTGATGTTAAGAGTTAAGAGACATGCAATTCTATACAGATTATTCTGAAATATATATATGCACAAAGACAAAAAATACGTAAATCAGCTTTATAATTTAACTTAGCAATAGCCTCTTAATTCCCATTTTTAATTTGGGTGTTTCCTCTCTGTATTCTAAAAATCGCAATAACTTTTTTGGACTACGTCATTTCTAGATCACTCTATATCACATGGCTTGCATAACGGTCATGACGTTGCTTTCGGAATCTGAACTCAAAATTTCGAACATTGAAACCTTTCTCTTAATGAACAACTTAACCAAAACCTTCAGTTAGTGAGCCTCCATACTGAATAATTGCGCATTTGGTGCACTTCGGCCTAGCTGGACTGACTGCTACTTGCTGCTCTCTTCTTACTGCAAAGCCGTCAAAAATGTAAACATTTTGAAATAAATGAAACAAAAATGAAGATTTAAACTTCTTCGGTTGCCAGTTTCCTGTTCATTGTGGATCAAAATTCTTGCACTTCTTTATGGATCAAAATTTCTACGTCCTATGCTAGTTACGTTCTACGCCATCAATACTGAAAAGTCTTTTTTATTATACACACAAACATACACACACACACGCATATATATATATATATGATATATATTTAGAAGTATTTAGAAAGTTTTCGAAACTTCTACATGAAGATGAAAGATAAAAAGGTAGAAAAATCAACGCCTAGTGCTGCTAAATTTTATAATCGAATTTGGGAAATTAAAATGAAAAGAGAATTTTTCAAGGATCTGTAAAAACCATCATCCCCTACCCACTTCTTATTTTCATGAACTTTGCAAAATTATTTTTAAAAAAACATTTGGAATAGAAAAGGTAAAAATATAAAAAATATTAGAGTCAAAACCATACTTAATTTCTTTCATTCAAAGCTCCAAACAGAACTTGTTAAGGAAATACATGGAAAGTATTCTGAAAGGGAAAAGTATTCTGAAAGGGAAAAGTATTCTGAAGCTTTAAACAAAGTCAATTAACTGGACAACAAAAACAAGTTTCGTTCCGACAAATCCAGAGACCTCCAGCACAAAATGTTTTTATTTATTTAAATTTTTTTTATTTTTTCAAGAAACCAAATATATATATATATATACATGGTGGCTCAAGAAAGTATACTCACACTTTAACTGTCACAAACATGCTTCCTTTTTTTAATTGCAGATTAATTAATTTATAACAGCATGGCAGGAAATCAAGTCAGCTTGAAAGAGAGGAAGTTTGTCCTGAATTGTTATTGGAAGACCGAAAACGCCATTGAAGTGCAAAGGCGATACAGAAGAGAATTCGCAAAACCGCCACCAATGCGCCGGACCATTGCTCGAAACAGAGACAAGTTTGAAGCAGATGGAACCGTCCAGAACGTCAACAAGGAACGTTCTAGACGACCACGGACATCTACAAGCCCTAGAAAAGAAGGCAGGTGCAGGAAACACCCCTTCGATCACCACAGAAATCTCTTCGACAAACTGTTCAGGAAGCCCCCATCTCAAAAGATAGCGTCTATCGCACCATGAAGCGTATGCACAGGAAATGCTACATTCCAACACTAATCCATGTTCTCAACGAAGACGATTCTGACTGGACAGTGCAATTCTGTGAATGGTACCTGGCAAAATGGGCAGAAGATGCAGGGTTTCCTCACAAAATTGTGTGGAGTGATGAGCATCCTTTAAATTAAATGGCTCCATTAATCACCATAATTGCACGTACTGGGGTCCTGTAAATCCTCATGTAACATTTGAACACCATGTAAACTTACCAGGAGTAACAGTATGGTGTGGGATATCCCCACTGGGCACCATAGGACTATTTTTTAACGGAACTGTCACTGGCGAGAGTTACCTCAACTTGCTTCAGTAGTTTGTCGGTCCACAAATTTCAGAGGTGTTTGGTGATGACGATGAACTTTACTTTCAGCAAGATGGAACACCTTCCCACTACCATCGCGATGCACGAACTCCCCTCGATGCAGCTTTTCCAGACAAATGGACTGGGCAAAGGAGTACCATTGAATACCCTGCGAGTTTCCCAGACCTCAGGCCCACGGACTTTTTTTTGTGGGGATATCTGAAAGTTTATCGCACCAAGAAAAGAACAATTGATGCACTGAAATTGGAAACTGAAAGACAGTGTCGCGATATTCCTAATGACCTGTTTCATGACGTTTGTAAATCCCTTGGCGCGCGTTATCAGCGTCGTCTGGACAATGATGGTCATCAATTTGAACATTCACGAACATGATTCCTCAATTATATTTGTCTTCTGTATTCGAAGCCATTTCATTTCACTCTATGTTCAGAAGTAAAGTTTTTCTCGTCATTCGAAGTGTGAGTACAATTTTGAGACACCCTGTATACATATATATATATATATTATGTACACATATATATATATCCATATTCTAAAAGCAAGTATTCTAAAAGCATATTGTGAATAAGGTCTATATATTAACGGAGACCTTATCCACAAAATCTTTTAGAATTAGTGCTCTAAAAAACGCTAGCAGGCTTTGGTATTGGTAAGTATCCAACTCGTAATATTATTTACGTTAATTAAAAATAAAAATATTCATAAAATTACAAGAATTCTAATGAATTTTTTTACGACTACAGATTACGACTTTATGTTAATAAATCTTCGCGATGACATCGATAACGTATTTTTAAGCTTTAAAAGCTCATAAATTGATTACATGAATTTTTTTTTTCAGTATACCAAATGTATAAACAAAAGACACTAATAAATCACAAAATATCATTGAATGGTATTTAAGGAGGGGTCAACCTTAAATTATTCTAATTTATTTATTAGCTTACACCTCAATGCAAATTGCAAGTGACGTCAAAAATCGCAGATTTTGAAATTAAATATCTCGGTCAATTTTCGTAGTATAGAAGTCTAATCTTCTGCGTTTTCTTTCTTATAACGAATACTAGAGTCAAATTTTTCACTTTATATAACGAGTAGAGCATTTTCCTAAAAATAAGTATAGAGACCGAAGGAATATTTAAAAGACCGGGTAGCGACTTTTATAAACACTCCCTTCCTCCTTATATATAAGTAAACATGCAGGAAATTTGCAAAAAAATTGCTTATATACATTAAATTCCTTTCCTCCCCCCCCCATCATTTTTATTAATCATAATGCATTGCCTAAGAAAATAATCCACTTAAAAAGTTTTGCATAACCAAGATGGCAAAATATTTTGCGCCATTAATCACGATTTCATACTGTCTGTTTTCGTGTAATAAACTGACTTAAAATTAATGCTAATTTCTTTTTAAAAGACTTCAAAATTTGATTAAAAGCAACTAAAAGCAACAAGCTATTAATATTGTATATCTAGTGGGTTTCATTAATGTGGTTATGAATTTTTTTCCTTTTCTTTTTAAAATTTTATTTTTTTAGGAATTTTTGTTTACATATTTTGCTTTTTCTTTATACCTGCTTTATTTTTTTTTATTCATCCAAAAAATTTAATTTATTAGGCAGTCAACTTGCTAATAACAGCTTAATTAGAAATAAAATAACTTCGCATTACATTCTTATAAAATAAACTTTAAAAAAAAGCCTGAAGTAAAAAAAAGCGTAGTAATTAGTCAAACAAACAAAAGTAAAAAAAAAATGGTTACACTTTCCTGAAACTTTTAGTATTTAGTGTGTTTATGGAAATTGCTTTTCTAACAAAATTTAATTTTCCTTTAAATTGAGGGAAATATATTTATAGTAAATAGTTTTGCAGCGAAAAAAAAAATGTTACCAGGAAAAGAAAAGTCAGGTGATTATTGAAATCAAATCTTCTTTCATTTATTAAAGTCATATTTAAGAAAATAGAAATATGGATGTACTTGAATAACAAGTAGTGTATGCATTGAATAGTCATGCTTTTAAGAGTTCCTCATCAAGCGCAATAATTATCACCTTGGTTAAAAACCATTAAACAGCATTTACGCTTTATCTTCTTACAGAATTATTGTCCCCCTAACGCCCCGCAAAAGTCGCTAATAACTGAGTAGATGAATGACCGGAAGTCTCGCAGTTGATCCAGACTTCAACACTCAGCGATTGAACCCGCTACTTGCACAATGGTTTTTTAAATCGTATATAGAGTGATTAGGAATCATTTCACTAAGAAAGTTCTCGACGAAAGCATTACTTCTTTAGAAGATGGCAATCAGATGCTTTATCATAATGAATTGTTAATCACTCACCTACCACTCCAGTGCATTGGCACTCATTTCAAAATCTAGGGCAGGTGTGCAATCTGATATGAAAATAGTATTCTTTGTCTTGTTAAAGCTTATGAAGTTAAGTTAGGTTAAAGCAAAGTACATGAAAGCTATCTCTTTGAGGGGAGGAATGCCTTCGTGAAGGATTTGATAGCTGGTTAGTGTTTACGTTAGAGATGAGGAGGAAACTACGAAAATCTTGCACAACTAAATCATTCTCTAGGGCAAGGTTTCTCAAGCGGTGGGGGGTACGCAAGAGAAAACTGTGGTACGCAAAGAAGCAAAGTGTTTTTAACTATTAAATTAAAAGATCAAAACCCCAACATTCTGATCGAGTTTTTTCTCTAACTCTCGTAAATTTATGCGAACTGAGTTTTGTTCAAGAGTGGTGGTGGTAGAAGTAGTATTTTGTAGTGGTGGTACTAAAGGTTTTTTTTTTTTCAATTTTTGTTTATGTGGTACGCATTAGTCAAAAGGTTGAGAACCATGCTCTAGGGTATTTAAAACCAAGTCAACTATCAGTAATCAAAGGTCTTACCCGGTCAGCCATAGCCAGATTCCGTAAAGCTCATAAGACTGAAAATTTGAAGCACTCTACAAGGTTTATTGAATAACTATTCGAGTTTTCATAGATTACAGTGGAAAAAATTACCTTTATATTTCAACTCTTTGCCTACAACTCGGATCATTTTTCATTAATTCCTTAGCCATGAGTTCCTGTTTGTCATGAGGAATTTCAAGTATCCCAATATGCAGTTTTTTTTTGGGGGGAGGGGGCAAATCGATTAACATGCAGTTTTCCTTTTCGGAAATTATAGAGATTCCCGTTTTCAAGTTCTATATTCTATTCACAACTATCAAAAAGGTTATGAACAGAAATTTTCAATTTTCCCATTACTGATTTCACACTTCCTGGTTCATCGCTGGTTCATCGTTCCTGGTTCATAGCAACACTTCCTAGTTCACATTAACAACATTTATATCAAGCAAAAGCAAATGACTAGAAGAATGTTCTGCACACGAGCAAAAACGAGACTACTCTACTCACTGAGATACAAGTACAGTTACAGTTACATATGAAACAGTTTCTTTAAAGTTGTAGTTTTAAGTTATGAAATAATGCAGTAAATAAAAGTTAGAAAAATAATAGTTCAAAAGCCCAGTTACAGATAAACCGCTACGTGTTTTTTAACAGATGACTTCAAATGCAGATTTTCATTCCTTGAAGAAGATGGAATCCGTGCCTGTCTCCCTTGAAATGTAACGGCTGTGCTTTTAATGAAAGAGAAATGAGATTGATTCGGAATTCCAAGTAACCTGAAATGTTTAATTATTGTAAAAAATAAATAAATATCATTCTCCTGACTGCAGCGATTTTGTCATTTTGTAGATGGAAATAAGTATAATCTATAACAGAAAATTTTTCAAAATGATTACATTAACGCAATTACTATTTTACTGATGGATAATGCGAAATTAAGTTCGTATTTTAAAAACATTCAAGTACATTCTCTGTCATAAAATTCTGAGCATCAAGAAAGAGTTCTCAGAAATGAACGAAGTATTCTATACGAGTTACTATTCTATATGAGATACTATAGAAGTATTTTATACTTCTATGTAACGGCAAACTTTTAGGCGAGGTAATAAGGATTGAGAATTGCAAAGCAACCCATGACCGGAACATCATCGCACGCCGCTAGGTGGTGCTCTGTACGGTAAAGCTGGAGGGGAGAGTGAGAATTTCCTCGTTCGAGCAGTAGCCAACATACGAAGAGCATGAAATAGTAGACGAAAGATTGAACTTGCAGACATGCACTTATATGGAATAGCTGACAACAATCGACAAGCCGCCGGACGAATTTATCGAGAACGCTTTCGAGACAGATTTAAAGCGCGTCACAGTGTGTTTGCACGTTTGCATCGATATTTATGTGAGTACGGCTTATTAAGGAGTAACAAGATTAGTGAGGGCAGGCTACAATCGACGCATTCTGTTGTTATAGCAGAAAATATATTGGATGCCGTGGACATTACTCCCAGTACCATCATACGTGAAACTGTCTCTGCCTTAAGAGTGTCTTGTTACAATGTACAGGGTGTTTTGAAGACCCAGTCCTTACACACCTTTCATCTCCAAAGGGTTCAGCTACTGCTCCCCGATGATCATCCTGGACAAGTGCGTTTCGCACAGTAGTATCTACAACAGAGTGAGTGAGTGAGTTGACCGCTATGATGGATTTCGACAACGGACATGAACCAAACGGAATTATATACCATCACAGCGGGGAAAACTCCAATGTTTAATATTGTATACTAAGCAGTTTCTATACTTAACAAAGTATTTTGTTCAAATTAGTTCATATCAATAATTTTACTGAGCAACTGAAACGAACCCTCAGATCTATACTTCTTGCTGAATGAAAACAAGCCTTACTATTTTATGATAAACTCACCAGTAGTTCCGAGATTATTTATCTTAATAACTGCAGACACCAAGAGTTATCCTGATTATCTGCTTTAAATTCTGATCATTTCAAATATAATATTATTCAAGGTGTTTTCTGCTTACGCAATATCTTGAGATTTTTTCTATTTTACCAAGGGCTACTCTTAGTGTGTTAGAAGTCCACATTGTCCAGGCCAGTCCACTGATAGTGAACCTGGCACTTAAAGAGTGCTAGGTTCTTGTATGAACACAGTGAAAGTAATAATGGTCCGTGTCGCCTTCCTCTCCGCGTTCGCAAAAGAAAGTATCCCTAAGTCTGAATCTGTTGAGGTATACTGGGAACGGTCCATGATCTGTCAAGAATTGAGTTAGGTTAGCATGGTAGTTCTTGATTTCCGTGTTAACTTTCGGCAGTAAGGGAAATATCCTTCGTCTTACCTCTCTGTCTCTGACCAGTGAATTTCCTAATGTTGCTATGCAATTCTCAATCCTAATGATGTGCCTTACCATCCCGAAATGTTTGTTGTCATATTTTTGAAACACCATGTATGTGAGTGCAACTTTGATATAAATAAGTGATTAAAAATCAAAGCAAAAGGATCATTTATAACAGTAAAATCTATAAATGAATGAAGATTATTATTCCGCGTTGGGCTTCTTCTAGCACAAAAGCACGATACGATATGGTTGGTACAGAGGTCCCGAGCAGGCCAAGGAAAGGTGGTAGTGTTGCGGATGCATTTTTGTGGCATCTTTGTTGTGAGTGGCCAAACACCATCTTGTTGAAAAATATCATTTGGGAGCCCTGTTATGAGTGACAACACATGTGGCTGAAGGATGTCACGAATGCTGGGGTGTCATGGCACCGTAAATCAATATTAGAAGTGACTGCGTGCACTCCAGATATGGGAGCAGCGTGCCGCTGTAAAGCGAAGGCTGGTTTGAGACGTGTTCCACATAACCTCCATATATGCACAGACAGTAGTCATCATTGCCCAAACTGAATCGCGATTCATTGCTGAAGATGATGATCTTGTTTCATTTAATTACAGTCCGGCTTTCTCGAGAGCAGCAGTACTTCAAACAGTACGACAGTGGGTAGCTATCGTTGGCAGTACACGTAATGAACTCTGCGATACCAAATATCCTCCAGCCTGGCGCCTCGCGGTGCTTTGGACAGATACAGTAGCTTATATTGAAAGTGTTGCTCGTATCCGAATGACGAAAAAGATGCATTTGGCGCGTGTCGGAGCTCAGGTTTGTTTCTAACATATATCTCGGATAATCAGCAAATGGAAGTTAGCATTAATTACTTAAAACACTCATATGTAATAATAATAATGCAAAGTATTATTATTATTATTATTTCTATTAGACCCTTCTGTACTGTACTGTACGAATATATTACAGAAACTATTGTGGCCGTCATTTTTAATTTAAACAAACCAGATACATTGAACAAAATCATATAACAAATTTTACATCTACGATAAGCAAAGAAAAGTAACTTTAAGAGTGTATCTTTAATGGCTTTCCTTAATGGAAGTGGAATTTTTGAAATAAGAGGATAGATTAGCATAAATCAGAAGATAACTTGAAGAATGGTGCTGGAGGCAATTGAGGTTAAAGACTTAGAATTAGGTTAACTTTGGGAGCATGGTTACAAAATAAGAGTAACAGCTAGAGATGCCCAGTCTTTTAGATATGTACTTTTGTTTTCAAAACAAGGTTTGAGGCATCTAGCACGAAAGTGGCAAGAGTACACATGTTTATTTAACCTGTAGTTTACATTGCATTTAGTCATCGTTATTTTTAGTTATTGCACTTGAAACTATGAAATTTCCTTTTATTTATTTATTTATTTAGTTTCTGTCACGCAAATGTCTTTTGTACAACTGCACCAACAATTGTTTAAAAGGGAATCAGAATAAATTTTCATGAGTTAATATCTTTACCTCCTAGATTGCTACAGCTTTTTATAAACGCCGCTAAATTTAAATGTAAGGAAATGATTTTTGCCACTGGTGGTTTAGTTTATTTCTTTTCTCGTGTGCGTTCATGAAGGACTTTCTAGGCCGAAATACCTGTATTCAGCGACTTTTAAAGCCGCTTGTGGGCTTTGCCACGGGTGAAAGAAATGATAAAGAAAAATTAATTTTTGCTTTACAGCTTTCTCATACGTAAAAACGCACTTTAAAACAAATATAACTAAAAATTTTGTAAAAAATCACGGTAAACAGAGATTATTAGTTCCTTTTCGGAATTAGCCACAATCATTCTAAAAATATTTCAACCATAAAAAATCCATAACACGATAATAAACTCAAAATTGCACTACAGAAAGTCCTTGATTTTATTTTTGCCGAGTTTATGATATTAATTAAAGAATACCTTAAAATGCTTGATCAGCAACAAGAAAATAATCTGTTTACTGAAAGCAACTGCGTGGAATTTTCATGTGATAAAAGATTTCTTATATTTAAGTCCAGCATTTTACATTATACACCGACTACTTTTACAAGAGAATAAAACAAAATAGCACTGCAGCAATTACGTAGATCTTGCAACGAAGTTACTAGAGGAAAGTACATCACCATTTTTAACGAAACTTTTTAACGTTATCTTTATATTTCAAAAATTCAGATAACTAACTCAATTTACTCTCTCACAGATAAAATTACAGATAACTAGCTAATTTTAGTGTGAGCATCTTTTTCACATCTCTAAGACGCGATGTTTCAATCGCGAAGTCTTTCATACCGCTCGCTGGTTCTAATTTTGGCAGCGCAGCAAACGACGTTACAATATATTCAATCTAAAATTTATGTACACTTTGTTTTAAATTATTAATAATAATATTTATATTTACAAATTTAATAGACATTTATACACAACGAAATGCATGAATTTCTTCAATTGCCTTTGAAAATTACATAATAGCAAGAAGACTAAAACGTTTCATTTCGGAAGATTTACGAAAATTTTACATACTTATTCATCTCTATTTAAAGGTGGATGCAATTCATCATTTGTTTGTATAAAGGTTGGTTAGTTATTTAAATTATTTAAATATGAAAAAACACACGGAAACTTTCTGCTTAAGGGAAAGAATGCCTTCGCGACGGACTTTCTAAGAAAAACTGTCTCGTATTCGCGTACACATGCGAAAGCCACGAAAACTAGGAACCAAGCTAGCCCATTCATCTGAGTTCGAACCCTGGACCAACTCCCAGCACTCAGCAGTTCTCCTTCTCCTCAGGCCGCTTGTATAAAGGAAATAATCATTTCCTTATTACTTCCTTGTACGAAGTAAAGAGGAAGTATTGTAATTGGGAAAAATTTTGGGTATCACATTTACACGAAAATATCCATTTTGACCGTTATCGAATGCAATTTAACGATGTTTTTGTGTGACATCCGTACATAAGGACAGAATAAAGGACTCTTTTTCCCCAAAAAAATTACAAAACTGATATAAAATCGATTCTGAAGATTTTTTTCGTGGCGTCTGTGCGTACGTACATACGTATGTATGTATGTATCTCGCATAACTCAAAAACGAGTAGCCTCAGATGTTGAAATTTTGTATATAGAATTGTTATAACATGTAGATGTGCACCTCCTATTTTGGTTGCAATCGGCAGCACCAAAAATATATAAATATATGTATATATATAACCACTCTGTTACTCAGCTACTGTCTCTTTACTCTCTCACTCCGGCTCAGTGAACTCAGTTTTTCATTCTTATACGTTGGTAAATTGTGCATTTTTTACTTTAAAAATGATTGACTTATGTTGTTCTTATCTTCCGGTTAAGGTTTTTATGTCTTTAGTTAATCTGCACACAATATTTGTAGAATTATCAGCAATTTAAAAGTTTTTTAAGTGCGGCTAAATCTAATTATTTTGATCATAGCTGCCATATTTGTTTACATTTGAAGCTTAGCAGAATAGCGGATTTGTTGCCAATGTAATGAAACTAAAGCTGGCGACAACAAAGATAATGCCTTCTTTTATTTTTGCGAATTAAATCATGTTTAATCCATTCTGGAATTTATTCAAGGAAATAAGTGTTTAAGATTTACTTAGTAATTTTTTAATATAGATTTTTTGAGTTTTTGAATAGTCATGTATTTTTGCCTCGCGAAGTG